>MVGT01003025.1:137132-169623 GCA_002174775.1 Macleaya cordata
TCTAAAAAAAATAAATATTGGAGAATTGGAATCAAAATACTAAAAAATGACTGGAACCAGAAACTAATTAAATCCCGGTTCCAAATCGGTTCCCACGTATTTGACTATTGAAATTGAAACTTACAAAAACCAGAATCAACTTATTTAATATAATTCTATGTAGTTTAATGGTCGAACCAGAACAGATCCCTTGATAACCCTATTAGGAAGGTATTTCAAGTTTTGAATCAGCTCCATATAAACCCATAAATAGAGTGTAAATAAAGTGTAACAATAGTGGAGTATATAGATAAAAGTATTTGGGATAAAAATAGAATTTATTTTACCTTTCAAAAACTCATTATGATCATTCTAACACGTTTCTCTCTCCCTCCCCTCCCGGATTCGTTGGACTTTATTGTCCACACACTCTCTCACCTCAATCTCCAATGCAATAGTCTTATAAGACAACTAGCCATAACCCCTGTCTTCGGCACGATCTATAATTCACTGTGCATTTTCGTCTTCTAAATTGTGCATGCGGCACATGTCGACAGGCCTTCAGCGTGTCGACTATGTATTGTCTGCACCCCATTCATATTTAATACGAACGCACAATACTTTTAAATTTTGGTATTGGTGACTGGTTTCATTTTGAAAATCTTCGCGAATCATTTGCAAAATATAAATTTTGTTAAAAACCGATTTGTAGATAAAAAGTTATAACATTTTTATTTTTAAAAATTAAGAGTTAGATAAATTTCTCTCCTCCATATGTTATATTTTTATTACACCTTGTGTACATAACATTTTTTATCTACAAACTCATACTAATTATATACCCTTTAGATACTCTTTATTTACCAAAAACGTAATTGATTAGAAAGTTTATATGTTTGTCCTAGTCAGCAAGGACTACCCAGATTTGTTAGAGGACAAATCCTGGTCGTTCTTTATCTCAAGACCACTCTGTTTTATTATATAGATGTCTTATTTATGTGGCATGTCTTATAAGACAAAATCTAATCTACGTGGCAACAAAATCTTCACAATAGATATTGTTTAAAAAAATGCATCTCCAATGCAAATATCTTGGGATAGCATTTTAACTTATGTGGCACTTAATTTTTGAAGAGGGAGGTTATTGCACCCCCTCTTAGAACACCCCCTTATAATGCCCCTTCCTGTGGGACCCACGTACGATGCATTTAAGGCTGATTTTTTAGAAGATGTTCTCTTCACTATATATATTACCATATTCAAAAATCAATCTGTTCTAAAACTTCAAGCCTTATCAAATAAACCTTTAAAAATTAGTAACTATTTGGTAATTATTTGAGGGGTCAAATAGTGACCAATTTTTAAGGACTAATTTGAGGGGGTTAAACATTTTAGAACGAGCTGATTTTTTAATATATGATGATAGCGTTATAAGGGAACGTTCTAAGAGGGGGTGTAATAATCTCCCTCATTTTTGAATGGGTCTAACTTATTTTATTTAAAAAGTAACTAAAAGTTTTGGAGGGAAAAAAATTACTGATGTGGGCCGTAAGACATTGTGAAGATGAATGTCTGTATAGAATAACTACCGCCACATCATTATCACATACCTTCTTCACATTAGCATTGGAGAAGTTTTTTTCAGAGAAAATGTCTATTTATCCTACGTGGCAGTCTTATTTTGCTGCATTCACATTAGCATTAGAGATGCTCTTAACTAAACATGTCTCACATTCGCAAACATCAACGCCACTTCAACATCTCCTCTCTCACACCTCATCACACTTCTCTCTCTAACTACCAGGGAGTTTATCTTTTCCCACTTTTTTTTGTTATTTATTTATTTTAAATATAAAATATATACATATATATATATATATATATTTTACTATTTCAATGAGGTTTCAATTTAAGCCATTTAAGCAAGAGTAATACAATTGCATCGACCAAATGTATGCGAGAAGCATAGGTGGCATGGTCGATTTAACTACTGTGTTAGTTGGAAAAGCCTCTGAAGCTACTTATGGGAGGGGAATGGCTGTGGTCCTACCTGCCACATCAGCTTTTAGTACCAATTCTAGTTTTTGGTCGGTACAAAAATCGTCTAAACTGTCACAACCACTAAAAGATAAATAGATTAGATATTTCCACCCACCTTAAACATTTTACTTGATTTACTTTTGTCCATCTTATTCGTATGTACTCCATTTAAATTTGCATGTGAGATCATGTGGAGCTGATTCAAAGGTTGATTTTTTGCGACAAGCTGTTGTAGGGAATGTTGAAAAAATTTAGGGAGTCATTGGAGAACGAAATAAGAATTGGAGGCTTGAGGCGTGTAAGGAATATTTTCCTTAAAGCGTTATTTGCTCCCACTCAATTTTTTGAGTTTGTTGATGGGACTCCTTGTAAATCGCTTCCAGGATACAATAAGTATTGTGTGAGCCGACGGGCAACAATCTTGACAACTTACTAACAAACTCTTAATGATATTGTTGTCACTCATTTGGCTGAAACACATTTTAATATTATGAAAGAGAGAGAGTAGAATTGCTTGGGTGAATTCACTTATGTCAAAGCCCAAAGAGAGGATCACATATATATAAGAATTGAAGAGACATATTATGGTCTCCAATAATAATTTTTGGACCGATAGTTTTACAAAAGTGGTGCCAGATGTTTATGTGGTAGAGTGGCCACCACTTTTTTCCTCCCAAAAATATTTTGAAGGGATTTCTGACTTATATGGCAGTGGGACCGACTATGCCACATAAGCATCGAGCACAACTTTTGTAACTTGGTCGGTCCAAACAGAACGGTTATATGGTCTCTTCAATATTGGAACGATGCAATTTATGTCTACTCAAACATACCCGGTAAGTTATATTGAAAAGATGCAGTGATGCTATACTTATTGCAAAGTGTACTGCAAATCTTACTACAAAGGCTATTTAGGAATGTGTTTGTGCCAATTTGAAAATGACACAAATCACGAGGGGTATGAGATTATTTGAGAACCGTGGGATGACTAGGCAGTAAGGTTTGCAGTAACAAAATGCAATAAGCTTAGCATTTTTCGAAACGATACAACCCTTTGAATAGTAAGTTTGAATGGTTGACTTTTCAACTAACACTCAAAACTAAATTTTGTCTCTTATCTCTCCCTTATTTTATAAATTTAATCTAAAAATTCAATAGAGCATCCCTTCTAAAATAGTGTTAGGGTTATCGAAAAACCTACAGAATAATCTACAGAAAGGAACAATTTTAGGTTTGACACAAATCACGAGGGTATGTGACGTAAATCACAAGAATGTGTAAATACACACTACCATCAGATTCAAATCTGTAGGTATTTCTGAAGGATTCTACTGTAAGTATAGCATTATCCTTCCAAAATTCATCTGCGTAAAGGTAAGTTTGATAGAGAAAAAAGACGGATTACTCTTTTAATGCATTTTTTAAATACGAACCCATCATAAAAAATAGTGCAACACACGTACAAGGGCAAACAACCACTTGCCTACTTGGTTTGCATCTCTCCCATAACTTGAGAGGTCTTAGATTCAAGATTTATTGACTGTAGAATTACCATTAAGTTTGGCCTCATATAATGTGTTATATATATATATATGTATGTAGGTATGTATTTCTATATAAAGATTTGCGTCAGTTGTTGATGGCCTTCTCTGCGTCCGTTGATTGTAGCCTTTTCTGCATCTGTTAATAGGTGTCCTTCTCTGCGTCTGTGGTAGTTGTCATTCTTGCACCTGTTGGTGATTATATCGATGTTAATGATAGTTTATGCACTTCTTACACACTATTACAGTGTATTTATGCCATATTGTAACTTGGGCATTAGTCCCATGAAAAAAAAACACACGTGCAAGGCTTATTTTCTTATGATATGGTTTTTGGCTAATTTTTTATTTTAATTTTAAAACAGATAACTATTGAAATATCTTAGCGATTTTGCTATTATTATTTTTAGGCCAAGCCTCGTTGCACCCCTTATTTCTCAAAACACCCCCACTTTTTCTTTATTAATATCCCATTTATTTTTACGCTCCGTTTACATTGGTCTATAGGCCTACATAGAAATGATCTAAAGGTTGGTTTTTTGTGAGAATGTTTTTCTCACATCGTCGCTCATCTGCACAATAAGTCACATCAGTATAAAAATTTTAACGCCACTAAAATTAGGTTTTCGTTAGATAATTTTGATAAAAATCTAGATTAGTTTTAGATGGGGAAAAAGTTATTTAAATGATGTGAATTATTATGAGGATGATCTACAAGTTGAGGAGACCATCCTCAGAAAAAATCAACCTTGAAACATTCTATGTGATCTAAATAGACCAGTGTAAACAAAGTGTAACTATAAGTGGGGGGCAATTTGAGAAATATGAGGTGCAACAAAGCTTAGCCTTATTTTTATCATGTAATTCTTCACTTAAACCTTATTTGGTCTTTTAACCTATAATTTTAGGAAAATCAATTAACCTTAGTAGGGGTGTCAATGTTTACACTAACTGGAACCCACATTCTTGAATCCAAGTTCCACACGTACTAAAATACAAGTGTATAACTGCTAAGAATCGTAACTGATTGGTTTCTATTTTGGGTACTTTATATCGGATGGAATTTGATATCTGATCAAAAAGATATTTGAACGTAATCATAAGGGAAAAGGATTTATAGAAATTTAGAAAGTTGGACAGTCAATCTTTCTAGAGAGCGAAAGTAAGAAGGACATAGAGAGAATAAGTGAGACTGAAAAAGCTTCTAAAATTTGGTTCTCATTGTTTACAACCTGATATATATATATATATAGTTTCTACTCTCATATGTGATCTGGAAGTTGTCGAACTTAGGTTATAAATTTGGTTTCTTCAAACCCAAGAATCCTTAGGTTTTCAGCTTGTTTCTAGTCTTTTTTAGCTCCTCCTCTAAGGGTTTTTTTTTTCTGCAAAACCCTGTTTCATTACTTGCGTCCTCTGTTTTTAATCAATCTTCAAGCCTCTGTTCTTTCTCTACAACAATTTTAAACATTCATGGATGATCCGGAGAAGGACCTGCAGGAGTTTCAGAAAGAGAAGGAACCATTGGAAGTGACTGATTCATCGAAGATATGGGTCTTTGATCAGGTAGGAAATAACTTTACAAAGAACAACCCGCTGAAGTTCAGATTCAAGTTATCAACCCTCAATAGATTTTGCAGAGAAGAAGAATAAACCCATCTTCAGAAAAAAGATTCAAATCCTCTAGAGCTCAAGAATCACCTCCCTACTGCATCAATGGAGGAGAACAAATATCATAGTGAGATTAACAGTGAGAGGATTACTTGTCAAGTTTGTGGTAAGATCTTTCCCTCAATGAAATCCTTATTTGGTCACATAAGATTACATCCTGAAAGGCAATGGAGAGGAATTAAACCACCTCTTACTTCAGATTCTACAATGGGTAAGTTTGATGATTAACAACAACAACAGGATTCTCCTTCTCCTTCTGCTTCTGGGAGATCAGATTTGAAGGGATGGGCTGTAACTGGGAAGAGAAGAAGGCCTTCAAAGGATGAGCTAGAAGCCGCTGAGGCTTTATCAATGCTTGCTAATGGGAGTTCTCTGGATTTAGCAAAAAGGAACGAAGACAGAAACATTGTTACAGAGGATACATTAATGGCAGAAGTTGAAGACAATGTACAAGTATTGGAAAGTCCAGACCCACCGATGAAGCGAAGAAACGAAGGGTCTGAAAACCCTGAATCTCAATGCAAGAAGCCAAAAATTGACAAGGAAAGTGAGAATTCTAGAGCTGGGTTGAATCTAGAATTGGTGAAGATGGACTCTGGATTGGAGATTCCGAATAGGTTCGAAGAATTTTCGGGGCAAAACATTGAGGTTGATTAAGTGGAAGATACATATGTAGTGTACAGGATACCAACAAACTGGATGCCTTTCAAGTCTGAGATCCTAATGAAGAAGTTTGGTGAATTGAGTAAGAGGAATTACAATAAGACACCAATGAGCTCTAACAGATTCAACTGCAGTATTTGTAACAGGTCATTCCCTTCTCACCAAGTTTTGGGTGGTCATAAATCAGGTCACAAGAACGACAAGAATGGTATCCATAACGTATATATGGAAAAATTATCTTTGGTAGATGTCAGAAATCTGACCCAAGTCGATGAATCGCAGGAATTCAATCATTCTAGTTTGAAGAACAATGTGGGAACACATCAGTGTAAAATCTGCAATAAGACGTTTCCGACAGGTCAGGCTCTTGGAGGACACCAGAGGATATACCGGCTTGTCACAACCGCAGCTCCTATTAGCTCAGTTTCACCATCAGAGAAAATCAATAAGGAGTCTCCAACCAGCTCAGTTTCACCACTAGAGAAAATCATTAAGGAGTCTTCAATTATCTCAGTTTCACCACCAGAAAAACTCATTGTGGTGTCTTCAGTTAACTCAGTAGCATTACTTGAAGAAGTCACTTGTAAGACGGATGGCAATCGTTTGGCGTTTGACCTTATTGAACCGCCACCGCTTGATGATTTAATGTTTAACTTAGTTGAGTAGGATCACCTCAATTCAGTTACATAGCGTCTGATGACTAAAATATAGATGATTGAGCTCAGAAACTCAAGTTTTTGAGGGTTGATCTGTTGTTTGTTCATATTTGCTTGCTAGCAGAGAATCAGAGTTACAAAGGAATTCCATTTTTTTTTTGTTTCTTTCAGATTATAAAACTATAAATCTCAGCTTAGCATATATACAGTTAGTATTACTATTAGTCTTTTATGATTTCTGAAAGATAACCTTATTTTATATATGCAGTTTCAATCTACAAACATTTTTACTTCTATTGTTGGTTCTGTGTTTACCAAAAAAATTCAGATTCAAAGATTGTAGTTGTTTGAAGTTATAAATAACATTTAGTACCAAATGGTTTAAATTCAACTTGGAACTGCTAAGGTTACCAAAACTTGGTCCCATGATGTGGCAATTGAGTTGAAGATATGAGAGGGAAAATTCTTACCTCACATTGATGATTTTGTTTTGATCTAGTCTCCTTTTTTTAGCTGCCAACTGATTTGGTAATGGTTTTTGGGATTAATTTTTTTTGTACACCTAGCATTATACTCATTCAATTGGAGAGGTTTAAATAAAAAAGACCCATATCTCAATTTAGCTTATTTGTAAACAAAAGTAACACCCACTTATTCCTACAAGCATATTAGTTCGTAGTTACTGATTTTATCTTGGGTAATTTTGTATCCACCCCAATTATTATGTCAGTTACCCACTTTTTCTTTATTAACATCCACTTATTCTTACACCTTGTTTACACTGGCCTATGGGCTCAGATTTTTATGACCCCAAGTGCTGATTTTTATTTTTGTGTGGAGATAATCTCCTCATCATGTGAATCATCCTACATGAAATCATTTAGTTCTAATTTTTTTTGACACCATCAAACATTAATTTAAATTTTAAGCTTTCTAAACGATTTTTTTTATCTCTAAAATCAACCACGTTTTTAAGGTGTTAGAAGTTTTAAGAAGAAGTGATTTCTTGTGAGGGAGATCTACATGAAATGGACATTATCCTCACTAAAGAATCAGCCCTTGCATAGTTTTCATGTAGACCTAGTGTTTTAAAAACCGGACCGGATCGGCCGGTTCAACCGGTGAACCGGTGATCCAGTTAGATTTTCGATTCGGGTCAACATTGACCCAGTAATTTTCTCAAAAACCATTTTTTTGAATGTGAACCGGTCGACCCGGCCGGTTGAACCAGTGAACCAGTGAACCAGGTAACCCAGTCGATTTTTAAACCGATTTTTTTAAGTTAAAGTGTTATAATTTTTTACATTTTGTAAAAATAAGCTTGACCCTAAAGTGACAAACCTCTTACTATTTCAGCTACCATTAGATTGTTGTCATTATGACAGTATAATTGCTATACAACTAATGGTTATTTAAGAGTTTTAGCATTTTTCAAAACTTAAACTGCTGAGTTTCGAACACGAGACCCATAAGTGACTTCAAAAAGACACTATACCAACTATGCTGCATAAAATAATATGTTTTTACTGTTGTTATTGTATTAATAGTTTAGACTTAACCCACTGGTCAACCCACTGGTTGAACCAAATTGACCCAATCCACTGGCTTCTCCGATTCGATTACCGATCCGGTTTTTAAAACATTGTGTAGACCCATGGGCTAAGTGTAAACCAGGTCTAAGAATAAGTAAACACAAAAATGTAGTTTAATAATTGAACTAGAAGTTGTTAGCCCCATCTAGGGTTAGGGAGGTAATTCTAGTTTTTCAAAACATTGAAGAAATTTCAAATTTGCCATGGGTACGGTTTGTTTGAGGAAGAGGAACCCCAAAAAATAGACTGACGAACAAATGAGAAGTGAAAACTTGTGGCTCAAGAAAGATGAAGGATAGGGGTAGTTTAGTAAACTTCTAGGACACTACAGTCTACAGTCTACAGTCTACACTACTATATAGAACCACTATTTTGTCTGGACTCTCAATAACCGCCGAGAAAGTCGTTTCCTTCAATGTAGAACAAACCGATTATCTCGGATATGGTTCTATCTATTCGAGTACTAAAATTGGAACCAATAAAAATTGGAATCAACCTATTCACTAGAACCGAGTATTAAAACTGGAACTAATAAAACCAGTTCCGTTTTGTTTTTGAACGATTACCAGTTCCTATTAAAGAACGGTTCCCAAACGTATTGGTTACGTTTCCGGTTTCCAAAAAAACGGAAAAATAAGATTTTATTTTATTTAGAAAGAGAAGCAGAAATAGAAAGTCCGAAGAATCGAAGAATGTGACAGTCAATCTTCTTCTGAGCAGGTAATTTAGAGAGAGAAAGGGAAGTAGAGAGAGAAAGGGAGAGTGAAGAGTGAGGTTAAAAGGTTCACAAAAATTTAGGTTACTTTGTGTACTATCGTTCTCATTGGTGATCTTTTGTGATAAAAAGAAATCTGAGACAAAGAATCTCGATTGATTGAGCTATTTTATGATCTGGGTATTCAATATTTTCGCCATTCTTGTCTTCGTTTCAGCTTGATTTTAGTCTCTTTCAGCTTCTCTTTTGAGGGTTTTTGATCTTCTTCTCCTCTGTTTCATTACTTGGGTCCTCTGCTTTTGCTTCTCTTAATCGATCGTTAATCTTCAATTCTCTGTTTTTTTACACTCTCTGCAACTCAATTGAATGTTCATGGATGAACCGCAGAAACACCCCTTCGTGTTTCAGGTAAATCAGGAACCCATAAAGAACCACCCACTAAAAATCAAGCTCAAATGTTCAAAACCCATTAATGGCTGCTACAATGAAGACTCTCATCTTCAGGAAAAGGATCAAAACTTAGAGCTCAAGAGTTATCATGGAAACCTCAAGAATCACCTCCAAGTTGATCAGGAAAACAGAAAAGATACTCATACAGCAAGTTCTAAAACTGATGAATCTGTTAATGGTGGCAATCCGAAGATTAATAGCGAGAGGATTACTTGTCAAATTTGTGGTAAGATCTTCCCCTCCATGAAATCCTTATTTGGTCACATGAGATTACATCCTGAAAGGCAGTGGAGAGGAATAAAACCTCCTCCTACTTTAGGTTCTACAATGGTTAAGATTGATGATCAACAACAGAAATCTCCTTCAAGGTCTGGGATATCGAATTTTGATTTAGTAAAGCCTCTGAAGGGATGGTCTGTGACTAAGAAGAGAGGCAAGAGAGGGTGGGAAATCGAGGAGCTAGATGCTGCCGGAGGCCTACTGATGCTTGTTAATGGGAATTCTTTAGATTTAGCCAAAAAGAACAACATAGATAGCATAGGAGTTTCAGAGGGTACATTAATGGCAGATATTGAAAACACTGAACAAGTTTTGGAAAATTCAGACCTGCGGATAAAGCGAAGAAACGAAGGGCTGGAACCTAGAAACCTAGAATTTCAATGCAAGAAGCCAAAAATCGACGAGGAGAATGAGAATTCTAGAGCTGGGTTGAATCCAGATTTGGTGAAGATTGATACTGGATTGGAGATTCCCTATGGGTTTGATTTGGAAAATACATATGCAGTATACAGGATACCAAGCAACTGTATGTCTTTCAAGTCTGAGATTCTACTGAAGAAGTTCTATGAATTGGGTAAGTTGAATTGCAATCAGACAACAATGAGCCCTAATAGATTCAACTGCACTATTTGTAACAAATCCTTCCCTTCTCACCAAGCTTTGGGTGGTCATAAATCAGGTCACAGGATCTACAAGAACAGCATACATAAGGCAGATGTGGAAAAATTGTCTTTGGTAGATGTCAGAAATCTGACCCAAGTCGATGAATCACAGCAATCCAATCTTTCTATTTTGAAGAACAATGTTGGAACACATCAGTGTAAAATCTGCAATAAGATGTTTCCGACAGGTCAGGCTCTTGGAGGACACCAGAGGCTACACCGGCCTGTCCCCACCACAGCTCCCATTAGCTCAGTTTCACCATTAGAGAAAATCAATGAGGAGTCTCCAACTAGCTCAGTTTCACTACCAGAGAAAATCAATAGGGAGTCTCCAATTAGCTCAGTTTCATCACCAGAGAAAATCTTTAAGGAGTCTTCAATAAGCTCAGTAGCATTACTTGAAGAAGTCAGTATTAAGATGGATCGCAATCCTTTGGACTTTGACCTTAATGAACTGCCACCAGTTGATGAATGTTTCAACTTCGCTGAGTATGATTACTTACAGTTCAGTTAGATAGCGCCTGGCGACTAAATTATCGGTCGAGCTCAGAAACTCAAGTTTTTGAGTCTTGTTCTGCAGTTTGCTCTTACTTGTTTACTAGTGGTGAATCACAGTTACAAAGGAACTATCTTGTTTGTTTCTTTGCAATGTTATGAAGTTGTATTCTATCTTAACTCTCTTCAATTTAATTTTTTTAAATTGCAGGACATCAAATCTTGTTTTTCTGTCTTTGATATGAAACTAGAAATCTGAGCTTAGAATATATTACAGCTATGGGTATTCTCTTTAGTGTAACTGCTAGACTTTTATGATTTCTGGAAAGCTTGTTATTTTGTATATATGGAGTGAAAACCCTTATTTTTGTCTTTACAGTTTCATACCACAAAATTTTTTCCTTATATTGTTGGTGGTTCTGTATGTACAAAAAAATTCAGATTCAAACATTGAGTTTGTTTGAAGTTATATATAAAGAACCAAATGATTTAAATTCAACTAGGAAAATTTAATGGTTACCAAAGCTTGGTTCCAAAAGTAATTTCCGAACAATGTTGCAATTGAGATGATGGGGACATCACATATTCTCACTGATGACTTTGTTTTGACCTAGTCTTCTTTTTTGGTAATACGTGAAAATTTCACCCAAAATTTTAACAGCTACAATACCCTCCGCGGATAGGTGATTATTTGCTCATGATGGTCATCCTTACAAAAAATCACCTTATTCTGAATGGTTTGAACACTATCAAATTTTGAATTCAAAATTTAACTTTTTTTAAACCCATTACTTTTTTATCACTAAAGTTTCAACCAACTTTAAGGTGTTACAAGTTTTAGAAAGAAGTGATTTTTTTGTGAGAGTGATCTAGATAATGAGGACCCCATCCCCACAAGAGAATTGGCCCTTAGGATCATATCCATTCGAACCTACAGGTCTAGTGTAATTAGGGTGTAAGAATACCTAGTAACAAAGTGTTGTTAACCCCATGGGGAATGGTACGTTTGAAAAACCCTAAAAAAGAAAAAGACAAAAAAAAAGCTGAAAAGGTGAAAACTTGAGGGTCAAGAAAGTTGAAGGTTAGGGGTAGTTTAGTAATTTAAGGTCTCTTCACTAATAAATTAGTATTTTGTTCGGACTCAATAACCGCCGAGAAAGTGGTTTCCTTCAGTATAGAAGTGAGTAGTAACCACAGGTTTGGGTTATAGTTGTTTTTGACCTAATTGAATCAGAATAGTCAACAGATATTCCTGATTCTGGTTCCACATATTTTGGTACCGGAACCGTTGGAAATTAGATCTATTAGAGTCTTAATTAGATTATGGGATTCTTTGATATCGTATGTTTCCGGAACCAACCACAATAGGATCCTGGACTGGCTTATATAAAATAACAAGTGCGGCCCGTTAGGGCACTTTTTATAAAAAAATATTTTTAATTTTATTAGTTTTTAAAAACTTTTTTTTAAGTATTTTATCTTTTAAATTTTTTTTTTATTTAATGTAGAAATATATGTGTTTTTTTATAATACATTGGGCCAAGTATTTTTTTAATGCAGATTTTTTAACCCATACCTAAGAAAGAGGTTATTTTAATAGTAGTATTATAATGGTTTTGGGTACTTTGATAATCGATAAGTATAGGAACCAAACTGATAGGAACCATAACCGATTCATTAATATTGGTTTTTTTCCATTAATTTTCAATTATTTGTAATATTTTCTACGTACAAAAATTTAATATTAGGAAATAGGAACTTATATACTCGATAACCGACTAGTACCAGAACTGATTATTTCAGTTTTGGTTCCACTAATTTAAGTATTGGAGCCAACAATTTCGGTTCTAGGTAGTTTAATAACTGAATTGGAACTGACTCATTGATACTTCTACTTAGCATGTGCCAACTAATTTAGCTGATATTATATGTTGTTGACAACTTCGCACAAGGTTCATTCCCGTTATTAGCAACGAGTTATTTATCGACTAAAAACGGGCTCATCTTTTTTTCTAAAAGCATTTTTGTGCTTAAAAATTTGAGGAATCAAAATCGAAAGTAATAGGTGAAAATGGTGAATTGTTTGACATTGAAACTGATTATCTCCGATATGGTTCTACCTATTCGATTACTAAAATTAAAACCGACTAATTCAATAAGTTTAAAATCCAAATAGTTCAATCGTTGAACCAGAGTCGAATAGTTGGCACCCCTAGTATAACTAATATGTGAATATACATTTATAGGATATATTAAGAGAAGCGACCTTAGAGACTGTTACGAGGTTAGTGAAAAAGAGGTGAAATGCACACGTGCATTCACATTTATAGTACAATTAATACGTGAATATATGTTATCTTAATTGTTTGATTTGCCAATTCACATACACATTGGGCGTGCAACATGCTTATAAAAAAAAGAGACACGTGCTGCTCCCTCATACCCTTCATATATATCAAAACAATATCCAAATAAGAATAGGATTGAGTTATAAACCATCCAGTTGTTTAAGCCTTTAAAGAGTCAATTCTGGGCCCACCATAATTTCGAATCGAAAACAAAATCTAATATTTCACGCACTTGTTTGGTTCCGGTTCTGATTTTGGTTATGGATATTCTGACTAGTTGACAACCAGTTCCATTTTGATTTTGAACGATTACCAGTTCTTATTGAACAATGGTTCGCAAACGTATTGGTTCTTTTTAGGGTTTCGGTTCGATGTACAGTAGTTGATGCTTAGGTGTTCCAGTCCCGATAGGAACTGGTACCAAAAAAAACGAAAAAATAAAAGAATAGAATTTGATTTTATTTAGAAAGAGAAGCAGAAATAGAAAGACTGTAGAACGTGACAATCAATCTTCTTAGCAGTTAGAGAGAGAAAGAGAGATAGAGAGAGAGAAAGAAAGAGAGTGAGAGTGAGTTTAAAAGGTTCACAAAAATTTAGGTTACTTTGTGTACTATCGTTCTCATTGGTGAACTTTTGAGATAAAAAGAAATCCGAGACGAAGAATCTTGATTGATTGAGCTGTTTTATGATCTGGGTATTCAATATTTTCATTGTTTTTGTCTTGGTTTCAGCTTGATTCTAGTCTCTTTCAGCTTCTCTTCTGAGGGTTTTTTTTTTCTATTTTGATCTTTCTTCTCTACTGTTTGATTACTTGGGTCCTCTGTTTTTCCTTCTGTTATTGATTGTTGATCTTCAATCCTCTGTTTTTTACTCTCTGCAACTCATTTGAATATTCATGGATGATCTTTCGAAACACCCCTCAGAGTTTCAAGTAAAACTGGAACCCTTAAAGAACCACCGCCTAAAAATCAAGTTCAAATCTTCAAAAGCCATTAATGGCTGCTACAAAGAAGAATCTCATCTTCAGGGTAAAGAACAAAATTTGGAGCTCAAGAGTGATCACGGAAACCTCAAGAATGACCTCCCAAGTCCCTCACTTGATCAGGAAAAAAGAGAGGATGCTCATCCTGCAACTGATGAATCTATTCATGGCGGCAATCCGAAGATTAATAGCGAGAAGATTACTTGTCAAGTGTGTGGTAAGAACTTTCCTTCCATGAAATCTTTATCCGGTCACATGAGATTACATCCTGATAGGCAATAGAGAGGAATTAAACCTCCTCTTAATTTGATCCCCAAAACCATCTTTTCATTAACTATTTTAGTTTCTACAATGGGTAAGATTGATGATCAACAATAGAATTCTCCTTCTACCTCTGGTAGTTCAGATTTTTATTTGTTACAGCCTCTGAAGGATTGGGGTAAGACTGCGAAGAGAGGACGGAAAAGCAATGAGCGGCATGCTGCCGACGGCTTACTGATGCTTGGTAGTGGGAATTCTCTAGATTTAGCCAAAAAGAATAAAGATATAAACAGGTTTACAGAGGGTACATTAATGGTAGAAATTGAATACAGTGTACAAGTATTAGAACGTTCAGACCTACCAATGAAGCGAAGAAACGAAAAATCTGAACTTGGAAACTCTCAATGCAAGAAGAATAAAATTCGCCAGGAATATGAGAATTCTTGTGATGGGTTAAATCTAGAATTGGGGAAGATGGACTCTGGATTGGAGATCTCGAATGGGTTCCAAAAATTTTCGGGGAACAACAGTGGGCTTGATCAATCTGGTGGTAAATACAGATTATATAGCATTTCAAGAAACTCTATTTCTTTCAAGTCTGAGCCTGTAATTAAGAAGTTTTGTGAATTGGGTAAGATGAATTACAATGAGACACCAATGAGCTCTAATATATTCAACTGCAGTATTTGTAACAAGTCATTCCCTTCTCACCAAGCTTTGGGTGGTCATAAATCAGGTCACAAGAACTACAAGAACAACATCCGTAATGCAGATGTGGAAGAATTGTCTTTGGTAGAGGTCAGAAATCTGACCCAAGTCAATGAATCGTAGGAATTCAACTGCACCATCGCAAAGAACGTTGAAATACATTAGTGTAAAATATGCAATAAGACGTTCCCGACTGGTCAGGCTCTTGGAGGACACCAGAGGCGACATCAGACTAGTCCTGTAGGAGCGGCCATTTGCACAATTTTACTACCAGACATAATCTGTAAGGAGTCCCCAATTAGCACAATTTCACCACCAGAGATAATCAATAAGGAGTCTCCAATTAGCTCAGTAACATTACTTGAAGGAGCCAGTAGTATGATGGATAAGAAGCTTGTAGAGTTAGACCTCAATGAACCGCCGCCATATGATGAATGTTATTTCGAGTAAATTAGCTTATGTATGTATGATAGATCTTTGACTTAGAGTTCTATTACTTAACCTTTGGCGAAGATATCGATCAACCTCAGAAACTCAAGCTTTTAGGTCTTGATCACTAGTTTCTTCATACTTGCTAAGTAGTAGTGATTCACAATGAAATAGGAATTCTCTTGTTTGTCTCTTTCAGATGAAGATAATGGAACTATCTATATATATAAATCTCAGATTCAATATATTTCAGATGGGTATTTAGTGCAACTCTTAGTCCTTTTTGAGTTCTTGAAAGCTTGTGCTTATGTAGTTATATGCAGTGTGATAGATGACCCTTATTTTGTCTTTGCAGTTCCATCCCATAAAGCATATTTTCATAGAACAACCTTTTCATGGCGTTTAGAACTTAGAAGGGAGCAAAGTTTGTTCATTATAGAAGTGAGAAAGAGTATTCTTTTTTTGCTTCTATTAATTGTGGTTCTCTATGTAAAAAAAGAAATCACTCTTAAAGATTGAGTTTGCTTTTTAAGTTTTATAACATTTACAAACCAATTGGTTTAAATTCAACTTTGTATTCTTAACTGATAAGAAATCCAAGTTTCAAGTCGACAATTTACTCATATCTCTTCGAGTGGTTCTTGAATCAATTTTACTTACCTGTGAAGAAGCAAAACTAACAAAGCAAGAAAAAAATGGAAAATACAATGACCTGAAGCATATCATCAAATCCCAATTTCAATGTTTCTAAGTAGTATAGTAGTTCCTAATTTCGTTTGGTTAATTTTCAGCAAAATGAGCGAATGAACAGTACTAATCAGAACAAGAGGATGATATTTAAAAAATGTGTTGTATTTGAAAGTGCATTCAAAACTAGAATGCAATCCGAAGGAGATCGATATTCCTAAAGTTTTTCATGGTTTTTGGTTACTGTTGGTTCTTCATCAATGCCACAACAGTCACCACTACCACCGCCACCACCACCACCACCACCACCAACAACAACAACAAAAAAACATAAACGAAAACAAAAACAAAAACAAAACTCGAAAATATTGGCAGAGTTTTTTTTTAATGTTCAACATTCGAAGTGGTTGAACTTCGGTATAATCATGCATAACTGATGAACACGTCAAGCGTAACATACAAATCTAAGAAATCGTACTACTTAATATTCCTTCGATACATCCAACGTGAAAAGAAAAGAAAGATAACCCACTAAAAGGACATTCCTCTAACTTACAATTGAAGTCTCAAATAGACTATAACTTTTGAGTAACAAATTAGACACTTCACTTATCAACTTTGCAGTCTCAAATGGACTTCACAAAAAAAAAAGCCTCCGTGAAAGCTTATTTTGAGCTAGCGAGAGCAAATAACTTAAAAGAATAGTACTGCATCTTTCATTTCATTGACATTTGGCAGTTTGGTTATGATCGCATTCTCTGAATCAGTAACAAGCAGTGTAGAAATAAGCCTTGTAATTAAACCAATATCCATGAATGAATTGTTGGAGGAATAAAGGTTCTAAAAAATAAAACTAAGAGCATGATTAAAATATCATCACGACTAGTTAATAATTCGTCGCCTGACCTCAATACTAAGAGCTTATTGCGAACATAACGAATATTGCCAGCCTATGAAAGAAATGGGGTGTTCCTATCACCATCCAAAACCCAAACAAAACGTGTCTTATCACACTAGAATTTCTCTTAGGCTGCAAGAACAAGAGCTAACTCATTAGAAGTGCTCCTCCGCATGAAGGGCATCAGAGAAATCGTCTGAAGCAAGCCTAGCTTGGACGTCATATAACCGTTTATTAGCCTCCCTGACATTATTATTGACATGTCCCCAAAGATGAGTAGAGCTTGGTTTGAAGAGAACATATATTAATTGATTCCTCGGGATCTGAATCAGTACACTTGCTCATTTTGCACTGAAATTAGTCCCTGTTGATGGATAACTTGAAGTTAGTAAATAGTAGAACAATTGTGGAGAGCTGAAGAAGATCATTAAAAATGGCCATCGACCCATTGCTGAAACACATGAATTGTGCCAGAATCGTTCTAATTGGCAAAATTTGGGATGATTGAGTTCATTTTGTTACTGATTGATAAAGTATTTTTTGAAGCTATTCATGTATAGTAGCACAACTTTTCAGCAACTGGTGTGAGGGGTATTTTAGTAATTTTAATCAAATTTGAAAATGTAGCATTTCTTCCCGCCAAGCATCATTCTGTTCTTTCCCATGAAAGTTACAATCCCTCCTAAGATAGTGGTCGAAGATTTGGTTGTTAGGGCAAGTGCCATGGTAAACCCTTATTTAGGTTGTTTGAGATAAGGTTTAAGGGATGGAGGGAGTTCAAGTTTCATGAAAAATATGTAGGGGCGGCACAATCAGTGCCGTATGGCACAGATTCTGCCGTGGATTAATTTTGGTCTTCAAAACCCCTTTTGCATGTTAAGTTCCATCATCTTATTTTATGTTAAAAAATAATCAAAAGTTTTCATTTTTGTGACAAAAAGAGTACTTTGGATTAGGGGTGTGCATTTCTGATCCGATCCGCCCAAACCGACCAATCCAATCCAACCATCGTTGGATCGAAACTGATCCAATGATGAGATCGGGGCGGATCGATTTGCTATTTTTGAAATCCAATAGGAGTGGATCGGTTGGCGGATCCGGGTGGTCAAAACCAATACCCAACCGACCCAATCCGCTAACCCATATATTAAAATAAATTTATAATTTTTAAGAATATCAAAGGGTAAAACTGTATCTAAAAACCAAACTAACCCTAAGTAACCTACCACCCCTTTTGTAAAACATCAAAACCATCGACTGCTCTTTCAGTATTTGGCCCTTTCTCTCTCTAACCTCGGCGTCGACTACCTCGCTCAGCCATCCGGATCCTCTGACGATCAACCATGTATCCTTCTTCATTTTCCCCTTCTCTCTTTCTCCTTCTTCGTCTAACATCAGGGGGACTTGTTGTTTTCATTCATTCATTTTTTGTTTTTCTTTTTCTTTTCAAATTTCAAGTGCACACATAATCTATCACTGGACTGATTTATGATACTTGTGGTTCAGTTTTGGTCCGACTACTACTTGTTGGGTGTACGTGAGGATTTAAACCCAAATTCCTAAGCAGGTATGTACCTTAAACCCCTTGTTCTTCCAAATCACTAAGCCCTAATTGTTTAGTTTTGCATGAAATAATTTTACAAGGTACTGATCTGTTTTATTTTTCCTAAATTGGATCTTGATCTTGATCTGTTTTGTTTTACCCAAATAACTTCTCCTAAATTATTTTGTTTTATTTTATATAAATAATCGCTTGGTTTTATTTGCAGATAATTATAATTTAAAGCTTAAACTAGTGCAATTGTTCCCTTCCACTTAAGGCCATCTACATCTGCTTCTAAATTTTTTTCACATTGACAGTGTTGTCTATGATAGCTCGGGATGTGTTGGCTATCCCTATTTCCTCAGTTGCTTCTGAATCAGCATTTTCTACGGGTGGTCGCATTCTTGATCCATATAGAAGCTCTTTGTCTCCTAAGACAGTCAAAGCATTGATTTGTGTTGAAAATTGGTGTGAACATGAGCAAGTACTTGACATTTCACACATAGCAGAACCTATGAAGAAATTAGAGATTGTACAAAGTGTTACACCTGAATTTGTAGAGGATGTAGATGGTATGCTTTTTATTTCTTTACTTTTCTAGTTTTATTACTTATCTATTACATTTTTATCTTAACTTTTTATTCCATATTGTAGCTTTCTTTGGTAATGTTGCTGACATTCAACTTGTGGAATGATGGTGACTTGATTTGTTTTTTTAACTCAAATGGTAATAATTTGCTTCTATCTACTCTCCTTTTTGTTTGGGCTATTAGCATATTACTTAGTTAAATTTCTGACTTGTTCTTCTATTTATTTTTGTAGTATATGGAGGTTGGAGGATGGAGCCATAGAGCATTTGGAGAAGTTCTTTAATGAAGGGTTCACATTTTGCAAGTTTAGTGAACTACTGAACTGAATTTTTAATCTTACTGATGTAATATCATGCAATTTGCATAATTACATAAAGACCTGTTATTTTTTATTATGGGCAAAAAAATAAAGTTTTTATTTTTTAAGACTACTAGATAGTACTATAGTAGATAACTCAATGTGGGAGACTTGAAGGTTTAAACTTTAAAGCTTTTTTGTTATGGTTTCTAATTTCTATATGGTTGATGTGACTAGTTTTGTGTGTTGGAAGGATGGAACAGTTAATAGAATACATTTGCAGATTTTTTCAGCTGTTGTGATGTAATTTTTTAAATACAAAAAAGACAGGTTAAGAGTTTCTCAATACAGTAATTATAGGCCCAAGTTGAAAATATGTGATAGTTTAACCAGGCCTAACTATTATTTTTTAATTTTATGGGCCATAAATAGAGAGTATGATAAATATTAAAGGCCTAATTGGTATGTTTAACAGGCCTGACCCAATAGACCCAAACCGACGAAACCAATCCAATCCAACCTTGATTGGGGCGGATTGGATTAGATGGGATCCACTGGGCAGATCGGATTGGATTAAAAATCCAGTATCCAATCAAACATTGGATGGGATGTGGATCGAACCAAAATCAATGGTTTCGATCCGCTGCACACCCCTACTTTGGATGTTGGTTTATGGATAATGGAATTTGGGAAGAGGGCACAATCTGTGCAATACGACAGAGATTGTGCCGTATTACCTCCTCCCTCAAACCCCTTGCTCCCGCCCCAAATCTAGGACCGGAAGGAGGGGTTTGGTTGTTTGGTGTGCCCATCGTACTTTCCCTAACCTCAAAAAATACTTTTTTTACTTGTTTGAGATGTCCATAACACTTGCCCATATGCATATTATGAAGTGTACGACTTGGACTATTATGGCTCAATTTTAGCAATATAGCATATCGACTTTTTTTTTCCCCACTATAGATCTATTTGTACAGTCTCGTTTTATATCTAAAGATATTTGACATCCTAATTTTTCCCACCATATAACAAAATTACCAATAATACACGAAATTGAAATCCTATATCCAAAAATTATCCTATATCCACAAAATTACCAATAATACATAAAAGTTTGAATGAGCTGATTTTCAAATATGATGATCTACATGGTTAGGGTGGAATTAAGATTTTTATCTAGGGGCAGTCAAATCATAAAGCAACTTTGAAGCTCCTTAAGAAGTTATTAAAGGGGAAAAGTACATTAAAAATATCTTACTTTGAGAAAATTGCACTTAAGTCACTATTTTCAAACTAGATACAAAAATAGCACCCTCTTTCAACTTTTGCCCAAAATCTTTCAAAAATACCCTCTTAGCTTTTTTACTATCTAGACCCTTCATTCTTTTATCTAGACCTAATTCTAGACCCCACATATCAGATCATTTCATCTAAAAGGTAAGGGTATTTTGGAGTAAAATAAGGCGTAGGTGCTGTTTTTGTATTTAGTTTAAAAATAGTGACTTAGGTGCAATTTCTCCAAACTAAAGTGTTTTTAATGTACTTTTCTATTATTAAAGTGTTAGAAGTAGTTTTTTTATCAGTAAAAGGGTTAAAAGTAGTTGCTTTAAATTTAAAGCTTTCTAAACCATCATTTAACCTCAAAAGTAGGGCTGCACACGGTTCAGTTTGGTTGGGTTTTTTGTCAAACCCATAGCCAAACCATTAATTAGTTTAGGAAGACCAAAACCATACCAAACCACGATGGTTTTTTTTTTTGAGAACCAAAACCACACCATCGGTTTTTTGGATTTTTTGGATTTTTCGGTTTTTTTCAAATTTCGGATTTTTTTTCGGGGGTTTCGGTTTTTTTAACGGACAAAGCATTCAAAATTAAATTCACTTAGATTAAAAAAATTAACATATGACATTAATCAATTCATCATTTAAACTAAAACATGACATACTTAGTGCACTTACATTATAAAAAAAATTAAAGTTTGTTCAAACTTAAAAAATAAAAATCTGACAACAACTAAATATTTATTTAAATTTAAAGCATGACAAAAATAAAATGTCCAAGTGTTCAACAATCTTAAGTAATTTCCTTCGTAACTCATCTTCTTGAGTTCATTCCGCTGTCTGATCTGATAAATGAAAAGAAGAGCATTACGTCAATTTCAAGAGTCTAATCACGTAAAAAATGTAAAAACAACATTACATTTCTTATATATATATATATATTCTATCAGATGCATTACAATTCAAAATAAATGGATCAATTACCTGATTGGAAATTAAATGCTTTAAAATTCTTTGAAGTCTTAAGCTAAATAGTTGATCCACTACCAAGCAATGCTTCCATATCATCAGTTAAGCCTACAAAAATCATAAATGTTATCTTTTCAAATAACAAGAATGGATAATAAAAATTAAACAAAAGTTACATACAACATACCTTTCTCAATATCCTCAAGAGTCTCAAGTTTTTCTTCAACATCAACGGGTGTGCTTGGACTTTTCAACCAATCTTGAGTGCAAATCAAACATTCCACAATTCTTGGAGTCAAAGAGCTACGAAATGGATCAAGCACTCTCTTGGCGGTACTAAACGCACACTCAGAAGCAACAGATGTCACAGGAATAGTCAATATATCACGTGCCATAATTGCAAGTGCATGATAACTTTGAACATTCCCTTTCCACCAAGACAAGACATCGAAATCAGGTGTCAATGCTTCATTACCATCTTGTAAGTAACGCTCCAAATCATTCATGGAATCAACATTTTCTTTCTTCTTCAAATAGTTAGAAAATCCACTCTTGTCTGTCGTTCCACTTGAATTGTTATCACCAACTTCACTGGAAACTTGAGATGAATTAGTATCTATGACATTCATACCTTCTAACTTGTAGTGATCATAAAGTCGAACCATCAAATTTTTTAACCTATCGATGAAATCAAGAACTTTCTTCTCCTTTTGTTCTTTGGTAAGATTGCCATCATCGATTTTGTTGTAATATTCTGTATACCAATATTCCACATAATGCAATTTATACCGAGGATCCAATACCATTGCAACAATTAAAACTGGATTAACATTATCAATACTACAATATTTGTCAAATTTTACATTCATTTTGACTGCCATATCACGAAGAGACTCATCATCACTACTTAAGTACTTCAAGAGAGTGTCTTTGGTTGTACTTAATTCATCGAAGAAAGTATTAGAAGTGATGTAATGAGAACCAGATATACGTTTCGTCAGAAGGTAAAATTTTTCTAAGAAAGTATGCAAAGATTTCAAAACCTTCCAATCATCCTCTTGCATGTGACCTATCTCATTTACTTCAAACTCATGTTTATAGCTTATATCTTGTTCCTCCATCCGCTCAAATGCTTTTGCAAATTCCATTGCCACACCAAGCATTTGGTAAGTAGAATTCCATCTTGTTTTTACATCCAAACACAAATATTTCTTAGCATGAATTCCCTCAGCTGAAACACATTTTTTAAATATTTGCAATCGTGAGGGAGAACTTCTTACATATTTCACATGTTTCCGAAGGCGTCTTATAGTAGGTTTCACATCATCAACCCCATCATTCACAACAAGATTAATGATGTGTGCAAAACATCTTACGTGAAAAAATTCACCTCCTAACAACAGTCCGTTCCTTTTATTAAATCGTTTGATCAAATTTATGACTGCTGTATCATTTGACTTTGCATTATCAAGTGTGATTGTGCACAGATTTTTTATACCCCATTCTAACAAGCACGATTCCGCGGCTTGTGCAATGGCATCACCCTTATGTGGATATGGAAGGACACGGAAATTGATAATTTTTTTTTGTAACTTCCAATCCTTGTCAACATAATGCGCTGTTAGGCACATATATCCAAGATTTTGGATGGAAGTCCACAAATCAGTTGTGAGGCATACTCGTGTCGATAACAATATTTCTTTCAATTTATTTCTTTCCTCGAAAAAAATGTTCAAGCAATCTCTGGCCATGGTGGTTCTAGAAACCACATTGAATCTGGGATTTAGATCTTGAACAAATTTTCTAAAAGCTTCCTTATCAACAAAACTAAATGGGAGTTCACAAAGGACGATCATTCTTGCAAGAGATTTGCGACATAATTCTTGATCGAATTTCCAAGAAGAAAGTTGAGCTCCCGTAAAAGACAAGGCTTTTTGTTTTTTATCTCTTTCACTGTAAGGATACTTAGCACATCTTTTAGTAAGATGTGTCCATAGAGAACTAGTTCCGTTGACACTAGGGCAATTAAAATGCTTTCCACAATATTTACAATCACAAGTACCGGCAAATATTTTAACTCCATCATTCTCCACATAATGTCTATTCATATGCGACCAAATTTCAGAATTTCCAGATGTTTTCGTACCTGTTCCTTTCCGTTTTTGACCCACATTAGTGTTGGAGTTATTATTTGTTGTAGTGCTTTTGGTAGCATCATTCGTGTCATCCATGCTTGACGTAACAATTTCAGACTGTATAAAAATAATTTAAATGGTGAGCAACTGGGTAGCAACATACTTTACAAAAGAAAAAATAATAATAACAAACAACATTCTATCTAAATTAAAAGTAACATAAAAACACTTTTAACTATTAACTATTAACTGTTTCCGATAAAAAAAAATTAACTGTTTCATAGAGCCGTTAACAAATTAAAAAACATAAAAACAACAAAATAAATGTCTCAGACTCAAAACCCCTAATTCTATTTTGGGTTTTGGAGGTTTTGATAAAGACAAAACATAAAAAAACATCAAAACATCAAAAAAGATGAAGAAGATGAAAATAATCAAACGATCAAAGGTTCCCTTTCGATTTTGGGTTTAAACAGACAACATGTTTGCTCATATTTAAATTTTATGGTTTAACTTTAAACTATGGAATTATTTTAATGAGTTCTAAAGCATGGTAAGATATAGAGGTAGAATATCTATATATGCATGCAGGTGTACCTAAGTACTTCAAGCTCCTACTTGATCAGCAATGGCGGACTAGCGATGGTGCGCTTGGTGCTCAGACGTGCTTTGATTGTGGTTAGGGTTTTTCTCTTCCTTGTTGAGAAAGAAAATAAAAAACTTAAAAGATTTAGAGGGAAATTGGAAAGTGTGCTTTGATTGTGATTAGGGTTTTTCTCTTCCTTATTGAGAAAGAAAATAAAAAACTTAAAAGATTTAGAGAGAAATTGGAAAGTGTGCTTTGATTGTGGTTAGGATTTTTCTCTTCCTTGTTGAGAAAGAAAATAAAAAAACTTAAAAGATTTAGAGGGAAATTAGAAAGTGTGATAGAAATTACCAAATTGGATTGAAAAGAAAAAAAATTACAAAATTAGAGAATTGTATAGGAGAGGTGTTTAAAGTAATTGATTAAGTCTAAGTTTCTAACCGTTTTTCTCCGCCACCGATTGTAATATACAATATATTATATATCTATTACCACCATTAGATTTAAATTATATTTAATATGAGGAAGGCCCGGTTATTTATAAATGATAAAATTATTAATTCTTTCTCTTTTTTTGTGAAAATTATTATATGTAATATAGAAAGATCATCCTTACCAAAAATTATATCAATCAAAAATAATTATTGGGTAATTTCGAGGCCATCCATTTTATTTATTACTTTTAAATTAAATTTTGATGGGGTAAAAAATTTTGGTACGATATGGTTAGGGACGAAGTCATAAATTTTTTTAAAGAGAAAACTCAAAAAGCACAATAAATTTCTTTGGTGTGCCTGAATATTTGTGGAGGTACGTGTTAAGAAATGAGTTGGTCAAATTCTAACTTTACAAAAAACTTAGGTACAATTTACTAAAATCTTAATAATTGGTAGGGCACTTAAATTTTTTTGGTGGGGCACATGCCCCAACAATGTACAAGATAGCTCGTCCCCGAATATGATTTTTTTTTTTATGAAGATACATGGTGAAGAGTTCATCTTCATATCTTGGATATCTCTATATGAATCTCAACATATTTTTCATAACAACATAGTGGCAATTTTAATCATGGTACGTCCACAATTAAAATTTTTCTCCATAAAAAAAATAATAATTATACAAAAATAATAAATATATTATAAAGAAATTAATAAATATGTATAGATTAGGGAACACACATCACACATATGTATTGACTCATATAGAGATACAGTAGAACCTCAATAAAATAAAACTCGATAAAATAATAATCTCGTTAAATTTATACGTTTTGTGAGTCCCAACTTGAGTCCAAAAGAGAAAATATTACTCGATAAATCAAAACCCCATTAATTAATAAATTTAGCCTATCCCTACTTTATTAATTTATATAGGTTTAACTATATACAAATTGACATAGATATATTGACTTATGAAATTGTGATTATATTAGGAGGCAAGCTCCTTAATTCATGTTTTCATAAATTAGCATGCATATTTGTACATAATAATGCATGTGTAGACTATATAGGTATATGTGCGGGTTTTTTTGGGTTTTTTTGGTTCGGTCTTTTGGTTCGGTATTTCGGTTCGGTGTTTTTGGTACGGTTTCGGTTTTTTTGGTTTTTTGAAAACATGAAACCAAAACCAGACCATAAATATCGGTTTTTGCGGTTTTTGGGTTTTTCGGTTTTTGGATTTTTCGGTTTTACGGTTTGTCGGTATTTTTTTCGGTTCGGACCAGTTCGGACCGGATTTAAAACCGCACCATGTGCAGCCCTACTCAAAAGTTAAACTAACTTTTTTTTCAGGGGTTAGAAGTTTTAGAAACAATTTGAAAGATAATTTGCATACCAAAGAGATCATCTACATAAAAAATCAATCTTTGAATCATGTCCATGTGAGCCTCACATGCGGTGTAAAGAATACGTCGAGTTTTAATAAAGAAAAAGTGGAGTGGACACATAATACATGGGGTGGCTCAATAGTAGAACGAGACACTATTGTTGATTGCTTGATTTAGTTAAAAGAGATACGATTTACATACATCGTTATTCATACAATGAGTTTATAATTTATACGTAATGGACAGTAGGACCTAGATGGAGATTACCCAAGGGTTGATTTTGGGTGAGAACCCACAATTGAAAACGTTTTGACTTCTTTTGACTGGCGTCAAGTGTAGAGATTTGTGCAACTTTCTTTACATTTTCTTGTGTGGTTTGCATAAAGATGATGGCCAAAGAATTGATTTTTTATGAAGACATCATGTAAATGAAAACCAGTTTTTGAATCACCTCTAAGTGAATCCCAAAAGCTTATGTTTACATAACTTTATTCTTACACTCCGCTTACACCTACCTGCTGTGAGGATATAATGGTAAATCCATTTCAATCAAAATCTAACATTCACAAACAAAACAAAACATAACTAACTTAACTAATTAACTAACAACCTACAGTAGTAAAATAAGATGTAATAAGAAAGAAATAAAAGAAAGAATCTTTGGTTGATTATGTAAATAATATAATAAAATACAGTTGTATTATATTTATCCAAAAGGAAATCTAGCGTCCTAACTCCTTTTCAAATAAATAAAATAATCAACGGCTTAGATTTAGAGAGAAGTTAGTTAGACAGTTAGAAGAGGGATTATGATTCTATGTAACACACTCTGTTTGCAGCTGGACTGCTTCAGTTAACTCTCGGTTCTTCCCTCCTCTTCTTGTTCTTTTTTCTGTATCCCATAAATTAATCCTCTCTCTTTCTCTCTCTACTCTCTCTTTCTCTCTCTATCTCTCTCTCTCTACCTATCATCCAAGAAACCCAGCATATATAATCAACCGATTTCTGAAATTAACTTACATAACACGTTTGAATTCTTAATTTGATCTCTGTTTTTCTTTCTGTGTCTGAAAATTGAAAGAACCCACCATCAATTACAAATTGATTGATTGAAAAATTCACTCAAAAGAGTAAACAAACCCTCCCATGGCTGATGATCAAGATCAAGAAAGGAGAGATAAACCAGATTACGTCATTGCAATTACCTGCTCCGGTATTCGATGAGAAATCCTCCTCATTTGAAGTACTCTGCCATGATTTTGGCTCCTGCAGCAGCAGCACCATCCGTGCCTCTGTCTCCAATGACCTTTTTTCCTCTGCCACCTCCTCTGCCTCCTCCTCAACCATGGTATGTACTGCATGACTGTCATCGAATCCCTTGTTCATCAGTAATTAAAAGAAGATGTATTCATATTTTGGTTTAAATTCGTTGTATCTTGCATATTATTTTGAATCTTTTTTTGGTTTTTGATAATAGCATAATAACTTTGAATATTTGATATTATATCCATGGATCCAATAACCCAAGATCCCATAACTTCGGAGTTATCCTAGCCCGTAGGACCTACATGTAGATGACCCAAGGGCTGATTCTTGGTGAGGATGATCTACATAATGAGAAAAATATCCTCACAAAAAATTAGCCCATTCTAAAACTTATAACCCCATCATCCGGTGATCGAGAATCAACGGTACAAAAGACATTTGAAATTTATTTATCTTTAAGGGCTGATTTGAGGGGGTTGGAGGTCTTAGAATGTGCTGAATTTTTAGTATGATGATGTTCACTGTGATCAGAAAATCCTCACAAAAAATAAGACCTTCGATAATCCTCTTTCATGGTGCGGGTCACCAGAGGCTTACGGGAACCTAGGGTTATTCCATCCTTTCCCATATATATATATATATATATATAGCATATTAGTAATGTTAATTAGTTTGATATTAATTTTGGTTGCAATTCTAGTTCTTTAATCGATACCTTCTCATGATGATGTAGTTTGATGGTGGTTATAATAAACCCTCGGATCATGACAAGCAAGTTAAACATGTCAGTATTGGACCTGCAAGTTCATCAAATACTTCTCCTGCTGGCCTTGTAAATTTTCACTCTCTCTCTCGATTTAATTTGGCTGTATGTAAGTGGGTATGATATCCATATATTCCATGTTCTAATTAAATTTGGGTTTGTTTTCATTGTTTACTTGGATCATGAAGTCTTCTACTCTTGGTACGATTGCACAGTTAAATAGTGGTAAAGACAATAAGGAACAGATTGACTACAGCACTGGACCCAGTAGTACTTCAACAGTACTTCAGCAGGTAATGCCTGTTTGATTACATGCCTTTTAGAAATGCGTTTTCATAAGTACAGACAACCCAAATTAAATATCTGTTAATTTTTTCATAAAACAGGTTCAACACCAACAGGAGGATAACGAAAGAAACCATGCGCCTATCATCGCACCGGGAGATTACCCGTGTGCATTCTGTGAAAGAAGGTTTCGGGATGGAAGGTCAAAGGGACATCATGAACGAACACATTCAGGTGATGAACGTGTTAGGGCGTATCCTTGCTGCTACTGCACAAGGCGTTTCTCTAAGTTTTCTCAGCTGGGAGGGCATATGTCCTTGTCCCATCGTGGACTTAGTGGTGGTCCACGCCACCGCCGCCTCCGCCGTCTCCGCCTCCTCCAGGAAGACAGTATATGCAGATTTGAAATTCTTTAATTATTGTAAGTTCTTAGTGTGATTCTGAATTACTTAATGCAATATGTTTTTTAGAGGTTTTAAAGGTGGTTTTTTTTTTGTAAGTACTCAAAAGTCTGCTGTAATGATCTTTTGGTTTGTTTAGTTTTGTTTTTTAGGAAGGTTTCTGATCTTGTTTACCCATGTTTAACTAGAAATGATTCTGACAATGGTCCCATGTGAAGTCCACCCTGTGGCTCCCTTAATTCCTCTTATTAAGCAAGGCTCCATGATGCTATCAGTGAGGACACTTCACCTACTCATCAGCTTCCATCTACTGTTTCTACTTATCAGAGTGAGAATCTCCCCACTGAGCCTATTACTGAACTCATGAGTATTCATCTGACTTCCTCGACCAGGCTCCTTCTTGGCTCACTCTGTTTCTTCTGTTCCTATGGATGATGATTTAGATGTTAGGCCTTTTAGGGTAGCCTTTGGTATTGGTCCTTGCAATCCTACTAATTCTGGGGGAGTTGAGGAATCAATATATAATTGGGCTGTTTGTTCCTGATGTCCCTAGTCCTACTCCCCTTGCTGTTAGACCTCCTGAAGGGGGACCCCATCTCTATCTCTGAGTTTGATCAGTCTAAGCCAACCTCACTTGAGATCACTGAGCCTCAGCCACCTCTGTCCATTGAGTGTTATTATAAACAAGAATGTTTCAAGGGGTTGGAGTTACTTTTGTTGTATGTGATCCCTCAAATACCCATTTGTTGGATATTTGGGAATAAAAAGGGCCAATGAAGACTTGGCATGCATCAACCCTGAACAGTTGATTAAGGAGTTGGAAGATATTATAACTAAGGGCACTACAAGGAAAAAAAAAAAGAGGATCTACACACGGTATTAAACTGTGGTCTAAAATGTTTCCAGCTGTGGTTCTGTGGTCAATGTCAGTGTGATTAAAAGTAGTACAGACCACATGTCTAGGACCGTTGTCCGTACTGTACCATGACTTAAACTACAGTTTTGCTTCGACCTGTGTTCTGAATTGGTACCTAAACATACCTTTTTTTTTAATTGAATAAACATACCTGTTATTACTAATACAATCATGTTATTTGATGGATTATATAGAGATTATTATTTGATGGAGATCAGATGAATGTTCTTGTGCATGACATACCAATAATGTTAACTTCCAATACATACATTTCTAAGTTAAATATATGTATAAGGAAAGGATATACTTATACTAGTTATAGATGTGCTCTTTTTTCCTAATCTTTTATCCACCAATTTTGACCCGAGGTTACAACAATGAGAAATGTATAGTGAATTACATGAGTAACTTAGAAAGCGAATTCTCTAATTATAACAAACAGCCTTATCTAATAGCATGAGAATCGTTAATTATAGTTACTATTATATTCATGCATTGGAATAGTTGTGCATACCTTATACATATTCATTGTACCAGAGTGCATGGATTATCTCAAATAACCTTTATGCTATCCATCATAAAACACACAAAGTTCAGACTTGCAAACATCCTGAAACAATTAATAAAAGTTCATTGTAGATGTATAGAGATATATATATATATATATAGAGAGAGCGAGAGAGAGAGAGAGAGAGATTAAAACCACCTGAAGCATGCTCCAGGGAGAGCTGCACAATGGCCGGCCCATGATCTGTAAAAGCAGCAGATGAAATTATCTTCTGGTAGGCTAGAACCAAGTCATACCAGACGAGTCCTCCGTTCCCACTTGCATCTTAATTGTCATCCCAGTGGTCTTAATACATTCAATGATTCCTCCACTTTATCACTTTCACCACAAACTCTGCCAACCCAACCCTAGGATACCCAACTATCTCACACTCCATATTTAACTCCTGCAGATTCAACTGCTTCCAATACTGACTCCTCAGAAACCCTACTTGTAACAGTACTCTTGGGAAACCCTACTTCTCCATTACTACCCTCTTCTTCCACTACTCTCACTTTCTGAATTTACGGCGTCCAAAATCCACACTTTCATTAAATCTAACTTTCCTTATAATTAATCCCAATTAAATTTATTCACTAATGCAGTTTCACAGTCCACACTTTCACCAATGACTCCGCAGAAACCCTATTTGTAACACTCTTCGGAAACCCTACTTCTCCACCACTAAACTCTTCTTCCACTACTCTCACAATCTGAATTTACGTCGTCCAAAATCCACACTTTCACTTAATCTAACTTTCCCTCAAACTAACGTTCACCAATGAAGTTTCACAGTCCACACTTTCACATTTTTGGGGATTAGGCCCTGTCAAAATCAAGAATTTATAAAAGTTCCTAGAACAGATTACTAGAACAAAAAGCTAATGATAACACTTTCAAGGATATACTTCTAAGCAATAACTATTGTGCAAAAGAAACTAAAACAAAAATAAGCGCATCTATTAGGGGGCTATTTTTTCGTACAAACACAAATTTTTTGAGAATAGATGAATCAAGGGATGAAATTAACATGAGCACCAGTACAACCAGTGGCAGATCTAAGTTATGAAGAGGGTACCATTTTTTGTGGAGTCGATCAAGATGGATTTGGATTAGATTTAGATTAGGATTAATAATTTGATTAGGATTAGTCTTTGAGGTTTATAGGATTTAGAGTTTATCTCTAATTAGAATTGTGATCTATATATACCCTCACAGGGTCATGTAATCTTAACAATCCAATTATCAATAAAATCTCACATTCTCTAAAATTGTCATGGTATCAGAGCAGAGTTTTCTCTATTGAGAAACCTTTCCTGGGACCTCTCTTTCGCCGGCAGCGGTGCCACCATCATCGCCGGACGACATGGCTTAGCATAACAGATTTCCGCCAATCTTATTTATCTTTCTACTCCCTTCTATAACCCTAGATTTTATTTTTCAAAATAAAGTAGATGGAACAGATATTTTCTTCAGTTCAACACTCGCACCAGTCCCTCAACACACGTTTTGAGGCACATGCATGTATAGCGTCTAATGTTAGCGATTCAACGAGGCAGCTACGGACTACAGTCGACAAGAGAGTTCATGTAAGTACTATTGCACCGATTGTTGATGTCATGCATGGTCATGACATGGTTTAGTCAGGCACTAATTGGTGGGTTGTACATCTTACCATGATGTACAAGATGTTATCATGATGGAATCCTTTTTCACATCTTAACATCAGTTATGTACATAACGTAAGCATGGCTAATTCAATGATTCTATTGTCTCTTGCAATTGATGCTGCTCCTGCATCCGTGGTTGAGGAAATTTGTTTGGTGATGTTGATTTCTCGATGAGTATTTGCTAAATCGTGGTCCATGGCCCACCAGAACCACATCATGTTCCGCCCAATTTCATCTAAAAAAAAGTAGTGGAGACTTTTGACCCACAATGACTGAGCCGAATCTATTAGTATCAAGCTCCTAAAAATCGATGAGCCTCTGAATCCATTGTGATGAAGCTCACATAATTAAAGAGCCTCT
>MVGT01003023.1:0-43530 GCA_002174775.1 Macleaya cordata
TGAAGATTACCTTTGAAAAGAATAGGAGCTAGTCTAGAAAAGAGAGAGAAGACTCCAAGAAACATTTTTTCAAGGATCTTGCTCTCAAATTTAGGCGAGGCATCCTGCATTGTTTGCTAAAAAGTTAGGTTTGTTTGGTGTGTCAGCGGTGATTGTGCATGCGTCCTTGGAGACGAATTGGAAAACATGTTGAACATAACGATTTCTTTGATCTAAGTCCTCTTCCATCAACGTTCTTTGGTAGACTTTCTCTCTTCACTAACATGGCTGGAGTCAATATTATTGACAATGAAGCACAGATCGAGAATGAAGCTTTTATAGCTCCTCATGATCCAACACTACGGGATTATATGAACCCCGTTAGGATAATTCAACGTCCTGGAGTGGTAATACCACACACTGATGGTAAATTCGAGATCACACAAGGAACCCTAAAAGAGCTCCCCGAATTTAAAGGAACTGATAGTGAAAATCCTTATTTCCATATTAGGAATTTCGAAGAAATATGTGGAACACTGAATTATCCTAAAGTTCCTGAAGAAGTTCTAAAACTTCGTTTGTTTCCATTCTCTCTCAAAGACATGGCCAAGGACTGGACTTATTCAATCCCTCCAGGATCAGTTACGACATGGGCTGCACTTACTGAGCTTTTCATTAAAAGATTCTATCCATATCATAAAACTGCTTCGGTTCGTCACCAAATTCAAACATCTAAGCAAAAAGTTGGTGAGAGCCTTTACAGTTACCTAGAAAGATTCCGTGAGTTACAGTACCAATGTCCTCACCATGGATTTCCCAAATCTCATTTGGCACAAATTTTATACGAAGGTCTAACTAGTGAATCTCGCATCCAAGTTGAAACAATGAGCGGAGGGGATTTTACTTTGAAAACCCCTAATGAATGCTATGATTTATTCTTTGAAATTGCTGAGAAAGTGCGACAATGGGATTCTATGAGGGAACCTGAGCCAAGTAAGAATTCCACTTTTAGAGGAAGCATTCACCGGTTAGACACTAGTGTTGAAGCTAAATTAGCTACAGTAATTAGGTGCCTAGAAGCTTTAGAGGCCCAGAAGGGATCCAACCATCTTGAGGGTGTTAGGTTTATAAAATCCCCAATGTGTGTGTTGTATGAAGCTTCCGATCACTTAGTTGAGAACTGTTTGGGGTTAGCTACTACCAAAGCCAAACACGTCAATCACTTTAATTCCTTCCGTAAGCCATATCCCAACAATGATCCCTTCAGTAGCACATACAATCCTAGTTGGAGAAACAATCCTAAGTTTTCTTGGAAGCAACCACATGAGTTCAATGGGAATGTTCCTCAACAAAATACTCATGTAACTGCTCTAGCACCTCCCTATGTGCCACCTAATCAGAGGAAACCATCTTTGGAGGATACCCTTCAACTATTCATGCAAAGTCAGATGGAGACAAACCAGAACCATTCTAGGGCTATTACCAAGATAGAAGTGCAATTGGACCAATTAGCTCTTATGGTCGGAGGGAGAGAAAAAGGACAATTTCCTAGTCAGACAGTTCCAAATCCTAAAGCACAAACTGGACCTACCTTTTTGCCTCGAGGGCAACACCAAGTCGGCAGTAGTTCCGGTGAGCATCAGAGTGAAGTTCAATCCATTATCACCTTAAGATCTGGAAAGCAAGTTGACAATAAAGTCCAACTTCCTGTAATACCCGAACCGAGTGAACCCGAGAAGGTCACAGAGAAAGCAGATGAAAAAAAATCAACTCAGAAAGAAAAGGGAAAAGGTAAACTCATTGATGATGTTCTTCCACCTTTTGTACCTAAAGCACCTTTTCCTCAACGTCTTCAAGATAATAGGAAGAAACATAACACAGAAGGAATCCTAGACGTCTTTAAGAATATCCAAATCAACATTCCTTTCTTAGATGCCATTCAACAGATACCTTCCTATGCCAAATTTCTTAAGGACCTAACCACAGTGAAGAGAAGAAATTCTATCCCTAAGCATGTTGATGTTGCTGCATCAGCAACTAGTTTCATCCAACAGAAGGTTGTACCCAAATTTAAGGACCCAGGGTGTCCCACCATTGCTATCAAGATAGGGAGCACAATCATTGAAAAATGCTTGCTTGACTTAGGAGCTAGTGTGAACCTTTTACCCTATTCTGTCTACAAACAACTAGGTTTGGGGGAGTTAAAACCCACCAAAATCACCTTGAGTTTAGCAGATAGGTCAACTAAGGTACCCAAGGGAGTTATAGAGGACGTTATTGTGAAGGTTCATGAGTTTTACTATCCTGCTGATTTTGTCGTGCTAGATACTGAGCCTGTCATCAACCCCGATAGTCACGTGCCTGTCATTTTAGGACGCCCTTTCCTCGCCACAGCTGATGCAGTTGTACGGTGTAGGAATGGGATGATGTCGTTAGCTTTCGGGAATATGAAGATAACACTAAATGTCTTCAACAATGGCACAAATTTGCACGAGTCTGATGACTTTGAGGAGGTCAACATGATTGAATCCATAGTAAGTCAAGTGTTTGAGGAAAATTCTTACTCTGATCCATTAGAACAGTGTTTGGCACATTTCGGTCATAATTTCGATATGGATAAATCAGTTCAAGAAGTGAATGCCTTACTTGATTCTACTCCTTTGTTGGACACAAGACGATGGAAGGCTAAAGCTGAACCATTGCCTATCTCTACGTTAGATCCTATCCCATCTGTAGTTTGTCCACCTAAGTTAGAGCTGAAACCCTTGCCTGAAACGTTGAAGTATGTCTTTCTTGGAGAGGCAAACACTTTACCAGTTATCATAGCATCTGACTTAGAGAAAGAACAAGAAGATCGATTGCTTAAGGTTCTTAGCACCCATGGTGAAGCAATAGGTTGGACTATAGCTGATATTAGAGGGATTAGTCCTTCAATTGTCATGCATCAGATCCATCTTGAACAAAATGCAAAGACATCACGGGAACCACAGAGAAGACTTAACCCTATCATGAAGGAGGTAGTTAGGGCTGAGGTTATTAAGTTATTGGATGCAGGTATCATATACCCCATTTCTGACAACGAGTGGGTCAGTCCTATCAAAGTAGTTCTTAAGAAATCAGGTGTCACCGTCGTAAAGAATGAGAATAATGAATTGGTTCCGACTAGGATCCAAATAGGTTGGTGTGTGTGCATAGATTACAGGAAACTGAACTCGATGACCCGAAAGGACCATTTCCCCTTACCCTTCATTGATCAGATGTTAGAGCGTCTCTCAGGTCACTCTTACTATTGCTTCCTCGATGGTTATTCTGGTTATAACCAAATCCCAATTACTCGTGAGGACCAAGAGAAAACAACTTTCGTATGTCCATTTGGCACGTTTGCTTATCGGCGCATGCCCTTTGGGTTATGTAATGCTCCTGCTACTTTTCAGCGATGTATGTTGAGCATTTTCTCTGACATGGTTAGAGATTTTTGGAAGTGTTCATGGACGATTTCTCTATTTTTGGTTCTAGTTTTGACACGTGTTTGCACAATTTGACACTTGTCTTTAAGCGTTGTATAGAGAAGAACCTAGTTCTCAATTGGGAGAAATGTCACTTTATGGTGAAGTTAGGCATTGTTCTAAGACACATTGTTTCTGAGCGTGGGATCGAAGTAGACAAAGCTAAGGTTGACCTTATCGCTAATTTGCCACCTCCCACCACTGTTTGGGAGGTGAGATCTTTTTTAGGCCACGCTAGTTTTTACTGACGCTTTGTCAAAGATTTTAGTAAGATCACAAAGCCTCTATGTGGTCTTTTGGCTAAAGATGTTCCTTTTAATTTTTCTTCTGACTGTCTCATAGCTTTTCAAAGGCTAAAGTCTGAGTTAACCTCCACTCCCATTATTCGACCTCCTGATTGGAACTTGCCATTTGAGGTAATGTGTGATGCCTCAGACTATGCGATAGGTGCTGTTTTGGGGCAGCGTATTGAGAAACTCCCCCACGTTATTCATTATGCCAGTAAGACGTTAAATGACGCACAACTCAACTATTCTACCACTGAGAAAGAGTTGTTGGCAGTAGTTTTTGCTTTGGACAAGTTTCGCCCCTACTTGATTGGATCGAAAATCATAATCTACACTGACCATGCCGCTCTAAGGTATCTTTTTGCCAAAAAAGATGCAAAGGCTCGGCTAATTCGTTGGGTCCTCTTACTTCAAGAATTTGACCTCGAAATCCGAGATAAGAAGGGAGCAGAAAATGTGGTAGCTGACCACTTGTCTAGACTGATTGTCGAGCCATCTATTGAGCCAGTGTCTGAAACATTTCCTGATGAACAACTTATGACGGTTTCTCACACTAGTCTCCCATGGTATGCTGACATTGTCAACTACCTAGTTACAGAACAAACGCCCCCTAACTGGAATAAGCAGGAACGCTCTCGTTTCCTTGCTAGGGCGAAGTGGTATTTTTGGGACGAACCATATCTATTCAAGTACTGCTCTGATCAGCTCATCAGACGATGTGTCCCTGACCACGATATATGACTCATCCTCTCTTCTTGCCATGACCAAGCTTGTGGTGGTCATTTTAGTGGGAAAAAAATAGTTGCAAAAATTCTGCAGTGTAGTTTTTACTGGCCAACACTATTTCGAGATGCATAAGAGTATTGCAAGGCATGCGATCGATGTCAACGTCTCGAAAAAATTTCTCGACGGAATGAAATGCCACTTAATCCAATCTTCATCGTTGAGATCTTCGATGTTTAGGGAATTGATTTCATGGGCCCTTTTCCTATATCATTTGGATACCTCTATATCCTTGTCGCGGTGGACTATGTATCAAAATGGGTTGAGGCAATACCTTCTAAAACTAATGATTACAAAGTGGTTGTCCAATTACTTAAGGACACAATTTTTGCTCGTTTTGGCACCCCACATGCTATTATTAGTGATGGGGGCACACACTTTTGTAATCGTGTCTTTGAGGCATAGATGAAAAAATATTTCAACACCCACAAAGTTTTTACTTCTTACCACCCGTAGATGAGTGGGCAAGTTAAGATCTCTAACCGGGAAATTAAAACTATCCTTGAAAAAACAGTTAACACCACCCAGAAGGATTGGTCACTTAGGTTGAGTGATGCACTTTGGGCATACTGAATGGCTTACAAAACTCCTATTGGGATGTCCCCGTATCTGTTAGTTTATGGAAAGCCCTGCCATCTCCCTGTCGAGTTAGAACATAAGGCATATTGGGCAATCAAAAGCCTGAATTTTGACTTTGATAAGGTTGGTAAACATAGGAAGCTCCAGTTATCTGAACTGGAGGGGATTCGAAACAATGCCTATGATACAGCAAAAAGGTATAAAGATCATATGAAGGCCATGCACGATAAGATTATCCTTCGTAAGGAATTTCAATCCAGCCAGAAAGTCCTACTTTACAACTCTAGGTTGCATTTGTTTCAGGGGAAACTTAAATCCCGATGGACCGGACCTTTTATCATTCAAAAAGTTTACCCATATGGTGCTATTGAGGTCTTGGATACCAAAGATGGTAAAATTTTTCAAGTGAATGGACACAGACTTAAGCCATACCTTGAGTATGTAAGCCCAAAAGTTGAGGAGATACTTCTAGAAGATCTTATATACCAGGATTAATCTATCTGGGCCATGCTAGTCTGGCTGAAGACGTAAAACTTAGCGCTTGTTGGGAGACAACCCATTTAATTCTGAGCACCATGATCTGGTAATCTCTTTCCTTATCTCTACTTTTCATTTTCTCATTTCCACGTATACATCTTTTGAAACATTGAGGACAATGTTTAGTTTAGATTTGGGGGTGAGGCCAAATGCATGCTTTTTGTCATATATGTTATTAAAAAAAAAAAATTTAAGCTCATTGACCTTGATTTATAATTACTGTTATCTCTAGTACCTTGAAATATCTAAGTCTAGATGATAAGACACTTATTTCTTGAGATATGCTAGCTTGATTTCCAGTAACTGAATGTGTTATAGTGTGAGTTCGTTTTATTACTCGACTGGTAGAGATTTCATAATTATATGATATGGAACAACTTTCATTATCTGCACCATTTGACTTGCATTTTTGGTGTCTATGTTCGACATTGTGTTGTTAGCCTGATAATCACCTAGAGTGTTAGAATCATCTAAGTCTGATGAGCCTTGACTAGCTTGTTCATTTGGTTGGCTGGGATAGTAGATGTTGTACACGTTATGGAAAGCAACCAGTGAATTAGAGCAGGTGTACTGAAAAGGGCTACCTCTTGCTAAGGTCTAAATGAGCTGAAGTGTTGTATTATTATATTCTCTGTATTCTTGACTTTTTCTCTAAGAAAAAAAAAAAAAAATCATCAAATAATGAGAGAAAAGTCATTGTTAGCGGCAAAATGAAAATTCAAAGTGTAAAAGAAAAGAAAGTGATGAAAATGACCTTGATGTGAAAGCAAGTAGGGTGAAAGCCGTCGGTGCAAAACGCGAGTAAACTGGAATATCACAGATAAAGCCCATGAGGTATTAAGGTGAACATCCAAAATTCTCGTAGTCCTGAACAGCTAGCTTGGTTTTGAATCAGTCTTTAGTTGGTTTGACCATTTCTTAGTGATTATCAGTGTTAACTCTACTTTAGAAGAGCTAGATTACTATTCTTGCTAAGTACAGATCCCACTTGCACTCCAATCATAAAGTTTTGAGAATCTCTAACTAGCGAGTACTGATTTGAACTCTAAAATTTGTTTTTAAAAGCTGGGAATCTTGTTATACTATGTTCTGAAAATTTGTGCCTTTGATATGCTAGATCAATGATATTGTAAAGGTCAACTCATGTATGCAATGGTTATTTTTCAAGGAATTGTGAGCTTATTTTTGGAAGTTTAAAATTTTGTGGGTACATTTACTGCAAACCCTCACGAGACTATAACTCGTCCACTAGGGGTAACCTAGGGGTTTAAAGGCTTATTGCATTTGCTAAATGCAATCGAGAATACCAGCGAAAGTGGTGTAGTTAGAAATTTGTGTGTTTGTTTTGCTCGAGGACTAGCAAAATATAAGTTTGGGGGTATTTGTTGAGTGCATAATTATTACATATTTATCCCTCAATTTATATTAGCTAGTATTCAATTGTATATTATTTTTAATGATTTTTATGTTTTTGCAGATAAATAGAATTCAAATGCTTCAATTGTAAAATTTGGTTCAATTAGCCAAATTTATTAAAAGCACCCCACAAATCTATCAGAGGCACCATGAGAGTACATGCAAATGGCACATGATGACCAAGTCAATTCAGTCAAAGGCAGTCAAAATTGGTCAAAGATTGGAGTTTAATCACTAATGAAACAAAGAAGGCAAAAATGATCTTAATGACATCATCATGATGTCAAACCACATAAGCCTTACAAATCATCCAATACCAAATTAATTATCAAAGAAAATATCCCCACCATCCAATACCTCCCACTTGCTAATTTTATTTATTTTACTTAAAGAATTTAAGTGGGAAGAAATCTATAAAAGGGGGGAGAATGAAGAAGAGAAAGGAGGAAGAAGGGGGGAAGTGTAGAGAGTTAGAGAATTGTATGAAGAAAGATATTTTGGGAGTGTAGTAATTTTGTAAGTTCTTTAAGATTTTCATCAATGAATACTTATTTTGTTATTAATTTTAGAGTTATGTCTAGCTAAATTTCTTTTCTAGGATTAAAGAGGAAGCTAGTTATGTGCATGCCATGATATTTAATCTTAATCTTAATCTCCCTTAATAATTATTTTTAGCTAAAATGATTTGTCTTCTCGTAATATTATTTATTACACTTTTGCTTCTTAATGAAATTAGTACATACACCTTTATTAATTGTGCTTAGATTTGATATAATATGCTTAACTATTGTTTTGATATTATATGCTTAACTTTGACAATTAATTATTGGAGTTGTTATTTTTTAAAAGTGAAGAAAATCATATTATTTCCTTGGTTATTTTAAATATTAATGAAAATATTTTCCGAATCTATTACATAATTTGTATTGGGTTTGAGTTATAATTGAAGGGAGATTAGAGAGAGTTTAAATTGATGGTATGCATATAATTAGTGGAATCTGAAATCCTAGTTCTTCTACTTTTTGTGAAGTTTTTATTTAGTTATTTCATTTGCTTCAAATCAATTAAAAACTGTTCAACCTTAATTAAATTAATTTTACTTATTCCTTAATCCTTGTGGATCGACCCGTACTTGCCGTTGTCTCAATAGACAACCGTGCGATTGCGGTATAAATATTATTAAGTGATAAAATCACGGCCAATCATCGTGACCATTGAAGATGTTGAGTTCTTCAAGGTAAACCCATAAATTGGAGAATTGTGCTCAAAAATACTTTTGGAGAGGGTATTGATTCCACTACTCATCTTAAAGAAACTCAAATAGATCATTTTTCGGTAATTAGATTAATCTTGTAACTTTTTTTCAAGTTTTTACGAGTTTTCGAGTGAAGAAAATATAACTCAGATTCGCAACATGTTCGCTCTTAACAGTGTGAACAATTCAGAATGTTCGTATACAAGGGTATGAATAATTCAAAAAGTTCGCATACAAGGATGTGAACAATTCAGAAAGTTCGCATACAAGGGTGTGAACAAAAGTAAGTGTGAACATATCATCGTCCCAGAAATTTTTTTATTTATTTTAAACCTCAGTTAAAACTTGCAAAAAAAAAAAAATGGATTCAAGATGGTTTTAATTCTAAAAACTGAAAAAATCCAAAAATATAAACAAAAATTGACGAAAAACTCAATTTACCTGATCAATTAATTTTAGATTTTTGGTTAAGTTTTAGATTTGAGGGTGTTAAAACAGAACATTTTTTAAAGTTTTTGGTTAAGTTTTAGATGTGGTCAATCAAAGATAGTCCTAATAAATTTTTTAGTGCCCTTATCCAAATACAGTAGCTCTTATCACTAAGTTGCCTTTATCCCATTGTTAGAGTTCAATAGGAGCCTCATAAAATTATTAGAACAATCAAAATTTTTGTCATGACAATCCAATTGGTGAGGAGGTGTACGAATCAAGAAGGGGTGGGGGCCGGGTAGACCCGATACAGACCCATGAAAATACAGTTGGTGAAAAAGAAAAAGAAAAAGAAAAACAGCATTTCGAGTCTCTCGATCATCTCCTTGCAGACCTAATGGACCGGTGTAAGAATCAATGGGGGTGTGTGGATAAAAGTGGTAGGTGGAAGTGGTGTGTTTTTGGGAATCTGGGAGTGTAACGAGGAAGCGCGGAATACAGAACAACTTCTCTTCTCCTCATTCTCGACTGGACTTTAATCAATGAAACTCCACTGGATTTCTCTACTCCGCCATGTGAGACATCTTCTAACTCTAAAGATCTGAACTCTAATCGATCCCAAAAAAAACCCAGATGAAAATGTTATCTCTGGAACCCTAATAATGTCTCCTCCCAAGAGGAGATTCTATCCTCTCCTCCTCCTCTCTCTATCTGCTCTCTTCCTTTTCTCTTACTACCACTCCTCTCTCCCTCACTTCTCTTCTCACACTTTCAAGTCCAACGACACCCCTGAAACCCACTTCTTCAATCCCCCTCAATACCCTAATTACACTCCTCAAATTTTCACTCTCACTATCAAAGTTCTCGCTTTTGATCGCTTCGATTCCATCTCTAGGTGTCTACGTTCTCTAGCAAATGCTGATTACGTTAACGACCGAGTGAATCTCCACGTTTTCATTGATCATTTCAAGGAAACAAATGGGTCTGGAAATTTGGATGAAAAGCTTGAGGAATCGCATCGGATTTTGGATTTTGTTGATAAGTTCTCGTGGAGATTTGGAGAAAAATTTGTGCATTACAGGACTGGGAATGTTGGGTTGCAGGCTCAGTGGTTGGAATCATGGTGGCCAAGCTCGGATCATGAGTTTGCTTTTGTGGTTGAAGATGATTTAGAGGTTTCGCCTCTTTATTATAAGTTTCTTAGGGGTTTAATTTTGAATTATTACTATAATGCTTCAAATTTTAGTCCTTCACTCTATGGGGCATCGCTGCAACGACCGAGGTTCGTGCCAGGTAAACCATTTTTGCTCTTTAATTTGAACTGTTTTCTCTCCCATATATATATATATATAGAATAATCACAATGTAATAATTTTGAGAATCAGTCAAATTAGTTAGTATAATTGGAATCAGTTAAAATTAGGGAGTGACATTTGACGGACATTACGAACTACTATGAATGTATGGGTTGGAGGGGACATGGATGAACTCAATGATATTCAAATCCTTTGAAGATAGTAATGGATGAATCAATGGGGTGATTGGTTTTCTTCATTAACACTATTGGTTTTTTCCTATTGATATGACTGCAACAGAGAATTTTGGTGCTGGTCAGTAAACTATTAGGATTAGCTCATTCAGATTGGATGTATCTTAACTCTTGCTTCTTTAATTTTGATGTCTATAATGACCCTGTAGCAATTGTTATCTGTTTAATCCATATGTAGAGTTTGCAGTCTACATAATCAACAATTACCATAATGAAGCGGAATTGCTTGTTCTCCTTGAAGGCTTGTTGATTTATGAGGACTTTTTGAGTTGATTAAAGTGGAGTAACTGAAGGAGTACTTCATGGGAGTGTGGACATGAAGATGTAGTTTGTTTTGGAGGAGATTGCTCATTTAGAAAGAAGTCAGTCCATTTTTGGTATAGATGGTCAGGAAGAGAGAGTGGAAGAGTGAAGAGAAGGTTTTAGAGTTTAGCCAAAATGGAAAAGGTCATGTGGAGGTATGAGTCAAGGTATCTGAAGCAAGGGAACAACAAATGCAAAGCTTTCCACCGAATAACAGAACTAAGGAGTCACCGAGCCAGGAAATGTTATTGCATCTCCTTTAGACCTATGTTTTCACTACTGTTCTAATGACCTTTGTTCCCAAGGAGGAGAGGAGACCCAAAAGGATTTTAGACTTATGAAACTTGGTATGTAGGTAACGCAAAAGGTTCTGTTATTTAGGTTGATAATGGTGGTGGGAACCGTGGGATACATTATCTCACTGGCACAAATTGCTTTTATTAAAGGGAGGTAAATCATACTTTCTTATTACTAAAAGTTACTAGCAGATGCATCCACTCAAGAACTAGATCAGAGAGCTAAAGTAGGTCTATAACTACAAGGTTAGCATAGTTCTTTTCAAATATATGTGGGGTAGAATGGGCTCTCGCACTAGCTGGAAGAGGTGAATTGGAGCATGTTTATCTACTGCACAATTTTTTTATTTTCTTCTTTCTTATTAGTGCTCTCAGCTGGGCCTTGTAATGAAAGAAGAATTGGATGTGGAAGATTAAGGCTGTTCAAGTTCATCAGCTCGGTCAACCAAGAAAACGTATGCGCCTATGTAGTTAATCTCGGTATCGGTCCCGTATCGGCCAAGGAGCGATACACGATATATCGGAATATCGGAATAAATATCGGGATATATCGGACAATATCGGCTGGTTATATAAATAAATAAATATATATCCTATTATTGATATAATGCAAAAATTATCAAAAAAATTAATACTTAAGATCCTCAAGTCTCAAACTTAATACTTAAGATCCACATTCCAAAAACCATAACCTTAAAGCATTACATATTAAGTGATAAGTTTATAAAAAGTAAATAGTTGAAGTGTTAAGACTCCATCCAAGACTACCAAGCACAATCCTCTCCTACATCCTAATAGTAATCAACGCCTTCATTATCTTCCTTCTCCATACCATCTTCTCCACTTTCCTCCAAACTAGCTTCATTTACCATGTCATCCACATTAATGTTAAAATTTTCTTCACCATCTTCATCAACAAGCCTGAATGTGGGAGTGGAATGTGGTTGTTGCTGTTGAGTCCTTCTCCTTGTTGATGGACCCTCATCGGTAGGTGCCCTTGCCTCTCGAACTTGGGACCAAGTAAGATCATCACCTTCCCTAACAAAATCTTGGAGTGCTTCATCATTTGGAATGACCCATTCATCATTTTCATCAACTTCCTTCAAAAAAATAGGCTCATTTTCATCAGCATCAAGGTACCTAAGTTTTTGCACATAACGACGCTCCAATTTCTTGTTGTATTGAATGAAGACTACATCATTCAACTTTGATTGCAAAAAACGATTTCTTTTCTTTGAATGGATCTGAAAGTTTTAAAATCGTAAAAAAAACATAAGGATGTATATTTAAGAGTTTGAAATGAAAAATATAGAGAACTCATTAGTCATTAGTAACAAAAAAACAAGTAACTTACATGGTCAAATGCACTCCAATTGCGCTCACATGGTGAAGCGCTACATGTAAGACCCAAAACTCTAACCGCAAACATTTGGAGTTGGGGCACATCGATTCCATTGATAAACCACCGTTCAACTATAGTAATTTAATAAGTAAATTAAGTAATTCTAATAAATAATAAATATAGTTAATAAAAATATCAATTATCAAATAAACTTACTAGGTGGGACTTTATCCCTTTGCCTGATAGCGGATGGTGATCCTAACATCCCTGCTCCATCATAATATTGTCTCAATTAAAGCTTATCTTGATCATGCTCTGTCTCCTCGGGTACAAGCCTATTAATCGCTTTGTAAAGTCCAAGCTTAATGTCTTTGTATCTACTACCATCCATTTCTCTTCTAGGGATTTTATAAAAATATGCTTGGGTTTAGGTAAAATCCAGCTGCATGCAAAGGATGATGGAGTTGATCATTCCATCTCTTGTCAACTATCTCTGATACTTTTGTATAAATCCGATTGCTTGAACCTAAGTTCTTCTCTATTTGCTCCTTGGCTCTGTCCATAGCTTCATATAAATAACCCATACACGGTTTATCTTCGGTATCAACCATCCTTAGCACATCTACTAGTGGAGCTAAAACTTGCAAGCAAATTGGACGTTATCCCAAAAGTCATTTTTTGCCACTATTGTCATTACTCTCTTTCCATTTGCTTTCTTTGCAAAATCACTCTTCATCCACTTTTCTGATACAAACAACACTTGCAAATGATGCCTATTTTCATAAATGCTCTTGAGCGTGTAAAAGCTGGTAGCAAACCTAGTTACACATGATCTATGTAACTCTTTCCCACCAGTCAATTCTCCCATCATGCTCAAAACTCGCCCATGGTTATAAATATATGTCACTATTGTTTTACCTTGAGCCACAACACTTTTTATCTTTGGTAACTTATCTCCAAGATCTTGCAACATCAAGTTTAGACAATGTGCTGCACAGGGAGTCCAAAAAAGCTTCGGATAGTGTTCTTCTAACATCCTCCTAGCAGCCTTGAAATTTGATCCATTGTCGGTGACGAACTACATAAATCACCTAATAAGTCAACTGTAAAAATCAACTAATACATAGATAAATGTAAAAAAGCATCACCTAATTACCTGAACTATGTTATTCGATCCAACCTCCTTAATCACCTCATCAACCAAATTTACAATAAAATTTGCATCCTTGATGTGATCCGAAGCATCGATGGACTTCAAGAAAACCGTACCCTTCGGACAATTCAATAAATAGTTTATTAAAGAGCGGCCTTTCCCATCCGTCCAAAAATTAGACATTATGGAGACTCCATAAGACTCCCAATGTTCTTTAAATGAAGCAACAAAGTCCTTTGCTTCTTGCAACCGATTAGAAAATAAAGTCGTGCGCATATGATAGTAACTTGGCGCTGGCATAGCTAAAGAAGAAATATAATAATTCTATTAAATCACAAATTCATTCTTTGATTCTTTAGTTCAACTTATATAAAAAAAATATAATTGAAGCACTTAATATTTACCTCTTCCATACTCTCCAATATCATAGATCATTTGCTGGAAGCTTAGGCAACGTACGACATTAAAGGGAATTCCAGCCTCGCTTGGCCACTTCGATATTGAATTCCAAGCCTTCATCTTCAACAACTCCTTAACAGGGCTATGTTTTTCCATTGTTGTTTGTTTCATCTTCTCAAAATTAGGCTTCAACATAGTATCAAGCGGGCCTCTAACATCACTTGTCCGCTTCAACTTCTTTTTTTTTGTTGCACTACCACTCAGCGCACTCTCACTAGCTACAGCTGGTTCATCTTCAGATTCTCCACTATCCTCTTCCATATCCCCAGTCAACAAAGCATCATCCTTCTCCATCATGAAATCTATTCTTTGTCTTTTGGTTTTTCTTTGCCTTTTTTGTATAATTAACTACTCACACTTCTTCTTTATCTCGTTAGGCACCTTATCACATGCAACATTCCCTTTTCTGTGGGTAAGGTGTTCTTTCAGTCGTGAAATTCCCCCCGACATCTCCTTCCCACAAAAATTACACGTCACATTATTCCTTATTAAGGGATTTTTTTGTTTCCCCCATTCCCATGCAGGATCAATATACTTCTTTTGCACGCCACAAACATCGTCATTATTTGAAGCTACCGAAAAAGCCATTTATAAATCTAATTCTTAAGAAAACAGAATATAACAAAATTAACAAACAATATATATTATTAAGGAATAAAAATATCAAACAATATATATTAACAAACAATATATATATTAACAAACAAATATATTACTTAGGATTATAGAAAATCCAGAAAAAAAAAACCAGGAAAAAAACCAGAAAAAAAACCAGAAAAAAAAAACCATAAAAAAAAACCATAAATTTTTTTTGAGCAAACAGTATAAGTAATAAACCCAGAAAAATAGATGAAGTGAAGTAGAAACAGAAAAAAAAATAAAAGAAGAAGAAGAAAAGAAGACGTTCAAACAGAAAAAAAAAGGACGTTGAAAGTTAAATCAGAAAAAAAAAAATGGAGGAAGATGAAGATGAAGAACAATTAGTTATATAAGAGAAATGGAGGAAGATGGAAGAAGATGGAGGAAGATGAAGAAGAGACGAAGAAAACGAAAAAAAAAAAGAGCTGAAGTGAAAAAAAAAAACTTACCTGATTGTGGCGACGGCGACAACAATGGCGACAGCTACGGTGACGGAGACGGAGACGGAGGCCTTCTTCTCTTCTCTTCTCCTCTCTTCTCTTTTCTTTTCTTTTCTCTTCTCTAGAGATTGATTTGGGTAAAAAAATTGTAACCTAACTTATCTGATTTTAATAGAAATAGGGGGTTTTTTGTTTTTAAAACTTTAAAAGAGGGGGTTTTGTTTTAAAAAACAAGAAGGGGAGTTAAGCTAGAAATTTTTAACTTTTTGGGGGAGAGACCAATATTGTCCAAAACCACACCGTTTTTCTTTGAAAATATCGGACAAATATCGGCCGATATATCGGCAATATCGCCCGATATTATCGGACCGATATTCTAAGCGAGATTTTTCAGGAAAATCGGTAGAGGTCCGATACACGATATCTCGGCGATATCGCGCGAGATTAACTACATAGACTGGTCCACTCTTGTTTTATCATATATGAAGTCAAGGGGTAAAAGCAAGGAGATAAGTTATCCCTGTTCTTTCTTATTGTTTCGAGAGCATTGAGTAGGTTAGTTGCAAGATGTAGTGGATGGAGGGTTTTAGGATTAGCTGCAAGATGTAGGTTAGTTGCAAGATGTAGCAAAAGGAGGTCCAGTTATTTTTCAGGACATCTCATAATTAGATAAATATCTCAGTTGTGTTCTAAGATGTTTGAAGTTGTATTTAGCTTTGTATTAATCTGTCGATAGTGATGTCTTCAGGGGATGGGATGCTAACCTTGAGTTTGAGGGCAGTAGGATGGGAACTATCCTTTTGTATTTAGGAATACCTTCAGGAGCTCCATGCAGATTGATTTTGATGTGGGAACCAATGCTGGAGTTTGTAAAAGAAGGTTAACATCGTAGGAGAAAATGCTTTTTCGAGCTAGTAAAGTTAGCTCAAGTCAGTTGTACATATTTGATCTCACCATCTATTTTTATTCCTTCTTACCAAGAGTGGGTATACCGAAAAGCCAAAGGTATAAAAGATTGGTCAGAGAATTCCTTGGAGGAGTATGTTGAATGAGTAAATTACGACCTTGTGGGATGGAAATATTTTTTATTTTATTTTTTGAGAAGGTAATGAATCGTGGATGGAAAAGGTTATTTGTTCAAGAAATATGAAAGGCTTGTTCTGAGGTAGATCAATATGCCAATAGAACTTTATTTGGGGGTCCTCTGAGGAACTAGTGAACTACAAGCTTTAGAAAAAATATAATAATAAAATGCGACTAATTATCATTAGTTGAGAAGAATGTGCTTTTTCTTTTTTCTTTTTGCTGTTGGAAAATGAGTGCTTTCTGAGTTAGGTAGAACAATAGAAGGGTTTGAAAACGAAGACTCTTCTCCCTGATATTCTTTTGAATAAAAGATTGTTTCTCGAAACTTTTTGTTAAGTTGGTTTATCTAAACTAGTGTTTAGGTTGGTTGAGTTGTCTCATAAAATTATAAAAGTCATTGGTTCTCTCCATTTTATGTATTCTACAAGGATCAAATCAGGTTCTCCATTTTATTTGAATCATTGATCTAATCCAGCCTTTAACACGCTATGTGATTCTCGCTATTAAGGCTTGATTTTAGTGTTGGACCATCAACTTAGTCAAAGATAGAGGGCTTAGACTTGAAGACCTTGTATTAGATGAATATATCTTGTGTATGAGCCATATTAACTTTTTGTTTGGAGGCGAGGAGAGGGAGTGTCTCACTCTTTCTTTGTGTTCCTTCATATGATCTTTTGCGCAATTTACAGCTTCATCTTTCCGTTATCTATAAATGTCTTCTATTCTGCTAGTTGATAATTACAAATAATCATATTATTAAGAGATGACTCAAATTTGTGACCTTACCAAAGGATGGTAACAAAGTGAGGCTTACACACAATTACACACTTCACATTTGACGCCTTGGGAGTATTCTAGATTTATTTTTTCGTCAGGTTAAATGTTGCAAGAATATGATTTGCTTTATTGTTCTAGACGGTCTCTCTAAACTGATAAACTTTAGCTAATGTAGTAAGACTTATGAGACATTGCACGTCACAAAAGAATTGAGCAAGGCAGTTGTTTGTCTTCATGACTACTGAAGACTATTTGTATGGTGATGCCAAGTTCATATAAGTTACTCCAGTATGAACTTGTGAATGAAAATGGGATCTGAGTTATCCCCATGGAAAGAAAGGAAAAAATGGGAGTAGGTTTTTCTCCAACACGTTCATCGCAAATTAATTGCTGAACTTAATAGATGTTTCCAAAACCTATTCCAATGCTATGAACTTCTTACATGGGCATTGTAGTTTCCAATGTTAAATTTCATTTTATCAGGTAAGTAGGATTACTGGAAGATGCTATATGATATTACTTACAACTTACAAGCTTTAATCTTAGAATACTTAATGAGTTGGTTTTTTATCCTTAACAAATACTATTAAATTTTTACTTGATTGCTCTTGATTCTAGAAAGACAGCTTGCAGGATTACTCAAAACATCATGTTGATCTCAATTCTTTACCCTTAACAAGTGATAAATATTAACAATTATTCTATTAGCCTACCAAAAAGAAAAATCATTCTACTAGATATACACTGCTTTGTCGTCCCCCTTTTTTTTTGGGTAAAGCTTACTTCATCTCTTGCATTCATGCCCCAACCGTCGTACTAGATTTCACTGTTTTCATCCCTAACCGATGGCTCTGTTAACAACAACAGGTAAACATGGGAACAAACTGCAGTTGGAGACTGGAACTCGGCTTTTCTTGTACCAGCTGGTTGGGACTTGGGGTCAACTTCTCTTTCCAAAACCCTGGAAAGAGTTCCGTCTATGGTATGACAAGCACAAGGCCAAAGGCATCAAACCAATTCTTCAAGGAATGGTAGTTAATTTTCCTTTTTTTGATCGTAAATATTTTTCATTATCAAAGAACGCTGACCTCGCCCTTCTGTTTGGGTTGACATTCATCTTGGCATTTAGTGTTTCAGCTGGTGACATTTTATGTTTTTGCAGGTGACCACAGGATGGTACAAAAAGATGGGGGAAAGAATATGGACACCTTGGTTCATCAAATTCATTCATTCTCGTGGCTACTTCAATATCTACACCAACTTTCAACGTGAACGAGCTCTCAGTGTCTCTCACAGGGATGCTGGTGTAAACTATGGCAAAACAGCCGGCCCAGATTCAAATTTACTGGACCAAAACTCTCTTGATTTCAATCTTTTGGAAATGCAGCCCCTGAATAGTCTAAAATGGTATGATTTCTGCTTCAGAGAAGTGCTTCCTGGAAGAGTAGTGAGGAGCTCTGATGAACTCAAGTCTGTTCTTTACTCTTTGCAGAAGCATAAGACTATTATACTTATCAGCCTATTCAGGACATCACAGGCAGTGACGAAGAACATGCTTTGTCACTTGGAGAAGTTGGATATTCGGAATCATATCTTCATGGGCCCTGGCTCTGATTTCCTACTTGATCTAGCTAGGAGGGGATATCCCGTGATCGAAACAGAGATGTTACTCAACAGCATTAGGAGTTTAAGGTCTATGGATTCTCAAGGAGCCAAAACTGGATTTATCAAGGAGATTCTGGTCAAGGCTTATATAATCAAAATGTGTCTGGAATCTAAGTACAATTCATGGGTGATAGACGGAAATATGCTTCCCATAAGCAGTGATATGTTTTCTGATGTGCAGGATCCTGGCTATGATTTCTTCGCTACCAAGGATTCTGAACTTCTGTTTGTAAGGAGCTCTTCGACCTCTGCGAAAATTTGGGTTGATAGTTTCATTGAAAAGGCTATCGCGAAGTTGAATTCTTTGACGGGTAAAGATTCTTTTGATAGAGATCATGGGAATTTCGGGTACGCCGTGGCGAGATCCTTAGAAGAAAAGGGTGCTAAGATTAAGATGGTTGATGAGTTCAGCTTTGGTGAAAAGATTGGTATGGACAATGGTAATCAAACTCAGCTGAGGGAAGGAAAGAAGTTTGTGTTTTGGTCTTCTGAGATGGGTTCAGATTTTATTCAGAGGGGTCTTCAAAATTTGGGTATGTGGGAAATAGAAGAAGAGGACTCTTCATGTACTGCTGTTGTTTGCCACCAGTCATAGAATCTGACTCTAATGGCGGTTGTAACTTTTTCTTTTTCATTTTTTTCCTTTTGTTTTTACGTAGTTCTTGGTTCATTCTGTACGAATATTGTTCATATTATTATTCTCTACAGAGAAACAAAGAGGAAAAATCATGAAAAATTTTGTGAGTTTATTTTCGGGGTTGATTGTCCACATTGTTTGGCTGTAAAATGGTGTAACATTAATTTATAGAACATTATTTACTTCGTCTGTTTGTTTTATACCTAGGTAAAGGAGACCATCTGATCCAACCCACCCTAGCTATCTGCATTTATGGGCATTTGAAGGTTCTGTGTTATCTATTTTTTTTTTTTCTGTCAGTTGATGACTATTGTTCATTTTAACGGATCTTTTATGCAGAAGCGAGCTTCAAAGTCTACGTGGGTAGTCTACATTGTTGAGCTTATGTAAGTTATCCAATAATTATTCGTCTATTTTTTATTTATTTATTGTTTAATATTTTTATTGAAAATTTCTTTGTCTGCATTTTTTATTGAATAGAATCACTACGACCTTTCAAATGTTGTTAGCAGGCGATGGTAGCCATGGATTGATGGAGACTAGAGGTTGGTCCAGGATAATACTTAAAATTGTTCTTGATCAGTTAAGAGATCCTCTGTTTTATAGACTAGTCAGATTCAACTATCTTACCTAAAAAAAAAAAAAAGAAAAAACACCAGCCACCACCTTAGTTCAATTACAAGTGTAATTACCAAGTTAAGTCAGCTCCGAGGATCCAATGCAACCGTGTTACCTTATTCGAACAATTACAAGATACATTTAAGGTACGCATGGCATTATGATGAATTCATTATTCATCATATGTAGTTTTAATATCAACTAGAACACCAACCTAGAACCCTGAAATTTCTCTTCAATGAGGCAATCTAGTCGCTTTTGGGAGGTGCAAGTAATTCTTCCAATCCCCAAACCTCACCTTTCCTGATATATATATTTTGCCTTCTAAACTAGTTTTCGGCTTTTCATATATTGAAGTTTAAAATTTTTTAGAAATTCAAGATTTTGATGGGATGATTTGAGGGAGGCTAGAAGCTGTTTTAGAAGGAACTGATATTTTTGATATGATGATTTATATGGTGAGAAAATCATCACAATCAGCCTTTAGATCCTCCTCCATGTTCATTTGATTTTTTACGCATTTGGCGTTTTACTACAATTGCTTTAAAACGTCCCACCTACCCACCCTTCTTGTTTCATTCTACCACATGCTCCTGCTAACTCTATATAATAATAATAATGAGAAATTGGCTGGAAGGCCTGCAAACCAAACCTGATCTTTTTCTTTGGGTTAATATGTACAATTGACTTTTTTATTATTTTTTTGTTTACTAATTTTACTATTTATCCTTCTTTTTCTATTTTGATATAAACGTTGAAATGTTTGTTTACTACTACCTCACCACCACCACTCTCACCACCTCCACCACCACCACCGGCCTAACCACCACCCCATCATTGTCGTACCCAGAAAAGTGCACAACCAAAATACTTGCACTACTACACAAACCCAGAAACAGCGCAACTAAAATGGTTTCATTACAGAAGATGGAGCAACAATTAACTAGAAAATGATAAAACCATTTTAGTTGCACTCTAGTAGATAAAATATAAACAATTAATTTTCTGATTCTATAATTATTTTTTTCAGAGTTACACATAAATCAGTTGTCCAATTGAACCTAGATCTTGGGATCTCCAGTCAAATAGGTTGGGTTTTTTATTATGTATGCTCTTGGATCATAGGCTTTAAACCTATTTACCTTGATGATTTATAAACTTGCTCTCTCGTTAAACCTTTAGAAAACGGATCTGCTAGGTTTTCTTTCGATCTTATATAATCAATGGTCATAATCCCATTTAAGAGCAATTACTTAATGGTATTATGTCTTCTATGAATGTGTCTAGATTTACTGTTATATATTTTACTTTGTGTCCTACCAATAGCTGATTGGCTATCGCAATATATACAGATTGCAGGCACAGGTTTCGGCCACACTGGAATATCTTCTAAAAAATTTTGAAGCCACTCTGCTTCTTCTCCGGCTTTATCCAAAGCAATGAATTTAGATTCCATTGTAGATCTTGTTATACATGTTTGCTTTGAGGATTTCCAAGATACGGCTGCACCCCCAAGAGTAAAGACATATCCACACGTGGATTTTGTGTCTTTAGCATCTGATATCCAGTTTGCATCACTGTATCCTTCTAGTACAGCTAGATATTTTGTATAATGCAGTCCATAGTTTATAGTATATCTTAAATATCTTAGAACTCTAATAATTGTCTTCCAGTGATCTCTTCCCGGATTACTCGTATATCTACTCAATTTGTTAACGGATTGAGCTATATCAGGTCGCGTGCAATTGTGACGTACAATAAGCTTCCTGTAATACGAGAATATTCTAACTGAGAGATACTCTCTTCATTATTTTTAGATAAGTAAAGATTCAGATCTACGGGAGTTTTAGCAATATTCTGATCATTTTTGATGAATTTTTATACTATTTTCTCAATGTAATGTGATTGAGACAATACCAATCCATTCGACGTTTTAAAAATTTTAATCCTAATATAACATCTGCAATCCCTAAATCTTTCATATCAAATTTATTTGTTAAGATTTTCTTAGTTTCTTTTTGTCATGTCATTGTTGCTGCCAATTATTAACATATCATCTACGTATAAGCATACAATAACATATTCTTTTTGAGTGTTCTGGCATACACACACACTTGTCACACTCATTAATCTTAAACCTATTTGGTATAATCACGTCATCAAATTTATGGTGCTATTGTTTGAGTGCTTGTTTTAATCCATATAATGATTTGACAAGTTTACACACCATCTTTTCTTTTCCAGGAACTATGAATCCTTCTGGTTGATTCATGTAAATCTCCTCTTCTAACTCCCCATTTAAGAAGGCAGTTTTTACATCCATTTGATGTATTTCGAGGTTATTCAATGTTGCTATATCAATTAACATTCAAATTGATGTTATTTCTTTTACAGGTGAGTATTTATCGAAATAATCGATACGTTCTCTCTGATTAAAACCTTTAGCTACTAACCTAGCTTTGTATTTATCAATTGATCCATCAGATTTAATTTTTCTTTTAAAAATTTACAACCTAATGGTTTTCTACCAGGAGAGAGATCTACTATTTCCCAAGTATGATTTTGCATTATGGAATCAATTTCACTATTAATAGCTTCTTTCCAGAGAGGAGCTTTCGGTGTAGACATTGCTTCTTTGAATGTCTGGGGTTCATTTTCTAACAAAAAAGTTTGAAATTCTGGTCCAAATGACTTAGATGTTCTAGCCTTTTTACTGCGTCTAGGTTCATCTTCATTTTCTTTTTCTACAACTTCTTGATGATTATTGACCATATCATCATATGTTCTTTTAGGATTACTAAATTCTAATCCACCTTTATATGGAAATATATCCTCAAAAAATGAGACATCACGTGACTCAATTACTGTATTAACATGTATATCTGAAATTTCAGATTTATAAACTAAAAAGTGATATACACTACTATTTTGTGCATATCCAATAAAAATACAGTCAATTGTTTTAGGTCCTATATTTACCCTTTTGGGAATAGGCACTGCAACTTTTGCTAGGCACCCCCACACTTTTAGATATTTATAGGAAGGTTTACGACCTTTCAAAAATTCATATGGAGTCTTATCTATTTTCTTATGGGGTACTTTGTTGAGAATATAGCTTGCAGTAAGAACTGCTTCTCCCCACAAATTCTGTGTTAAACCAGAACTTATTAAAAGAGCATTCATCATTTCTTTTAACGTGCGATTTTTATGTTCAGCAATACCAATTTGCTGGGGTGTATAGGGGGCTATCATTTGATGAATAATACCATATTCTGAACAAAATTAAGCAAATAGTGATTTGTATTCACCACCCCTATCGCTTCTTAAAGTTTTTATATTTATACCTAGTTGATTTTAAACTTCATTTTTGTAGTGTTTAAAAACTTTGATTGCTTCATCTTTACTTCTTAATAAGTACAAATGGCAATACCTTGTGCAATCATCAATAAAAGTAATGAAATATTTTTTCCCATTTATGGTTTGTAAAGATTTGAAGTCACATATGTCGTTGTGAATTAATTCAAGAGGCATAATACTTCTTTCTATAGAATGGAAATGAGGTTTTGTTAATTTAGATTCTACACATATTTGACATTTATGATTGGAATCTATATAACACTTAGGTATAAGATCCATGTTAATTAATTTTCTTAAGGAGTTATAATTAACATGTCCTAATCTTGAATGACAAATATTAGATGACTCAATTATGTAAGCAGAAGAAGAACCAACTTTATTAATAGTTGGTATTACAGTAAGGACGTTCATTTTGAACAATCCATTACACAAATAACCCTTGCCTACATACATATCATTCTTGCTTAAAATAAACTTATCAGAAACAAAAACAAGCTTAAACCCGTTCTTACTCAACAATGAACTAGAAATCAGATTCTTTCGAATATCTGGAACGTGCCACACATTATTCAGAGTAAGCTCCTTTCCTGAAGTCATTTTTAGTATGATCTTTCCTTGTCCTACTACCTTCGATGATGATGAGTTTCCCATAAAAAGTTGTTGATCTTCTTGATTAACATCTTGATAAGTTGAAAATATCTTCCTTTCCGAGCAGATATGACGAGTGGCTCCTGTATCCACCCACCATTCTCTAGGATTTCTTCCAACCAGATTAATTTCAGATACGACTGCAGTCAAGTTCATATCTGCTATATCTTTCGCCAGCTTATCCTCTTCAGTCAGATGAACTTCATTAGGCTTTTTCTTTGGATTTCAGCAATCTTTAGCACGATGTCCAAGTTTGTCGCAGTTAAAGCATTTTCCTTTGAATTTTTTGAAAGTGCCTTGATGTTTGCGCTGGCCTCCAACCTGCTTTCTTTTCTTGTTTACTTTCTGCCCTTCTTCCACTATGTTAGCCTTTGAATAATAAGATTGACTTTCATTCTTGTCTTCCGCCACATGGCTATCTTCTTCAACTCTTAATTTTAGAATCAAGTCTTCAAGGTCCATTTCCTTACGTTTATGTTTAAGGTAATTCTTGAAGTCTTTCCAAGTTGGTGGTAATTTTTCCATTAAAGCAGCCACTTGAAAAGATTCACTAATTACCATTTTCTCGGCCTTAAGTTCATGTAAAATATATTGAAATTCGAGAACTTGATTCATCACTGTTTTTGTAATTACCATTTTAAAATCAAGAAACCTACCGACTCTAAATTTCTTCAATCCAGTGTCTTCAGATTTGTATTTCTTTTTAAGAGAATCCCATAACTCTTTTGCAGATTTCATTGGACTATAAACATTGTAGAGAGAGTTTTCTAATCCATTGAGGATATAGTTCTTACATAAAAAGTCAGCATTTTTTTATGCCTCAACTGCAGCCACAGATTGTCTGTCAGTTTGATCCTCATTAAGTTTTGGGCAATCTTCATATCAGAATCTTGCTAAATTAAGAGTAGTGAGATAAAACAACATTTTATGTTGCCATCTCTTAAATTCGAATCCATTAAACGTTTCAGGCTTCTCTCCAGGGCTAACATGAGTTGGAGGAACAGAAGTTTGAATAGCAGATGCCATTTGATTGGTTTGGTTTGGTTTGGTTTTTGTTTAACACAACAGAAAAAACACGAATCAGTATAAAGTAGAAGGTAAATTTATACTGAAACTAATTAATACAACCCTTTAGTTGTATATGTTACTGTCACGTAACTTTAAAAATAAAATAAAACGAGTCTCTGTTATATGTTCAAAAAAGAATGGAACATAAACTGAGACCCCAATAACAGTGAGAAGAAAGAATTAATATTGTCTTAAGATTGTTAGTTCTCCTGTAATAAATCCTGCAAAATAATATTAGAAAACAAAAAAAGAAGATCGAGGCTTAAATTGAATTCAATGTCCTTATGACAATATTTGCCCCCACTTAGGTGCTTACGGTTTCTGTTGGCAAGTAGTCTCCCAGGGTACAACAATCAGATCCTTCGTTAGCAGCACTCAATGAAGGAATACACGAATCAGACTTATATGATTTCTCTCTCTAACACGGACAGACTACTGATGATTTTTTTTCGATGATGGGAATGAAATAGGAAAGACCAATTTATAGATGACGAATAGACATTAAGGAAGATCTACTAATGAAAATAACAGTCAAATTAAGGGAACCGTATATACAGTCACACTATTTGGAAAGACCACAGTTGGAAGAGTGCTTTAGAGGACGCACAAAAGACCACAGTTTGAAGAAGGCTTTAGAGGACGCACTTATTCAAAATAAATTTTGAATAAAAAAGATAGGCTCCATGTAGCCAAGCCGAGCTGGCCGGATGGACGTACGGCAGCGGCGGTGCGCGTGTGTGGTGTTACCTAAGTCCTTGGTCCCCCACAAAATTGGGGTGCCCCTTGGGGCCCAACCCAATAGCCTACTACCTCATATTTAAACTTAAAACTTTTCCACACAATTCCTATGTGGGACTAAACATTTTAAGTTTTCCAACAACTTAAAGGGATACATAGTCTAAATTTTCTCATTCATTTCCAACAAAAACAAAAAGATTTCATTAATTAACAAACATATTACATTGGACATATGGGTCAGGTTATATAGCACCACCCACCCCCCCTATATAACCCCTTGTTTGTGTGGCCTACATGTAATGCATTTAGGAGCTAATTTTTGGAGAAGATGTTCTCCTCACTATGTATTACATCATATTCAAAAATCTGGTTGTTCTAAAACTTCTAACCCCTTCAAATTATCCCTTAAAAATTTTGCAAGTTTTAAACTTTTATTTCGACCGTTGATTTAAAATAGGTAGATTTGAGGTTACAAGTTTTAGAGCATGCTGATTTCAGGTAACTATGTTCTCCTCATTATGTAGATCATTCTCTCTAAGAATCAGCCCCTGGATGCATTCCATCTAGCCCCCACAAGTAGGAGGTTATATAAGGGGGCTATATAACCTGTCCCTGGACATATATATCATTGTTCAATAGGTCAAGCCCAAAAATTACAAGACAGATATTTTAGCATGTCGTGCAAGACAGTCAACTACCTAATCACAGTTTCTGCAAACATATTTACATAGGTAGTAGGAAATAGATTCTTTTGGAGTAGTAAAAAAACTGGGTAACTGCTTGATTATCTCCAGCTTCCTGAAAAAGATTATGAACATCAAGGTCCTTAGCCCAAAATATCGGTTGCAAAATAGCCTGACATTAAGCATGTTCCGCATCACGAGCTTCATAGGCATGTTTGGATTGCAGGAATGGAAACACATTCTTTGGAATATGATTCAAAGCTTGTGTTTGGTTCGCGGAATCAGGTCGGAATCACATCCCAGGAATGTGAGATTCTTCCATTTAGGAGGAATAGCAATCCCGTGGGGGGAAATGAGATTGCCATTCCCATTCTCCCGGAATCAATCATGATATTTTTTTAAGATAATTTTACACTTACATATTTTCGTTATTTACAAATACTATCTCAAGCCATGTTTAGATACCTCAACCTCTTTTTTTTTCTTTTTCCTAATTGTGACTTCAATTTAATCCCATGATTAAAAGAGTAAATAAACTAATGAGCATATAAGAGTTATGAAAAATATGAATTGATATTTTGTTTCCATGCTTGTTATGAAAAATATGAAGTAATTTTTTGTTTTTATGCTTGTTTTTAATAGTATAAATTTGGAAGATGTATAAGGGGAAAATTAGCATTTTTTAGATTCCTATTCCTGCATGAGTCAAATACTGGAATTAGAATATGGCAGGAATCATATTCCTATTCCTGGTTGAACCAAACATAAAATAAGGGAATGTCATTACCAGGAATAGCATTCTAAGAATGTGATTTCTAGGAAAGTGATTCTATTCCCGCGATCCAAATATGGCAATAATGTTCTTGCTCCTCTAAACCTTCCTACACAGTTGCGAACAATTAATCCAATACCAAGGGAGTGAAAGTTTGGAGATCAAGGAGGGATTATTACTTCAACATCTTCTAATGCTAATTTTATTCAGAATATCATTAGAGATGCTGAACTTACTGACTTCAAATCTTCCGGACCTGTTTTTACTTGGACCAATGGCAGACATGGATTTGCCCATATTAGAGAAAAGCTTGATACGTTTTTGGTTAATGCTCCTTGGTCTTTGACCTTTCCTAATGCTTCTCTTCAAAATCTCCATGCTATATATTGGCATGGGTCTCATCACTCTCCACTATTGCTTTCAACCTGTAATAACAATAGGACTCCATTTTCTCATTGGAAGTGATAAAGTGAGGGGTGAATGGGAACTTTAGGTATTTTGAAAAAAAAAAAGTTCAAGTGCTACACATGTAAGGGCATATTGGTCAAAATACATCTTACATGTTGTGCACGTGTATAATTTGAAGATCCCAAGACGAAAAGAGTTTAAATGTGGTGTTGGGATTAAGCCAAGGATAATGTTAAATTTACAGCAAATTCCTACATAATTTCCTACCGAAAGCTAATCCGACGGTGAAACTATTTTTTACATACCCTCGTGATTTGCATCTATCCCAAAGTAGTATGCATCCACCGTACATTGTAGTTTTGGTAGAAAATTCTGTAGGCTTTTCGGTAACTCTAGCATCACCAGAAAATTATGGCATTAAGTGGGGGATAAGTATAGTAGCAAATTAATATTGAGGGCGGTTATATAGCCCCATATATAACCCCGCTTGTGGGCCAACATGCAATGCATCTAGGGGCTGATTTTTTGAGAGAATATTTTTCTCACTATGTATATCATCATATTAATAAATCAGCTTGTTTTGAAACTTATAACTTCTTCAAGTTAGCCCTTAAAAATTAGTAAGATTTAAACTCTTTATTTGACCGTTGATTTAGAACGGGCGGATTTGAGGTTAGAAATTGTTGAACAAGTTAATTTCACTATGTAGATCATTCTCTCAAAAAATCAGCCCCAAGATGCATTGCATGTAAGCCCCACAAACGGGGGTTATATAGTGGGCTATTTATATCCTCCCCCATTATTATTTGAGATATATTTAAAGAGTAGGGATATTGCAACATACTTTATTGGGACATTGTTGCAACATACTTTTTCGTAGGGCCTATATAAAAATGATTCAATGTTTGATTTTTTTGTGGGGATGTTCTCCTCGTCATGTAGATCTCATATCCTGAATTCAATCAATTCTAAAAGTTTTAACCACATCAAAACTTTATAAAAAATTAACGGTCTAGAAAAAAAACCTAAAATAGTTTACCAATTTTTCATAGATTTATTTGAAGGTGTTAGAAGTTTTAGAATTAGTTGATTTATAAATATGATGATCTATATGGTGAGAAGAATATTTTTATTAAGAGTGTTGTTATTGACACTTAAGTTTTTTATTAGTTGTGACCTACACTTAGGGGTATCCATAAATCTATCACTTTTATCCCACACTTTGATGGGGAATATCCCACTTCTAAACATTTAGTTTTCTTTTTAATAAAAAAAAAGCTACAAAATTAACCGACCTTCTTTCTTCCCCCTCTTTCCCTCTTTCCTTTTTTCTTCTAAAAAAACCTAGAGTAGAACCCACGGCCCCTTCAGGCTGATCTCCAAATCAAACGTTTTTTTTTTTAGTTTTGAGAGAATTCATCGAAGAAGAAGGGCGACGGCTAGGTCGAAGCGACTCAATCCACCCCCTCCACCACCGTCCGACGGAGAATAAATTTCTCAGGTACGAAAATAGGAGAAAATTCACTAGCACACGTTTAGACTCGTCCGTGGATGAAGGAGCATAAATGGGAGGTCTCGGCCACGGGTGGAGGAGACTCAACACTAACTCTCGCTCGTGGATGAGGGAGTCTTATAGGTTGGTCAAAAATATGGAATAAGTTTCTCAAGTACGAAAATAGGAGAAAATTCACTAGCACACGCTTAGACTCGTCCGTGGATGAAGGAGCCTAAATGGGAGGTCTCGGCCACGGATGGAGGAGACTCTATGCGAAGGCTCGCTTGTTGATGAGGGAGTCCTTGGTGTTGGACTCGGCCTCGGGTGGGTGAGTCTTTGCATTACGACTCGTCCCTGCGTGGCTGAGTCCTGTTCGTGTGCCCTAAATTTCAATCTCGTTTTTTTTTATAAAATAACAATAAAAAATTAAAAAAATTGTGACAATACTTTTTAATGATGTGATTGAGAATTATTCACGAAATTTGAAGAACCAACCGTCTCATCAATTGAGTTTTTTTACAGATCTCACTCTTTAATGGAGTTTTACTAGAAATAGAATCATCCTCCATAAAAATCTGTGTGAAATAAACCCAACTTCATAGGAATTTAATGCTCGGATGCTTGAGGCTGAATCAACAACGAAAAATTCGTTGATGATGGAACGAATAATTCATGAAGGAACAAATAAATCCGTTGAAGGTGGAGTCGATTTTTCCACTTTCTCTCTTTAATCTAATCTTTTAAGTCATAATAATAAATTCTTTTTTAATTATTAATTGGCTGTTTAAAAAAATAAAAAGAAAGGCCACCCCGAATAAAAAATATTTTTATATTAAATTAATTAAAATTAAACAAACATAGGCCACAACCTATAAAAAACTTAAGTGTCAATAACATCACTCTTTATTAAATATCTAGATGAATCGCACAAAAAATGTGTTAATTAGAATATTGTTGCAATAAAGTACGGTACAATTTCGGACTTATATCTTAAATTAATGCCCCATGATTTACAATTCAAAAATTAACTAGAACACTAGTTAAGTCGCTAAATATATTGTACGGATAAGCATCGAAAACGGAGAATTGCTACCGGGACACCGTTGTACATCAATTAATGCCTGACTACTTTCTGACCCAATTGGGTATTAAAAACAAAATTTTAAATGGATTAGATAAAAACGGTCTATGTATCTCCCAAGACCCGGTTCTCTTAAGAGACCGGTTTTTTTTACCCCTTTTCTCTTCCCTCCCAATTTTTGTTTTTTATCTCAATTCCAAAGAGAGGAGTCGAGTGAAACCTAGCCGAGTGTAATTACTGTCGCTGAGAGACCTTCGCGCCGTGCCGTCACCGTGCTTCAGCCAGTAAGTCGTCTCTCTCTCTTGAAGTTCTCTTACTCTCGGTCATCATTTCACCATTTTAGGTACTGAACAAGTACTGAAAACCTAGGGCTTCAGCAAAGTGCAGCAGGGTACCTCCATCGTCGTGGCCGTCACTGTGTATTAGGGTACTTCAATTACACTTGTTTAATTGTTTCCTCTGTACTACCAGTATTTTTTTTTTTCTAAAATCATTTTAACTTACTTTTTTAAGGTAAAGACCGGAAAGAGCAGCTTGGAGCAGATTTCTCGTGTTTATGGGAATCAGGTAATATTATTTTTTGAATGCCCAGTTATTCAGCCTTCAACTTCCTTATTTTTCTTGTTCCCATTTTTTCTTTTTCTTTTTTTTTTTTGCTTTGTCCTTTTTTATTGTATCATTTTTCCTGCTATCTAGCCCTGCATTTAAATTTAGAATTAAGGAACTTGATTTGCGTGGAGGAAATTTGGGCAACTGTGGGATGTTACACAAATTTCAGCATTGCCCTATTACTTCCTGATAGAATGAAGCATTTAAGGTTGCAAAAAGCATGAAACCTGCCACTTTAACAAGCTAATAGTTGCTTCAAAACCTCGAATTGTATTCTGATTTGTATTATCTTAATCTGAGCTAACTCTCTCCATTCTTCAACTCCGTAAAGTAATGTTTTTCTTTTTATATTTTGGAAGTTAGAAAATTTCTAAAGAGAGGGAAGAAAAATCTTTGTTCAATTATTCATTTTCTATTCAGAATGTTTATCCCATACTAGCAGGTTTATGAACAATAATTTAGTCAGTATTATTACCTCAATTCCATTGAGCTGTTATGTGAAATTATCCCATATTGTGATGGTTCAGAATTAAAAATAGCAATTTGCTTTCTTCTATTGATATCGTGAAATATCGGTAATGAATTGATTTAGCACTTCTTTCTTAGGCAGTGGTTGTAAGAATTGACCCATGTCGTCGTCACCGTGCTCGCCGGTAAGTCCTCTCGATTCAGATCTAAAATGGGGGGTTAGAGAGAGGTATAAATAGGGGTGGGAGCACATGGGGCTGAGCCGGAAAAACACCGATAAGTACAGCCTGTGAACAGGGTAATGAATTGATTACTTGGTGTTTTCAAACGGGTAGAGTACTGGAGAAAAAAGAAAAGAAAAAAAGAAGAATATGAAATCGATAATCATTTCATACAAGCAGCAGTTTCTAGTTGATAATAAAATTTGTGGTACAAGAAGAATGCTGCTAATAATTTGAGAACGTGAATTAATGATATAAATTGGACATGTAATACTGTCACAAACAATAAGAATGTAGGAGCAGGACTACTACTGGATTTACATTCTGGATGTTGTTGGAAATTGGAAAGATCCTATATATATGTGTGTGTGCGCTTCTTCCAACACATGATTTAGTTCCTTAATTACAATTTATAACCCATCACCCATGTCATGTTCCAACCCATCTAACTACTATATATGGATTAATGAATGAAAAACCATAAATATTTTAGTGCTGTGATTAAGAAGAAGAAAAACAAGACAGAGAGAAGACATGTATGGGGTCAGGGTGGTTGGGTGGCCCACATCTCATCAGCAGGGATGACTTTCAAACTCACTAATACCTTTATTTTATCATTATGGTGCTCATCTTTTTTTAATTGTTACTGATAATTTCCTGTAAAAATAAATGCCACTGTAAAAATAAACCCAAAACAAACGAAGCCGTAAATTTTGATTTTTTCTTATACTTAGCTGTTGATATTATTATTTAACCTAGTTGTGATGCATTGAGTTTAGTTCCTTCAGTATTTTAGTTGGGTGTTCATGGATTTTTGTTTATACTGTTTGATCTTGGCAAGTCTATTCTTTAGTATTTTGTTATATGTAACTATTAGTTATGTTGAAATATTAAGTTTTTTTCATATCCCAATAAGTGGCAATAACATTCCTACTTCTGTTTACTTACTAAATTCAAACATGTAATTATTGCTGATTTGTTTCACATCGAATTTTTAGGGGTTTTAAGTTTTGTTCAATTTGATCATCTGGGTTTCTATTTTGTTTTTGTTTATGTTTTTGTTGTTTTTGTTGTTGTTGTTGTTGTTGTTGTTATTGTTGTTGTTGTTGTTGTTGTTGTTGTTGTTATTTTTTACATTTTGTTTTCACATGCACTTAGAAAGAACCCCTTAAAGAAACACCTTGGAGTTCCTAGCTTAGAGAAATTGGTCAAAGTCGATAGAGTTGCCATAAGGTTTGAGCAACATATCTAAACTACCGTCGAACGTTAGGTATATCGCTGATTTGATGGTGTTTTCTGATTGTAGTTAATAATCTTGCATTATTAGTTTCAACCCATATACTGATTTCTTTTGTTGCAATTCATATTATTACCGAAAAAGTACATAGTTTTATTTCTCATTTTCTGATTAAGTTTTTGAATGATGAATCCATAGTTTACTATAACTAAAACTTAAAATACTAGCAAAGCACAAGTAGACAGTTTGCAGACATAAACTATCACACTTAGATGAGATACAAGGCGCAATTGTCCTCAAAACTGTGGCACCCTATAAGTTAAACTTAGTACTAGAATTGTAAAATTTTGTTTATGTTAGAAGCTTCTATATTTGTCACGTTCTATCTAACTTTTTTTATACCCAAAAGATGCTGTTGTACGTATTCTATTGTGGCAATTAAGAAGAGATCTAGAGTGGAATGGTTTCTTTATATGAGATGACAATTTTGAGTTATAGAGGACAATTCAGACATATAAAAAGCCTTTCGAAATGAGTTATCCGTTACTAATAGTTACTTATTTTCATCCCTTTCGAAATGAGTTATTTTTTTTCTGTTTTATATTCATTACTTATGTGTTGATATAAAAGTGTGATTTAGAAAGTGTCAAACTCTTTGTGATTGCAAGTATTGTATGATATTGTGTATTGAAACTTGTTTGAAGATCAACTAGGGATTTTGTGAACCCCTTTACAACTACGAAAAGATATAGTTATGTGATTGTAACCTTGATTTTTTTTCCTTGAACAAAAATATATGTGAAAATCATTCTCTAAAAATCTATGAATTAAATAGTGTTAAGGCTTCTTGTTGCTAATGTTTGAATCTTCTACGTGGGTTTTCTATTTCAGGATGCCTCCTAAATTAAGTTTGAAGATTGCAGAGTCCGCTCACTTCCATGCAAAAATCAATTCGATACCATAAGGAGGTCATAAACAATATAAGGACCAAACTAAGCGAACCCCAAAGGGTGATGTTCGAGAAGACGTGCTTTGGGCATCTTCTACGATTGCAAGTTCGATTTTGTGGAGCGATTGTTCACAGACTTTTATTGAGAGAGGTAGACTGCTCAGGGATGAAAAATGAGTCAAAAATGATGTTTCTCATGGGAGGTAATGCCTTACAATTCACAAAAAGAGACTTCGGTTTGGTAATAGGGCTCCTGTCTACAAGAGGCCCATTTGTTTACCTACCGAATATAGGCTTAGTGACTTATATTTTGATGATGCGAACCATATAGATATTCATGCAATTGTAGCTGCATTGGATAAGTGCCAAGACGATGTAGATAGGGTTAAGCTAGCATTGGAGTACATGTTAGAATATTTTTTGCTAGGGAAGAATAAACCAAATACTTATGTAAATCCCATACACCTCCAAATTGTTGATGACCTCGATGTGTTCAATTTATATCCTTGGGGTCTAGTATCGTTTGAGCGAACTATCTGTTCCCTCCATAATGCACTGAAAGATTTTAGGGAGGGAGAGAAAAAGGCAACACAGCAAGCTAAGGCGCATGCACATTACGCGTTGTTGGGATGCCCATATGTTTTTCAGGTAAGATGCATATTTAAGAATATTTTTGTATTATTCATTATTGTTTTTCCATGTAACAATGAAAAATGTTATTTTTTTGTGCTTAAACTGTTAGGTCTGGGCATACGATAGCATTTATGACCTTGGGGCAACATGTGCCATGAAGACTGGACTAAAAGATTGTCCACGTATGTTGCAGTGGACAAGTGTCAAACCACCAAACTACAATGCTCTAAACACATCAGTTTTTGGCCGAAAAAGGTAGGTGAATGTTTTTACAATATTTTTGTTTTTAAATGAGCAAACTTAGAATGATTTCATTTTAACCACAGGTGAAGGTGATACCTATTGTACCTAATGTTCACGATTTGAATCAACAATATTCTAAAGGAGATGAGAATGAGGAGGAAGGTGAACAGAATCAGCATGGCGAGCAGGCACATGAGGAAGATGATCATCGTGAGGTAGATGAGGAGAGTGATGACGATGAACAAGTTGAGGCAAATTTTGAAGAAGATAGGAATATTCAGATAAGGGAGCTAAAGGATTTATTGAGAGCTACCAGGGACAGATTTAGAGAGCGGAATGCAGAAGTGAAGGAGTTAAAAGAGGCAAATCTAAGACTTATAGAGTTGAATAAAGATCTACTACAACGCGATGAGCAATTTAAAGCGTTAAGAGAGGCAAATGAGACTATTAAGTCCCTTAGCTCACAGCTGGAACAACAATGCGAGCACCTGAGCAAGTTACAAAAGAAACTTTCTAATATGCACCCACAATCTACGAGTCCCCATGTCCATACATCGATAAGATTGATCTTTATGTTCAATATATCTAATTTATTACTAACAATTCATGTTCTACAACTATATTTTTCTAACGTTTGTATATTGGAATTTGCTAGGGGGTACATGAAGAGATCATTGGAGAAAATTAGGATGTTAGTAGCAAAGACAAATTACATTTTGAACTGAAATTTAGAAACTTGGAGGATGTTGAGGTGAGGGATATAGTTGTCAATGATAATGTTTGTGGAGATACACATATTGAGCAATTCAATGGGTTAGAAGATGTGGATTTACGAGGATTATAAGAGGTTGAGAAAGAAATGAAAGTGGATGGTGATTTGAAACTGTATGAAGAAGTGACACAAATATTAACTGCTGGTGACAATCCACATACGTAACAAATTCATAAGAGCACCCCATGCATTGAGAAGGTACTATCAAATTTGGGATGTGCCAAGCTTAGGGGCATTCGTCACAAAGCAAGGAAGGCAATTGCTTTACAATCTCCTTATACTGATGTGACTAGAAAGAAAAAGAAGATCTCTTTTGACCTAATATGTCCATATCCCAAAGAAGATAGAGATAGGCTCATTGCATGGGTTCAAAATTAGAGATTGAACATGTAAGTATCTGTGTTTTATATGAGTTGTTTCATTGGACAATTAATTTCACATGATAACTCGTTTTATTTAATACTTTAGATCCATAGAACGTATTAACCTCGATGTGGTCCAAGCAGACTTGAAATTTTTTGGAGATTTATGGGTGAGGGAAAATGGCTCAGTTGTTTGGTAGGGATATCAAACCCCACATATCCACCTCCCAATTTATTTCATTTACATTAAGTAAAATTAGTTCTTTCATAATTCTTTAACCTAAGTGTTATATTTATTTGTCTTGAAGCATATTGATGTCTGGCTTTATAATTTGCGGGTGAGGAGGATGCTACACCCTGAAACATTTGGCGATAGATGGACGGCTATTGATTGCGCTTTTGAAGTAAGTTTTTTGTTAGCAACATAGTATAGTTTTAATTACTTGAACATCGGTATATATGTGAAAGTCATAATGTTTCAATTTGTAGAGCGGTCTAAGAGGAAGGTGGGATAGTTAGTTTTCTTAAAGCGGGTAAATGTACAAATAGAAGGAAGATCACACGCAAATAAAGTACATACGCGGTATTGAGCCACGATACAGTACCCCGTGGAAGACTGTGAACGAGGTTTACTGCCCAATTAATGTGACACCCACTCCATGACTTCACGAGAATCGTCTTCATCCATTGTTGCCCAGTCTGCAATTTCGGTCAATGCAATACACATCTTGTTGTACCGTTTTTGTTCGGGATTCACAATCCAACCATTATCTGTGAATCCTCGTGTGGGCTCGCCTCACATCTTTCCTCCACCTTCGTAGTATGTACTTTTCTGGAAGCAACTCGACATCGTTCTCCACTAACACATAAATAGCATGCTTATAAATTGTTCCTTTGTACTCAAATAAGTGACAGCTGCATTCAATTTCACCTTCATCACTATTGTACAAAACAGTAAAGATCACATTTTTTTCCTCTCCAAACATGATGTGTTCTTTAATTTCATACACTAAAGTCGTGTCCTCCTTTCGAGTAGAAACTATACGACAACACATCTGTGAATTCAACTCATTTTGAAACTCTTGGAATTTTGAGATGGTATTAGCACTTTGGACTTGCTTTTCCATCTCAAAACTCGATGTAACCGGAATCATTTTTGAAAATGACCAAAAATCCTCTCGAGCTTCTTTTTCAATCTTACACCTCACGGCACTATCGTATCGTTCTACAAATTGCTTCAAAGTTGTTTTATGATTTATATATCCATCAAAAAATGCGTTCATGCTCTCACTTCGTTGAGTTGTAGACATCTCTACCCAAAAGCTAGTTTTCACATAACATGGTATACAACAATGCCTCTCATCGTATAATCCACTAAGCCACGAGTTATCCTGTAACTCATACTTGTCTAGCATCTCACTCCAACTCTTTTCCAACTCTTCTGGCCTTTGAGAATCATACACACACTCATGCAAAGCAAACTTGATAGAATGGTAATTACTATCGTTTCCGCTAAATTTTTTAGGCACTTTCTTTAGGATATGCCACAAACACCATCGATGTTTGGTATTAGGAAAAACCATTGCAATTGCATTTTGCATTGCTCGGTCTTGGTCGGTGATTATTCCTTGAGGAGCACAGCCATTCATGCATGCAAGCAACATCGACTGACCATGATGATTTACCTCAACAAAAGCCAAGTACTAAATAACCAGATAAAAATGTCTGTATACTTGTTTATCAAGTATGTAGTGTCAATGTGACAACATCTCTGAATTCCTTGTAGGCTTTTCTACTCCTAGCATCAGCCCAAAAAATATTCTTCAATCGACCCGTTTCATCGAAGTCTATATTGAAAAAAAAATTGAATTTTGTCCTTGCATCCTCAAAAAATAATTCCGAATTGCAGTGGCATCTCCTGCCCCAAGTCATAACCGCCTCATCTTTTCTACAAAATTTCTAGCATCATTTTGGATGAAGGGCACTTTATCATATCCGCCCACTTCTTCAACAAGTGTTCTGAAATTTGTGGGTACATCTATCCCCGATTGGTCGTTTAGTACAAGTTATCTTTTCACTCTCTAATAAATTTCTCTATTACATTGAAAGAGACGCGATTTTGATGGACTTATCTCATGATTATGGTCCAGACAACCATTGATAATCATCCATTTTCCATCTAGCTCAAATCTTGCTACCACTACAACCTTGCACTCTTTTCGACTCATCGGCCTAGGCTTCAATGGATTACTGCTTTTACTTTCTCTTTTGCATTCACGGGAACACACAAGCCTAACATATTTTTATACCCCATCTTCATCTTTGGTGCTTGATATTTTTCTAATCCCACACCCTTTTAGACGTGCATAGGATTTGAAGAAACTATGTAAGTCATCAACACTTTCAAATTCCTGTTGGAAATATTAGAGTGTGAATGTAAAAATTCATAGCTCTAAATTTGTTTATGTCTCTTAGTGTTGGTGGGTACGTCGACCTAGGCATTAATTTAATTCTTGTCAATTGGTTCATGTAAGTTGGATAAACATAAATTTAATAGACACAATTTGAATAGGTGCCTTTTAATAGACACTATGCCTTCACCAGCAGATACATTGGAAGCCTATAAATTCCCATCGTAGGACACATCTAAGAACACACAAAAAGATAGAATCTTACATAGGTTGAGTAGCATCAGTTCTCTTCGTGCATTCTTCTCGACCCCGTGGATTTTATTTCGTGGTTTTCAAAGTTTTTTTTTTCAAGAGTACAAACATTTTGTTGGTTCGCTGGACATTTGGACCTGTAGTGCTACATCCAATTGTCGTCGATTGTTGTATCCTGGGAGACCGACGCCCAAAGATTCGTAAGCACCGTAGCGGAGGTGAATCCGTCTTAAAGAAATTGTGTTCATCATGCCTCGATCGAAATCGTTGAATTTTCTCATATTCGGTTTGATTTCTCTTTCTTTTTTATTAATTATTTATTTTTCCGCAGTGAATATACTCGTTGATTAGTTGGAATTTGTGAGTCAAGTTTCAGCATATAATTTCGTTATCTTCACTGTTGTGAATCTTTTATTTCGTTATCTGCTATTTATCTATGAGTTGTGGCCATTTCGTGCTATCAGATATTTTCTCCTTTAGTGCAATATCTAACTTGCTATTTAAATTCCATCTTATGTAATTAAGTGGTCCCTTTGTGTTTCGTAATTTAATTGGTTCCGTGAAATCTGGTTGTTAACATATAATATATTGTATTAACAATCTAGTTAGACCTTATCTTTTGGTTTGTTATCTTAAGACGGATTTTATATAATTTGTGATTCAGATTAACCTTTCAAGATGGAAAATCCCAAGAAGTTGGTCCAAGCCAATGCGACTGAAGTGGACAACATTTCAACCCGTATAGATGAATCCTCTCTTACGGCAGTTGTAGTATCCGAAGTTAATTTGGTATCTAATACCAAAGACTGGTGGATAGACATTGGGGCTATTCGCCACATTTGTTCTGACATCAGTATGTTCACGTACTATAAGAAAGTGAACAACGGAGAACAACTGTTTATGGGAAATTCCTCGACTTCGATGGTGGAAGGTCAAGGAAAGGTGATATTAAAATTTACTTCAGGAAAGGAACTTACTCTTAATGATGTACGACATGTACCCGATATTAGAAAAAATCTTGTATCTGGGTCTCTTTTGAGTAAGAAGGGGTTTAAGATGGTATTTGAGTCGGACAAATTTGTACTGACTAAGGGTGGTCTCTTCGTCGGAAAGTGATAGTTATGTGATGGATTATTCAAGTTGAATGTATCTTTTGACAATATCGATAAAGTGAATTCCTTTGCTTATTTGATTGAACCTTCTTATGTATGGCATGGTAGGCTAGGACATGTAAATTATGGCTCTATTCGTAGGTTGATGAATTTAGAATTATTGCCTAAATTTAATATCAATTTTGATAATAAATGTAAAACTTGCGTAGAAGCCAAATTTAGCAAATTGCTTTTCCATTCCATTGATAGAAATACTGAACCACTTGAATTAATTCATAGTGACATATGTGATCTTAAATTTGTTCAGACTAGAGGTGGTAGAAAATATTTCATAACTTTTATTGATGACTATACTAAATACTGTTATGTTTATTTACTTAGAAGCAATGATGAGGCATTAAATATGTTCATTACATATAAAACAGAGGTTGAGAATCAACTCAACAGGAAAATTAAGTTCCTAAGGATGGATTGAGGTGGTGAATATGAATCTTTACCTTTTGATGAACTTTGTGCACAACATGGCATTATTCACCAAAATTCGGCACCTTATACACCTCAGCAAAATGGAGTTGATGAGAGGAAAAATAGAACTTTAAAAAATATGATGAACTCAATGCTTATTAGTTCTGGATTACCACTGAATTTGTGGGGGGAAGCTTTACTTTCTGCAAATTATATTTTAAATAAAATACCCCACAAGAAAAGTAATAAGATTCCATATGAGTTGTGGAAAGGCAGAATGCCTTCCTATAAATATTTGAAAGTGTGGGGGTGCCTTGCCAAAGTGGCAGTTCCGTTTCCTAAGAGAACAAAATTAAGACCTAAGACTATTGGTTGCATTTTCATCAGATATGCTCAGAATAGTAGTGCGTATAAATTTTTAGTTTATAAATCTTCTATTCTAGATATTCACGAGAATACAATCTTGGAATCTCGTGATGCTGAATTTTTTAAACACATTTTTCCTTGTAAAACTGAATATATGCACTCTCACAAAAGAGCGCATGATGAAGTAGCATCTAGTAATTGTCATAATGAAGCAAATGATGACAATTTTGATCAAAATGATGAACCTAGACGCAGTAAGAGGGCTAAGAGTGCTAAGTCTTTTGGTCCTGATTTTCTAACATTTTTGTTAGAAAATGAGCCTCAAACGTTCAAAGAGGCAATGTCTACTCCTGAAGCTCCATATTGGAAAGAGGCGATAAATAGTGAGATAGAATCTATTATGCAAAACCACACTTGGGAATTAGTGGATCTTCCTCCAGGGAATAGACCAATAGGTTGTAAATGGATCTTTAAAAAGAAGATGAAACCTGATAGTTCCATAGATAAATACAAGGCCTGACTTGTTGCTAAAGGATATAGGCAAAAGGAAGGTCTTGACTATTTCGATACTTATTCACCAGTTACGAGAATAACGTCAATACGGATGTTAATAGCTATTGCAGTCCTGCATAAGCTTGAAATACATCAAATGGACGTTAAAACTACTTTTTTAAATGGTGAATTGAATGAGGAAATATATATAGAACAACTAGAAGGTTTTGTTATCAAAGGACAAGAAAATAAAGTTTGTAGACTTGTGAAATCTCTCTATGGATAGAAATAATGTCCTAAGCAATGGCATGAGAAGTTTGATCATGTCATGATATCAAATGGATTCAAAATTAATGAATGTGATAAATGTGTTTACATTAAGTGCATTAAAGATGCATATGTAATTGTGTGTCTCTACGTTGACGATATGCTAATAATGGGGACTAATACCAAGGTAATTAAGTCCACAAAGAAATTATTAATTAGTAAGTTTGATATGAAAGATCTAGGTGTTGCTGATGTAACACTAGGTACTAAAATTATTAGAACACCTGAAGGACTGATTTTGACTCAGTCACACTACATCGAAAAGATGCTTAAAAAGTTTGGTCATTTTGATGGTGATACAGCGAGAACGCCAATTGATCTCCATCTTCATCTAAAGAAAAATAATGTAGATAGCATATCTCAAGTAGAGTATTCTCGTATAATAGGGAGTCTAATGTACGTAATGAATTGCACTAGACCCGACATTGCTTACGCAGTAAGTAAATTGAGTAGATATACGAGTAATCCAGGAGCTAATCACTGGAAAGCGTTAGTCAGGGTACTTAATTATTTAAAATTGACCCTAGACTATGGGTTGCATTATGCTAGATATCCAGCCGTACTTGAAGGGTATTGTGATGCTAATTGGATATCGGACTCCGAAGAGTCAAAGTCCACCAGTGGATACGTATTTACACTTGGAGGTGCAGCCATTTCATGGAAATATTCTAAACAAACTTGCACAGCCTGATCGACAATGGAATCGGAATTTGTTGCATTAGATAAGGCCAACGAAGAAGCAGAGTGGCTTCGACATTTTTTATAGGATATTCCTATGTGGTCTAAGCCAGTGCCTGCTATATATGCATTCATTGTGATAATCAAGCAACACTTGGAAGGGCGAATAATAACATGTATAATGGTAAGTCACGACACATACGTCGTAGGCATAATACCGTAAGGCAGTTGCTCTCTAGTGGAGTAATATCCATTAATTATGTGAAGTCTAAAGAAAATCTTGCGGATCCGCTAACTAAAGGTTTACCAAGAGAGCAAGTAAGCTGCACATCGAGGGGAATGGGTTTAAAGCCTATCATTATGAGTCGCCATGGCAGCAACCCGACCTAGATGACTGGAGATCCCAAGAACTAGGTTCAATCGGGACAACAGAGTTGTGGATGACTCGCTAGTTGCATGATAAGCACCCAAAACTCTAATTTAAACCCCTCAAATAATGTATTTTCTAGCCCTAAATTAGTTATTAATGTTACTAATGGATGTATTTACATGATGTAGGACAGAAAAGCCTCCGTTCGATTAAAACATCCAAATCTTGCAACAAAAGTGAAGAAAACAAAGCTTCAGTGAATTGGAAGAAGGATTAAAGCTTGCTAATACATAGCATCAAGGCAAAGATGGCTAGATGGTTAAGGTGTTCTTCATCCTTGCAATAGGTCTTGGGATCAATTCTTGTGAGCTACAAATTTAATCCTTTTTATAAAATCCTCCATGCAAGCAACAATCATGCACCGTGAAGCACAGGATCATCTCCACCACAACTCCACAAATGGAAAGAAATCAAGATTTTTATGGGAATTATGATGATTGATTCCAAATCATTCACAAAAAGGAATTATGCTAGCAATGCTAATTTAATTCCCATATTCTTTCCTTTTTGTATTTATTTTATTTTATTTTATTTTCCTTCTTTCTTGCCTTTTAGAGAATTTATTTTTCTATAAGTATGTAAGAAGGGAGAAAGGAGGGGGCATCTTGGTTCTTGTAACTTTTCATCTACAGTGGTGTAATCTGAGAGGGAGGAAGAAATTAGAATTTAATAATATTATTTTGGTCTCATCTTGAATCTTTAATTTTTAATTATTATTCTCCATCCATGGAGAGTTAAGCCTCCACTCTTTGGTGGAAGGTGAAAGCTCTTCATGGTAGATTTTTAATCCCTTTATCAATTTTAGAATCTCTCTAATTATACATTAATGTTAAACTCTATTATTATTGCTTTGTTCTTTCAATTCTTATAATATAATCTTGATTTTATGTGCTTATCAAAGTGTGTTTGATAGTAAATGCTACTTTATTGTCTGATTTACTATGCTTACATCAAGATTTGACATAGAATACTTGTTTATGATTTACATTTGTACAAGCAATATTTTCATGGAGTTCTTATTTTTTTTCATTTGAATTAATTTAATTCTAAATCATCCACTAAAAATTAGATCTCAATCTATTTTTAGTGAAGAATTTTTAAAGAGAGTTTTCTAATAATTTTAAAGAGTGAAATCTATTATGTTGAGTTAGTAACCGGAAACCAAAGATTTCCATCATTTGATCATTTAATTATTTTCTTTGATTTTTAGTGTTAACCAACATCATCTCTAAAAATTGTTTAAAAAAAAGAAAAAAATTGAACCTTGCATATGCATAATCTTTGTTATTTATTTGATCTAAATTAGATTTGGATTCGATAACCCTTACTTCCTCTTTACTCATTTGTTTTGTAGGTTGAAGGTTGTAAAAAGGTGAAAGATTAAACGCGAATTTATACATTTTTCATGGCGCCGTTGCCGATCTAATTTTGGAAGCATATTAAGCAAAGAACATTGCTGTGCTTGTTCCATTTTTCTAGAACAGATTTATTTTCATTTTTCTTTGGTTGATTACATAT
>MVGT01003023.1:46925-85098 GCA_002174775.1 Macleaya cordata
TGTCTTCACTTGAGCCATTTATAATGATCCTCATGTAATCCTTTTAGCATCTCATCTGTTCATCCCACATTTACCCTCTCCAAAAAAAAATAATAAAATAAAATATTTGAGAAGGATTGTTATGTAATGGTAAGGGATGATGCTTAGTACTATGATCGAGCTCTTTCTAGATTGAAATCTTCTTCTTCTTATTCTTCAAAAAAAAAAGAGAGAGAGAGAGAAAGTGTGGAGTTCACAAAAGAGCCAAAATTGTGAAATAACAATAGAAGAGGAGCAGAAGAAAAGTTATTCCCCTTTAAAAAGAGTTGAGAACCTTCTCATAAACACTTTGTTACCATGTTCCTTCCATCCTTGACCTTGCCCTATTATATAGACTTATTGAATTTTAGGTGAGGTGTGGTGTATTGTAGAGAATAGATGAGAAGACACTGTGGTGAATAACTTGACATCCTCAATGGTGATTGGCATTCCTTCCATGAGATCAATCCTGTTCAATATCCGTTTTTTGTTAAATCTATATGTGAGATGTTTGTTTTTATACTCATCTTCCTCACATATAAAAGAGAGAAAAAAAAAATAGAACCAATCTCAAAGTGATTCTTTTCAGAGTGGTATTTTCCTAGTGAGATTTGAGGTTGAAGCATCTTTTCTGAAGGTGACTTAGGGATTCTCTTATTTGATACGAAGATTGCATTATGTTGGCCATTCACACAAATTCTGTTTCTAAGCTGTTTATTGTGGGTATCTCCTTACTTTGTACTATTTGTATTTATAGTACCTTTGTAGTTTACTACATCTGGAGGAACTGGGTTGTCACATCATTTACCTTTCATGTTGGTTGGATAGTAGAATTCTCTGAGTAAAAATGGGAAAATATTGTATTAACCAATTTTTCTGTTTGAAGTTTGTGGGTGTCTTCCCTGTAAACCCTCACGAGGCTACATCTCGTCCACTAGGGGAAACCTAGGGGTTTAAGGGCTTATTGCATACGCTAAATGCAATCGAGTGGCCTGCGAAAGTGGCACATTTAGGTTGTACAGTTAGGATTTGTTTTAGTAGTTTTAAGTTTTAGTTTTGTGTAGCTTACTTATTCTCACTTTTTGCTAAGGGACTAGCAAAATGCTGTTTGGGGGTGGTGTGATAAGCACCCAAAACTCTAATTTAAACCCCTCAAATAATGTATTTTCTAGCCCTAAATTAGTTATTAATATTACTAATGGATGTATTTACATGATGTAGGACAGAAGAGCCTCCGTTCGATTAAAACATCCAAATCTTGCAACAAAAGTGAAGAAGACAAAGCTTCAGTGAATTGGAAGAAGGACTAAAGCTTGCTAATATATAGCATCAAGGCAAAGATGGCTAGATGGTTAAGGTGTTCTTCATCCTTGCAATAGGTCTTGGGATCAATTCTTGTGAGCTACAAATTTAATCCTTTTTATAAAATCCTCCATGCAAGCAACAATCATGCACCGTGAAGCACAGGATCATCTCCACCACAACTCCACAAATGGAAAGAAATCAAGATTTTTATGGGAATTATGATGATTGATTCCAAATCATTCACAAAAAGGAATTATGCTAGCAATGCTAATTTAATTCCCATATTCTTTCCTTTTTGTATTTATTTTATTTTATTTTATTTTCCTTCTTTCTTGCCTTTTAGAGAATTTATTTTTCTATAAGTATGTAAGAAGGGAGAAAGGAGGGGGCATCTTGGTTCTTGTAACTTTTCATCTACAGTGGTGTAATCTGAGAGGGAGGAAGAAATTAGAATTTAATAATATTATTTTGGTCTCATCTTGAATCTTTAATTTTTAATTATTATTCTCCATCCATGGAGAGTTAAGCCTCCACTCTTTGGTGGAAGGTGAAAGCTCTTCATGGTAGATTTTTAATCCCTTTATCAATTTTAGAATCTCTCTAATTATACATTAATGTTAAACTCTATTATTATTGCTTTGTTCTTTCAATTCTTATAATATAATCTTGATTTTATGTGCTTATCAAAGTGTGTTTGATAGTAAATACTACTTTATTGTCTGATTTACTATGCTTACATCAAGATTTGACATAGAATACTTGTTTATAATTTACATTTGTGCAAGCAATATTTTCATGGAGTTCTTATTTTTTCATTTGAATTAATTTAATTCTAAATCATCCACTAAAAATTAGATCTCAATCTATTTTTAGTGAAGAATTTTTAAAGAGAGTTTTCTGATAATTTTAAAGAGTGAACTCTACTATGTTGAGTTAGTAACCGGAAACCAAAGATTTCCATCATTTGATCATTTAATTATTTTCTTTGATTTTTAGTGTTAAGCAACATCATCTCTAAAAATTGTTTAAAAAAAAAAGAAAAATGTTGAACGTTGCATATGCATAATCTTTGTTATTTATTTGATCTAAATTAGATTTGGATTCGATAACCCTTACTTCCTCTTTACTCATTTGTTTTGTAGGTTGAAGGTTGTAAAAAGGTGAAAGATTAAACGACGAATTTATACCTTTTTCATTGCACTGTGGAGATTATTTCTCCTACCCATTCCTATGATGAAACAGTGTGTCCTGCAAAATTTTAGGGTAAGTTATGCTTTTAATAATGACTATACTTATCTTTACAAGTAGAGTACATCAGGGTACTCTTAATAGTAATCACCTATGTAAGTGTGAAGTGGGGCCGCTTCTATGAGAATTTGAAAGACTGAATTATCTAAAGCACTCATGAATCCAGGAGTTGTTCAGGGCCAAAATAAACACAACCGTGAGAACCAACGGTGTTTTAGAATAGTTCTGTGTGAATTCTATTGTCTTGGTATACACAAACGGCTGGGTAATTCAAGGCATCGTGTTCATTAGCTAGCTAGTATATCCGATAGTTTCTTACTAAAGGGGATTCAAAGCCAAAAGCTATCCTCCTCGATGCAGGACTATTCCTATTTGTACTCTCGATTTTGCTTTCTTCGTTTTTCGCATTTTTTCATTCATATGGGGGATTGTTGGAAATATTAGAGTTTGAATTTAAAAATTCATGTGTATCTTAGTGTTGGTGGGTACGTGGACCTAGGCATTAATTTAATTCTTGTCAATTGGTTCATGTACGTTGGATAAACTTAAATTTAATAGACACAATTTGAATAGGTGCCTTTTAATAGACACTATGCCTTCACCAACAGATACATTGGAAGCCTATAAATTCCCATCGTAGGACACATCTAAGAACAGACAAAAAGATAGAATCTTACACAGATTGAGTAGCATCAGTTCTCTTCGTGCATTCTTCTCGACTTCGTGAATTTTATTTCGTGGTTTTCAAAGTTATTTTTTTTTCAAGAGTACAAAGATTTTGTTGGTTCGTTGGATATTTGGACCTGTAGTGCTACATCTAATTGTCATCGATTGTTGTATCCTGGGAGACCGACGCCCAACGTAAGCACCGTAGCGGAGGTGGATCCGTCTTAAGGAAACTGTGTTCATCAGGCCTCGATCGAAATCGTTGAATTTTCTCATATTCGGTTTGATTTCTCTTTCTTTTTTATTAATTATTTATTTTCTGCAGTGAATATACTCATTGATTAGTTGGAATTTGTGAGTCAGGTTTCAGCATATAATTTCGTTATCTTCACTATTGTGAATCTTTTATTTCGTTATCTGCTATTTATCTATGAGTTGTGGCCATTTCGTACTATCAGATATTTTCTCCTTTAGTGCAATATCTAACTTGCTATTTAAATTCCATCTTATGTAATTAGGTGGTCCCTTTGTGTTTCGTAATTTAACTGGTTCCGTGAAATCTGGTTGTTAACATATAATATATTGTATTAACAATCTAGTTAGACATTACCTTTTGGTTTGTTAACGTCAATTGTATATTTTGGAGTACTTGTTTGTTGTAATTTTTTTTGTCCTTATTGGATTCAGTTTATTTAATCTGGTCACAATTATATACCCTTTCAATTCCATCCCCTACCTTAGGCTCAACTGGTTCATTTTGATCTTTGTTCAAGTCACAATCTATATCGTTTATGCCTTCCCCTGCTATCCCATCAATTGAAGATCCCACCTCCATTACAAAAGCCAAAATATTACTTCATACATGAAAACATAAGAAAATAAAAATAAGTCAATTCAATGATTAGATTAATTTATCAAATTTTTGCATCCAAACAAGTAACCAATCTCAAAAAATTTACAAGAAAATACATGAAAAATAAACCAGCGAAAAGAAACCCTAACATCCCAAGTAAGTTCAAAATAGTTCTCATTTCAGCACTCATCATTTAGAAAAAGCAGCTGCTGTTAAAGAAGGCAACTAAACATACTATCAGCTTTTGTTTATTTTTTTCATTGAATTTGGATAATATAAACTCAAACCAAACTTCAAATAAGAAACCCTTAGGTTTGTACACAAGCTGATCCAACTATGCATCCTTAGTATCACAATAGGGACTAATTGTCCACTCAAACACCTTTAAAAGTATCCAAAGTAGCTGAACAAAAACTAACTTATCATCCCCTTTTCCATCTGATTTAAAAAAAAAATCAAGTTCTGAAATTTAGAAAGGAAGTTAATGCGTATATCAAAACATATAGACACAAACTACTGACGAACCAAAAGGATTTGGTTCCACTAAAATAAAACATTCATAAACTTTTCAGATTTTGAACCACTAAAATAAAACATTCATAAACATATAAAGGTATTGAACCAAGGTCAGATTTTTTACCTTTAATATATTATAAGATGATAAGTGTGACCAAAATTAACTATGTAGCCAATAGTTTACTAAAAATGCAGCACAAAACCTACTATTTGTAGGTAAAGGAGTTTAATGCGGGTGATAGGACTTATGACTAATAACATGACCTGCATGAAACAAAGTTTTATGTAGATCTGTGAGCTATTTTCAATGGGTAGTCTCACTGACATTCTATATATCATCAGTACAACTAATTAAACAAATCAAATTCACAAAAACACCAAACATATATAATGCATCAGATCAATTCAAAGGGATTTCTAAGGTCGACTTATATATAATAAGTCAGATACAACACAACATTCATTCCCTTTTCTTTTCTTCTTATTATTAATTTATGACTATCATCATTAGATCTGATCTATCTGTTACAATGATCAGTACTATCTGTATTATCTTTTCACCTAAAATTAATCTGATCTATATATTATTATCATGTGTTTATAATAAGCTTTGTTCTCTGTTTTCATTTGATAGCATCAATCGAACAGAAAAAAGAAAAAAAAAGGCACAGATTTTGAGAAATGACTATAAGAACCAATCAAACAAGAGAAATACACCAACTCAAACAAGAAAGAAAAAAAATTCAAACAAGATTAAAGTGTTTAAGGAAACATAGGTCGTAAAAAATAATCCATTGTTGGCCTCAATAGGTAATTGACCAAAAATTACCTAAAAATTGAGAGATCTAGGTCATCCTACGATTACCCAAAGTGACATATAATCATCTATCTCTCTTTTCACCTTATTTCCGATCTCATTTTATCCAGATTTGTAATTTTGTTCTTTTCGAATTCAAGAAAAAGCTGATAATGAGAACATATCAATAAAGGGTCCAGAATCAAACACATACCTAGATAACATGTCATAAAAGAATATAAAATTTCTTCCATTTCACAAATAATAAGAATCCGAAACTTCAACAAATCTACCAAAATTTCTAACAAACACAAAATGCACTAATAAAAGTATGAAAATTCTACCAGTTCAGCTAATAATTAGAGAAATTTTTTTTGAATATGTTAGATAGACAAAAATGAAAAATTTGTCATTAACACTTCCGAGCAAACCCTAATTTTTTTCATGAGGGAGGGAGAGAGAGAGGTACCTGAACCTCTAAATGAGGAGAGAGCGCAGATGAGTTGAAGAGAGAGGGAGATGACCATCGAGAGATATTCCAATGTACACCTTTGAGGAGTCAGCACTCAGCAGTCGGCAATCAGCAGATCTAAAAGGATTTTAGATCTGATCATATGAATCGAGAGGGAAAAGAGAGAGTAAGAGAGAGAGTAAAAGACAGAGAGAAAACTTACCGGTGAGCACAGTGACGGCGACGACGATGGAGGTACCCTGCTGCACTCTGATGAAGCCCTCTCCACTCCCTACTCAGTACCTAAAATGGTGAAATGATGATATACTGAGAGCGTAAGAGAACTTCGAGAGAGAGAGAGATATAGACGACTTACCGGCTGAAGCACGGTGACGACACGGCACAAAGGTCTCTCGGTGATAGTGGTTACACTCGACTAGGTTTCACTTGACTCCTCTCTTTGGAATTAAAATGAAAAAAAAATTGGGAGGGAAGAGAAAAGGGGTAAAAAAATCGGTCTCTTAAGAGAACTGGTTCTTGGGAGATACATAGACCGATTTTATCTATCCCATTTGAAAATTTGTTTTTTAATACCCAATTGGGTCAGAAAGTAGTCAGGCATTAATTGATGTCAAAATGGTGTTATAAAATGGTATCCCTGTAGCAATTCCCAAGAAAACGACAGGTCTATAAAGACCAAATAAAAAGTCCTACTTTACTGAGTTATCTATATACATCGAAGAAAGATGTTATTAAGCCCGGATCTTAAAAGTCTCTATTAAACTCCTGCATTTTTAGGGCTATATGGGATGATCCAAGGGCTAATTTTTTTTTTGTATGTCATCTCACCATGAAGATCATCCTCACAAACAATCTACCTATTCCAAAAATATTTACCCCATCAAATTGCCATCGAAAATTGGTTTGAATCAACGGTAAAAATAATATCTATTTTATCATTGTTTTTCAATCATTTCTTAATGGGATTTTGATGGAGCTAGAGATTTTAAAATAGGCTAATTTTATATGAGGATGATCTCCATGGTGAAGTGAACATACTCACCAAATATTAGCCTTAGATCATCCTATGTAGGCCCTAAAAAAGTAGGGGCTTAATTGGAGTTTTTAAGATCGAGGTAAGTATCCCCTCCCATCTTCTATAAGTAAATACATTGCACAAGTCTAATAACGTATCTTTAAAATATCAATCGGCCAGAGTTGTTTTTCTGCTCTTCATTTGTTCATTTACTTTGTTTGATCATCGATCGATCCGTTGATAGCCGGTGCTACCTAGTACTTAGGGATATCTTATCATGGCGGCTGTTGGACTACTTGTTAACGGTGTAACTGAAATTTTGAGGAAGTTGGTCCCCGGTGGTAACTCAAGAGATTGGTATGGCTTGGGGAGTGAAGGACGACCTGGAAAAGCTTAAAAAACCCTTAGAGATGATTCTGGCTGTAACAACTGATGCTGAGAAGAAGCAAGTAAATGACGCTACTGTGAGACTTTGGTTGGGAAGGCTTAAGGATGCTGCTTATGATGCTGATAACGTATTGGATGAGTTCTCATATAAAGCCATGCGTCAACGTGAAATGAACAGTTTAGGATGCAAGGTATGCGATTTCATTTCATCCTCTAACTTACTTGCATTTTGTTTCAAGATGGCTCATAAAATAAAATTTATCAATGGAAAATTAGATGAAATTGCCAAAGATATGCGTAGCTTTCAATTTCTCATGACAATAACTAGTACTGCTATTCCCCAAAGTCGTGAACAGCCGAATCGAAAAACCGCATCTTTTGTATATGATTCAGAAATTGTGGGAATAGAAAATGATAAATCGAAAATAGTAAAGTTGTTGTTAATAACGAACAATATGTCATCATCATCATCGTTATCATCATGAAATTATAGTCAATATGAGAAAATTTCTATCATATCTGTAGTAAGTATGGGGGACTTGGAAAGACTACACTAGTTCAATTGGTGTACAATAACGAGTCGATAGCGAAATACTTTGAACGAAGAATATGAGTTTGTGTATCTGATAATTTTGATGCCTTAGTGTGGTGATGTATCAAATGTTGAGGTGTTGGTACATTAAGTTCATGAAAAGTTAACTGGGAAGAAGTATATATTAGTACTCGATGATTTGTGGAATGTGAATGTTGAAGAATGGGAGAGGCTTAAAAGTTGGCAAGTCATTGGTGCTCAAGGGAGCAAAATATTAGTCAATACACGTAAATACCAAGTTGCATCTATTGTTAGGGGGATTATTCCTTCGTACAATTTACAAAAATTGTCAGAAGCTAAATGTTGGTCTATTATCAGGAAAAAAACATTATCTCCTGGTGGAGCATTAGAGACTCCAAATATGACAAATATAGGAAAGCACATATCGAAAAAATGTATTGAATTACCACTTGTAATGAAATCTCTTGTAAGTCTTATGCACTCAAAAAAGGAAGGAAAGTGATTGGTTGTCAATTAGAGAAAATGGTATTTGGGATAGACCAGAAAACCCAAGCAACATCATACCAATATTGAAATTGAGTTTTGATAATTTGCAATCGCATTTGAAACAGTGTTTCTCTTATTGTTCCATATTTCCCAAGGGTTTGGGATATTAACAAAGAAACAATGATCTGATTATGAATGGCAGAAGGATTCCTTCAACCATCCAATAGAGGTAATGAAAGATTCATTAAAGATATTGGAAATGAACATTTTGAGAATTTATTGTGGAGTTCATTTTTCCAAGATGTTAAGAAGAATTATTTAAGTGACATTAAGACATGCAAGATGCATGACCTTGTACATGATCTTGCACAAATCATTGTTGGCAACCATGAATGCTTAATAGTAAAGGCAAGTCGTGAGATGGATAATGTTTTTGAAGTTCGTCGTTTCTTCAGTAATAAGCATTTGCGTCTATTACATTTGAATGGAAAATATATAACCACAGTACTATCTTCAATTGCTAAGTTGAGACATTTAAGGTACCTTGACTTGTCATTTTTTAAAACCGATCAAACATTATATGACTAGTAGTTAGACCCCAACAAGATGGCATATATGGACTATGCCTTAGAATGGACGTCAACTCAACATCACTACGACTGGAGTGGAAGAAGGGAACGTTCGAGACTCAACTCAGGACAGGACACGATGTCTTAAGGCAAGACAACATGTCGGGAACTCTGTGACTCGGACAACACTGACCGGGTGCGTAAGTGCAGCGGGCACAATAGTGACAGATGTAGGCAAGGGCCTAAGCGTCACAGGTCAAGTAGTGCATAGGTACTCAGGCCTATCAACTTGATATGATGCTATGATCAGGGTGATGTAGTACAATGCTAAGAAGAATTGGCACAAGCCAGTTTGGCACGATGCAATGGCATGGGACTTTGCCATGGCACAGTAATAAGAAGGATGGCGTACTTAATTATGCGCTTAGACATCATGGACAAAGTGTATAATATGAGGTCAGACCTATACTTGGTAAAGTGCTATGAATAAGACACATAACACAATGCCATAAGGCGTTGGCACGTAGCAGGTTAACACAGTGCATGGACATGAGATTTTGGCATGACACCAAGAGTAGCTCGATATAGTAACAGGACTTGGAGAATGTTGCAAAGAAGCCCCTCATTCAGTTGGCTAAGTAATGACACAAGACATCTATGCTAGATCAGTACATGGCACGGGTTTGATGAGGATGACATATGCTATGAAGGCATGGTATACGCATATGGCATGAGATTTTGTCATAGTGTATGCATTGGCATGAGTAAGGGATGCCAAGAACACTGGTGGCACAATGGGTCAGGCTCGGATGGCACATTGGCATTTATGCCTATGCAGGAAAGCATATGGACATAGACATAATATATTGTCAATGAGTGTCATTGGCCCAATGATACAACCACAGGTTAATAAGACATTGAGTTATTGACACACCCTACGGCATTGGCACGAGACAATGCTAGTGTAAGGCATGAGCATGTGCAAAAGCACGTACTGGTGCACAGACTTGACACAAGGACACGGGCAACAGGTGCGCAGTGCACGTTTGGTTCGTCCATGGCGGCATGTGCGCAGGTACATGACCAAGTAGTTAGGAAGACTCACATTGCATATGTAAAGATGCATATGACACAGTGCAGTTCATATGCAAGGGCATACGGTGTGGCATAGTGTGCATATACACGAGCGTAGGCACGTGAATGGCGCACGGCTACAGTGTGCATGAGCACGGGCATGTGCGCGGCAGTTACAACGAGCATTTAAGCGTCATCATGCCAAGACACGCATTGATCAAGCGGTTATGGCAGTTATTGACGTGCGCTTACAGCATGCACGCACTAGCGTACTTCATGCGCGAGTGGCACAACGGTTACGAGCGGTTACACGCTCATGCGCAGGGTTAAGCAACCGGTAGATAGATGGCATGCTACAAAGCAGTAGTTGTGACAGAGTGGCGCATGTCGCAACAAGTGGGACACATGTCGCAACAAGTGGGACACATGTCAGTGCGCACAAGGCAGCAAGTGTAGTGGGCGGTTATGAGCTGCTTAGTTACATGTACATGTGTAATGCTTTGTAGTTATTTTTGTAGGCTATAAATAGCCACCCCTATGTGCGTGGGAAACACAATGGGTGTGAGTGTAAGTCCCACAAGTGTGCAGTAATAAAGTGGCTTCGGCCTTAAACCTTTCTTGTGTGCTCGTCCCTTGTAAAGTTCTTCTATGTGTCTATAAAGGCTGAACCAAGAATGGTTTGTGGTGCCGGTCGCGAGGTGTATTGATTCTCCGTAATGTTTTGAAACGTTCCGCATAGCCACCTCTTGGCCTTGTGAAATTTTCAGAGCGTGCTAAGTTGGCATTGGCTTGACATACTGTTGCATTTTAGTATCCAGAGCACGACACTCTGTCCCTGATACTCATTGGTGTATACACTTCACGTTGCTACAGTGAGGTGGCCATTTTGGATATGGTAGTTCAAGGTAAGAGAACTTTTATTCTTGGAAGTTCTTTTCTTTTGTGCTTTGGCAAAAGCATTTTGTGGCAATAGTTAACATGGTGTTACTATGTGCCAGACACATCTGTAGGCACTTTGGGAAGTGTCGGTGCTCGCGTGTAGAGCAAAGTGTAGCGGCAACATTGGTGGCCATTAACCCATAGGTCAGTTGCTGTTTTATTGGTGCTATACTTCATTTTGGTACTGTCACTGTATCAAAATAGTATTGACACATGCTGTTGCTGTGTTGGTATAAGCAAACAGTTGATAAAGGTCTCAAAAAGTAGAGGTTGTATTCAAATGGCAGAGGATACACCTGAATAGATGTCAGCCACATATAAGGATTTAATGCTGCGTACTGTTCATATTGAACAAGCATTGTTACGTGGAAATGGTACACAGGTGCCATTAGAGTTGCACGTTTGCTTCAATATTCTGAAGAAGGATTTCGATGAGATTAAGGTATTATTTGGGCAGGTGACCACTTTTACCAATGATCTGTGCATGGCCACAGTTGTGCGACTTGAAACAGAGTTAGAACGACTTTGCAACTTCGCTGAGAACTTCAAATCCAGACTTCAACTACTGACCAACAATTTCTCTATGATAAAGACACTTGTAGAGAAGAGGGATATGCTAGAATTTCGCACAAATTCTCGCAAGAAGTAACAAATTCCTAAACCGAAGAAGTTCAACGGTACAAAGAATGTTGTATCCCTTGAGAACTTTCTGTGGGACATGGAATGCTACTTCCAAGTATCCCATACCCCACCGGAAAATCAAGTCTTCGTAGGGTCAATGTTCCTTGTCGACAGGGCAAAGGATTGGTGGAGGAAAAAGGTAAAAAGCACGTAAATTTTAGGCTATTCCAGAGTTGAGACTTGGGATCAGCTGAAGTTGGAATTAAGGGGAGAATTCTAATCATGCAGGAACACATAGAGGGCTAAAGCACACGGGTTCGGTATAGGACTACACAGATAAGTTTGTCTCTATCATGTGTGATATCAAGCCATTAACAAAGGAGGACAAGGTTTATAACTTTTTCAATGGCTTACAGCCTTGGGCCATAGCTGAAGTCATTTGGCAGTCTATCACAACTCTTTATGATGCAGTAATAGCTCCCAAGGCTTTATCTGACCCAGGACTTGATGAACCTTTTGAAGTGAAGACTATTGGAAAGAGGAAGAAGGGTCTTAAAGAGACAAAGACAGAAAGGGTAAAGCAAAGGGCAATTAGTTGTTTTCTGTGTTATGGACCTCATTACCATAGTTATTAGAATCGTACGAGTCACGAGTCAACTCATACGATTCGTAGTCACATTTTCCTACACAGATACGACTCGTATAAAGGACTCGGACGTTGCTTTGACTCGGCGATACATGGGGCGACTCGGGCAATACAATTCGTATCACCGAAATCGATCGATTCAGGAAGTAAGGTTTTCTGCTAGTTTTATAGAAAACCTGAATGGGTTCTTTCTTTCTTCTGACGATTTTTTATTTTTATTTTTTAAATTCTGGTAAAAGAAGAAAAAAAAGGGAACCTTAATGTAAAACCCCGTTAATAATAATAATAATAAAAATAAAAGTAGGCAAAAAAAACCAAAAATAAGAAGAGAGGGATTTTTAGCTAGGTTTGGGGGACACGGGCTGGCCTAACCCGCGACCCAGCCCGTGACCCAAAACGCAAACCTCCACCTCCATCTCCCCTAATCAGCTGTATGCTGATCAAAAAAAAAGAGAAAACAAGAAAAGAAAGAAAAAAAGAAGAGAAGGAAAGCTCGACAGAGAGAGAGAGCTGAGAGAGAGAGAGAAAAGCATAAGAGACTGAGAAGGAGAAACCGAGAGAGAGAGAGAGGCTGAAAGAGAGAGAGCTGAGAGAGAAGGAGAGACTGAGAGAGAGAAACTGAGAGAGAGAGAGAGAGAGAGAGAGAGAGAGAGAGCTGAAAGGGGGAGAGAGAGAGAGACCGAGAGAGAGAGAAGTCACTGGAGAAGGAGAACAGAATAGCAGCAGCTGCCGTTCCAGCTGCTGTAGAGAGAAGAAGAAAAAAAATAGGAAGAGAGAGAGACGTGGAGAAGAGGAAGAAGTTGAAGGAGGGAGAAAGAAGAGAGAAATCGAGTGGGGGATTGAGAGAGGAGTCGACCCCAATCTCCCCCTTTTATTCTTCTTGTTTAGGGTAAATTTCAAACCCTAAAAACCCCTAATTTCTATTGATTTCTTTTTGTATTAACTTAGGGTTTTTGTTCTGCTTCATTCATTGTTGTAGATCTTGTTGGAGGAGCTTGATTGATGGATGAGATTATTGTTTTGGCCTGATTTTGAGGATTGAGGTACGGTTTTAACCACTTTTTCTGTTTTGGATGAAATTTTAATGATGAAAATTGAGGTATTTGAATGGAAAATGAAAATTGGTTGTAGGGAGTTATTTTGAAGCTAAGAGCTAAGTTCTTGTGAGAGTTTAAAGCTTAACACAATTGATTTGGGCTTGAAACCCTTAATTTGTGATGCCAATCAAAGTAGAAGAAGAGGGTTTTAGTGGGTTGTTGTTGGTAGAGGTTAGATCTAATCCTAAGATTGATTTTTAGACTATTTTGATGATGAAATTTTGGGACTTTTGATGAAAAACGAACATGCATGCTATGGGACAGCATCTTGGGAGCTTAATCTAGGGTCTGGGAGGTGACCTAGAAGTTGTTTCGAGTTACTAAACATCTAAGGTTGGTTTTCTTATCAATTTTAAGAAAAAAAAGGGGGTTATTTGAGGTTAAATGCTTATGTTTTTATGTAAAATGATTTTGGTATACTAGGAAGTAAGAGTTGAAGTTGATCAAGTCATTGGAAGTATTTTGGGAGTTGATCTATCAAACCTTAGGTTAGTATAACTTTCCTTGATCTCTGATTTATTTTTGAGAAAATAAAAATGCTTGTACTTTAAGGATTTAGTTTAAATCTATTTTTAATATGAGTTTAACAATGAAATTGGGACTGTTTAGGTTAAATCTTGAATTGATGGAGGTGGATGATGGAAAAGCATAAGAGAAATTTAAAACCCTAGTTGATGATGAACTTTAGGTCTAGGATGAGATTTATGGGATATTTTGAGGATTTTGATGAATGTGCCATATTATTTGGTGAAAAGATAAAAGATATATGAATGGACATGATAATAATCTGTGGGTTTACATTATATATTAAGCATTCCTCTTATTTGGATGAATTCTAAGACTTAAGGGACTATTTTTAGTTAACCTCATGATGGTAAAGATATTGGGTTATGGAATAAGGGTATCATCTTGAACAAGGCCTAGTGGATGGGGACATACGAGGTTAAAATAAGCTTTGAGGACTTTTCTGACTTATGATGTCTGAGTTTAAGGCTATGAAGGTTGATTAATGCTCGTTTTACTTTTTCTATAGTTTTAGGTTCTAGGTTACAAAACCTAAAAGTTGTTTTCTTAATTTTCTCCTTCAGCTGGTAAGCTGGGTGTTGCTGACTCTCTGGGTGAGGAGGATCAGTTCCTGTACCGCTAGAGGTAGGTGGCCAATTCATCTTAATAGCACCCAACAATTTTAATGCATGTATCAAACTAATATGTATGTATTTTATTTATATACAAGGCATGGCATATGATTTATGAATAACAACGAACTTATGATATGAAAAAAGCATTGAGAAACTAATTTTAATAAGGAAAAATGCATGCTAGATTATATATCATGTTTATAAAATATTTCTAATGGATTTATGAACTGTTGTGAATTCAAATTCTCATATCATGACTTATGTGGATGAAATGAGGGTTATGTTTGGAAAACCATATTTTACATGTGAAGATGAAACCGCGGTTGACATATTGAAAATCTTTGGAAGAGATGAGAATCTGTTTTATCGAGTGTTTTCTCGATGTGAAACCCAACTTTGAAAATGTGAAAAAAAGGAGTTTCTTCCGTGACCGCCTAAAAACTGTAGTGGCATCTCACTACCAGACTTGATAGGGTTCACGACGACACAAAGAACTGTGTATGCCTTAAGTGGACTGGTGCCTGTGTTACTTCCACTCGGATTCCCGCCCGAGTGATCTGTGTGTGTTGGCCACCAGGGTTCCTCACCCTTACGGGGGTGGGTGAGTTGGTTTGCCAGGTCCCACAGACTTGGGTGCGTGGGTTGGCCTGCCAGGGATCCTTACCCTTACGGGGGTGGGTGAGTTGGCTTGCCATGGTCCCGCACCCTATGGGTGAGCGAGTTGGCTTGCCAGGGATCCTCACCCTTACGAGGGTGTGTGAGTTGGCTTGCAATAGTTGCTCATCCTTAGGACCGGTTACACTTGTTGTATGTAGATTTCAAAAGAGAAGAAATTTCAAAAGGAGATTTCTACAAAAAAAAAGGACTTTGGTTTTCAAAAAGGGTTCTTCCAAAATAGTTTTCGAACTTTAACTTAAAAGACACACAACCTATATATATATACTACTATATGTTATCACTAAGGTAAGCTTGTGAAAGGTTGGAGACTCTCTACAAGGATGGTGGATCATGCTTATCCGGGTGTGGTACACCATCTTAGACTTTGCTAGGTGTTTTTATCTTCAGGGCGGTATGGGACGTCAGGGAGACAGGTACATCTAGGGAAGTCTGGAAAGTCACGATTATTTCCTATTAAACCATGTTTGTTGGTGGTGTTGAGTAACTAGTTTAGCTGAGGTTCGCATGCCTATCCGATGGGTGTTAGACGAGGGTGAAGGTTGTCGAGGAACCTTCTCTGGATTAGTTGGGGGTCATTGTCTAGTCTGCAGTCATCGAATTGTGCGCGCTTAGTATCTAATCTTGAAATAATTCTGACTGGGGTAACCTGGTCGTGTTCCTTAGCTATGCTAGTAGAAGTACACTACCATTGTTTGTATATGTACATGTAGGATTTTTTTTGATGTTTCAATCAACTATATAATATGCATTACTTTTACAAATGCTTTTGAGTTGTTATCGGAGTTATCGCTGCATGTGATGATATTAGAATGGTTGATCTACCTACTGAGTTTCTCACCCAATTATTCTCGTGGTTTTACAGTTGACGTTTGAGGATCGAGTTAGGATCCTTAGTGGTGCTGTGACAACGTTTGTTTAGCGAGGGATTCCTTATTTTGTGGTGGTTGTAGGTCTCCATCTCTTCAGTCACAGTGGATGATTTCCTACTTCTATTCCTTTTTCTTTGAGACTTATATTTTATGGCTTGGGTTGTGAGCTTTACGTTACTTTTGTTTTATATGAATGCGACTTCTACTTTATCTTCTTTCACTATATATATTTTGACAGGAAACAACAAACATAACTATATATCATATCACAAATATATCCATGTTAAGTGAAAGATTAAATGTCATAGTTATTTGCAGGTGACTTAGAGGATGGGATAATTTTAGACAATGTTGTCTTACCAGGTCTCTCTTCGTCCCATGTTGTTGGGATTTCAGTTAAGAAAGAAAAAAAAATGGGTGGCAATTTTGTGCATACCTTTAGTTTCTTTGCTTCCGTTGTGTATATTTTGTATGCATAGTATTTATTAGGTGACAAAAGGTCCAGTTTACAGGGGAGACTCTGCCGGATTTGAGTCTCATTGTAGACTGATGGTAATGTCCCTTGTTTTGGGGTATGGGGCGTTACAGATAGTATCAGGGCATTGTTAGCTTAAGTAGATCAAATAACAAGATAAAGCCACCAAGAGTAGGAAAATATTTTAAAAGCTAAAAGCTTTAAAGAACTAAAAGTCACCAAAATATAAAAACCTTATTACTGTACTTTGATATTTTGTTGACTTAAATGCTTTCAATTGGTTTATGTTATTTAATGATTTTACAAGTTTTGGTGGAGTATGAAGTTAAATACGTTAGTTCTATGACTCTTGGCAGTGAACAATGCCGAGGGGGCGGCCTAGACGACAACCGCCACCTCCATCACCGCCATCACCGCCTCATGCACCTATTCCTCCGCCGCAACCACAACCGCAACCCACCGAACCTGGACTAGTCGGCCTTCTCCAAACGGTCAACTTGTTAGTTACTGAAGTGGCCCAGTTGAGACAAGAGGTTAGAGCGAATCAAGAAGCTCCACAAGGGGTGGTACCCCCACCACCACCACCTCCCCAGCCTGCTCCACCTATGGTTGGGAACCCTGGGCCACATGATGATAATGCGATTCTGAAGGACTTCAAGAGTTGGGGACCCACTTCTTATGATGGAACACCGGATCCAGCAAATGCTGAAAAGTGGCTTAAGGATATTGAGAAGATATTTGACTTAATTAGATGCACGGATGAGCTGAAAGTTAGGATGGATACTTATATGCTAGTTGTCGATGCATGGGACTGGTGGAAAAACACTTCGGAAGGAATGGGTCCAATTTCTTGGGACGAGTTTCAAGGTTTTTTTTTGGACAGGTATTTCTCTGCTGCAGTGAAGGAAAGGAAGTATTATGAGTTCATGGGCCTGAGGCAGGGAAGTATGACCATGGATCAGTATGTGGCTTGGTTCACTAACTTATCTCGCTTTGCCCCTACAATCGTTGATAAGGAGGCAGACAAGATAAGGAAATTCAGGGATGGACTAAATCCTCAGATGTACGAAAAACTCTTAGCTTTAGAATTTCACAGTTTTAATGAGATTATCAGGAAGATTCAGATGCTAGAGAGGGGGTGTGAGGTACTTCAGAGAAGGCAAGAGATAGCCACACAGAGATGAGGAGCCAACCAGTTTCAACAATAAAACAAGTTTAGAGGGGATAAAAGGCAAATGGTACAAGGCGAGTCATCCCAAGGGCAGAGACAACAACCCCAACAACAGAGGGCAGCACCACAGGGTAGAGCACCGCAACAACCCAATAGACCTCAAGGAAACCAAGGTCAGCAACAACCACGACCACAACAACAACCGAGAGATGATGCTAGGATTCAATGTTGGGATTGTGGGGAAAGAGGGCATGTGAAGCGGAATTGCCCTAGGGGCAATCGATAACGGACAAGCGGAATTACTCAGGGACCCATGTTTGCAATTTCGCAGAATGATGCACGAATTTCCAACGAGGTGATGCCCTAGGGGCAATCGACAACGGATAGGCGGAATTACTCAGGGACGCATGTTTGCAATTTTGCAGAATGCTGCACGAATTTCCAACGAGGTGATGGAAGGTAAGATTTTGTTATATGATGCCTGAATTTGAGTTACTTGACCTTGGTTCTACTCTTCAATCATTGCTACTAAGTTAGTAGAAACCCTAAACTTGCCAGTTTCAATTCATTGGGAAGATTTTTGGAGCTAGCAACACCTATAGGAAAGTGCTCAGTGCCATATAAAGTTTGTACAGACTGCATAGTTTGAGTAGGCGAGGTAGAGTTGAACGTAAACTTGACACTGTTTGACATTTGAGACTTCGACCTGATTTTAGGATGGAATGGTTGTTTGCACATCATGCACACATATTGGCTGTTAGGCAAAGACAGTGACCTTTGAAGTTCCTAGACAACCTGCAGTGAAGTTGAAAAGGGTCGAAGCATCGAATGCCTCTGAACAAGTTAGAGTTTGAACTTTGAAATGCAGTAGTTTCCCCAAATTTCAAGGACGAAATTCCTTTTAAGGGGGGGATGATTGTGAAACCCCATTCATAAAAATAATAATAATAAAAATAAAAGCAAGCAAACAAAAAAAAAGAGGGATTTATTTTTGCTAGGTCTAGGGGAAACGGGCAGGCCTGACCCGCGGCCCAGCCCGCGACCCAACCCCAGCCCGCCACCTCCCTCTCCCCCAATCAGCTGAATGCTGATCAAAAAAAAAAAAAAAACAAGAAAAGTGGAAGAGAAGAAGAAAGCTCGACAGAGAGAGAGCTGAGGGAGAGAGGAGCTGAGAGAGAAACCGAGAGTGGGAGAGAGGCTGAGAGAGAAAGAGCTGAGGGAGAGAGGAGCTGAGAGAGAGAAACCGAAAGAGGGAGAGAGGTTGAGAGAGAAAGAGCTGAAAGAGAGAGAGAACTGAGAGAGAAGGAGAAACAGAGAGAAACAGAGCCGAAAGAGAGGGACAGAGACTGAGAGAGAGAGAGAGGAACCGATAGAGAGGTAGAGAACCGAGAGAGAGAGAGAGAGAGAACAGGAGCTGAAAGATAGAGAGCTGAGAGAGAAGGAGAGCAGTTGCCGTCCCAGCTGAAAGGAGAAGAAGAGGAGAAAAAAAAAGAAGGACTAGCAGAAAACGCAGGAGGAAAAAGGAAGAAGAAGAAGAAGGGAGAAAGGAGAGATCGAGAGGAAATCATCCTCCATCCCTCCCTTCCGTTTTTCCTTCTTTTAGGGTAATTTTTTTGCCCTAAATCATCTAATTTATTTCTGTTTTGAAGTGTAATAACTTAGGGGTTTTTGTTTACTTCATTTCTTGGTGTAGATCTTGTTGTTGAAGGAGTTTAATAGTGGAAAAGATGGTGTCTAAGGTCTGATTTTGAAGTTGAGGTAAGATTTAAACATTATTTTTGTGTTTTGGATGAAATTTTAATGATGAAAATTGAGGTATTTGAATGGAAAACGAAAATTGGTTGTAGGGAGTTATTTTGAAGCTAAAAACTAAGTTCTTGTGAGAGTTTAAAGCTTAACACAACTGATTTGGGTTTGAAACCCTTGATTTGTGATACCAATCAAAGTAGAAGAAGAGGGTTTTAGTGGGTTGTTGTTGGTAGAGGTAGGATCTAACCCTAAGATTTATTTTTAGACTGTTTTGATGNACTGTTGTGACTTCAAATTCTCATATCATGACTTATGTGGATGAAATGAGGGTTATGTTTGGAAAACCATATTTTACATGTGAAGATGAACCCGCGGTTGACATATTAAAAATCTTTGGAAGAGATGAGAATCTGTTTTATCGAGTGTTTTCTCGATGTGAAACCCAACTTTAAAAATGTGATAAAAAGGAGTTTCTTCCGTGACCGCCTAAAGACGGTAGTGACGTCTCACTACCAGGCTTGATAGGGTTCACGACGACATGAAGAACCGTGTATGCCTTAGGTGGACTGGTGCCTGTGTTACTTCCTCTCGGATTCCCGCCCGAGTGATCCGTGAGTATTGGCCGCCAGGGTTCCTCACCCTTACGGGGGTGGGTGAGTTGCTTTGCCAGGTCCCACAGACTTGAGTGCGTGGGTTGGCCGGCCAGGGATCCTCACCCTTACGGGGTGGGTGAGTTGGCTTGCCATGGTCCTGCACCCTATGAGTGAGCGAGTTAGCTTGCCAGGGATCCTCACCCTTACAAGGGTGGGTGAGTTGGCTTGCCATGGTTCCCCATCCTTAGGACCAGTTATACTTGTGGTATGTAGATTTCAAAAGGGAAGAAATTTCAAAAGGGGATTTCTACAAAAAAAAGGACTTTGGTTTTCAAAAAGGGTTCTTCCAAAATAGTTTTCGAACTTTAACTTAAAAGACACACAACCTATATATATATACTACTATATGTTATCACTAAAGTAAGCTTGTGAAAGCTTAGAGACTCTCTATAAGGATGGTGGATCATGCTTATCCGGGTGTGGTAAACCATCTGAGACTTTGCTAGGTGTTTTTATCTTCAGGGCGGTATGGGACGTCAGGGAAACAGGTACATCTAGGGAAGTCTGGGAAGTCACGATTATTACCTGTTAAACCATGTTTGTTGGTGGTGTTCAGTAACTAGTTTAGCTGAGGTTCGCATGCCTGCCTGATGGGTGTTAGACGCGGGGGAAGGATGTTGGGGAACTTTTCCTGGATTAGTTGGGGGCCCTTGTCTCGTCTGCAGTCGTCAAATTGTGCGCGCCTAGTATCTGATCTTGTAATAATTCTGACTGGGGTAACCTGGTCGTGTTCCTTGGCTATGCTGGTAGAAGTACACTACCATTATTTGTATATGTATATGCAGGATTTTCTTTGATGTTTAAATCAACTATATAATATGCATTGCTTTTACAAATGCTTTCGAGTTGTTATCATAGTTATCGTTGCATGTGATGATATTAGGATGGTTGATCTACCTACTGAGTTTCTCACCCAATTATTCTTATGGCTTTACAGTTGACGTTTGAGGATCGAGTTAGGATCCTTAGTGGTGCTGTAACGACGTTTGTTTAGCGTGGGATTCCTTTTTTGTGGTGGATGTAGGTCTCCCTCTCTTCAGTCACAGTGGATGATTTCCTACTTCTATTCCTTTTTCTTTGAGACTTATGTTTTATGGCTCGGGTTGTGAGCTTTACGTTACTTTTGTTTTATATGAATGCGACTTCTACTTTATCTTCTCTCACTATATATATTTTGACAGGAAACAACAAACATAACTATATATCATATCACAAATATATCCATATTAAGTGAAAGATTGAATGTCATAGTTATTTGCAGGTGACTTAGAGGATGGGATAATTTTAGACAATGTTGTCTTGCCAGGTCTCTCTTGGTCCCATGTTGTTGGGATTTCAGTTGAGAAATAAAAAAAAATGGGTGGCAATTTTGTGCATACCTTTAGTTTCTTTGCTTCCGCTGTGTATATTTTCTATGCACTATGTTTATTAAGTGACAAAAGGTCCAGTTTACAGGGGAGTCTCTGTCGGATTTGAGTCTCGTTGTAGACTAATGGTAACGTCCCTTGTTTGGGGTACGGGGCGTTACCCCTAACCCCAAAATCCCAACCCTATCCTAGGTTCTGACTTCAGCTGAACTCAGATTAGCTTCGAATGGGAGAGGAGAGAGAAGAGTTCTGGTTCAAACTAGGATCATTAGAGAGAGGAGAGAAATGACAACCAGATGGATTTTTGATGTTGCACGCCAGCACACCTGCAAAAGCCACTTATAATTCAAACGATGGAATCCTCTTCCTTCTCTCGGTCTTCTTCTCTATCAGTTGAGATGTCTGGAGTCTTCTTGATGTCTTTTTTTTTCTATGTTGAGACTTGTAGGGTAAGTAATACACTAGAGGAACTTTTTGTTACATCAAACTTTGATTCACCTAACTATTAAAAATAAAAGTTAAACCCATTTAACCCATTAATCAATGCCAAATTCTAACGGTCCAACTCATTTGATCCAACCAACTCCCCCAAAAAATGTACTTCTTTAAAGCCCAACTTATTTCTCATTTAACTTGTGTTATGTAAAAAAAATTATATTTTTATTTATATAATTGACTATGAATCTGCGATTCACAATTCAACCTCCGATTCGATTCGTTAGAAATGAAAACGATTCACATGTCGACTCATGATTCAATAACCTTGCTCAAAACGTCAAAACCTATCCACATAAGGCATCATTGGATGAGAGGAGGCATGCGATGCAAGGGTGTTTCTTATGCAATGAGCCTCATATAATTCATGATTGTCCCTTGAATCAGGGACCACCTTCGGTGATGTTAGACTTTAGCCTACCAAGAGAGAAAGAGTCGATTCAAGAGAATCCTTTCCTAGGTTGAATGATGCAGGGTTCGACCGTGTGTCCAATGAACAATGTAGGTTCCTGGAGTGGTGTAGGTGTACATATGGGTCGCGGTGATCCCTAGTTTTATTTACTTGATGTATTTGCTATTTAGTTGTTGTGTAGGCCTAAAGAGAGGGTATTCTCTGGCTACTTGTTAGATGTACGCTCGTTTGCTTTGAATGAAATTGGTTTTCATTAATCATTTTGACTACGGTGTCAACGTACCTCTACGACCACATTACACTTGGTTTGCAACTTTAAAATAGATTTGTGCCTTTATTTTAAGGGAAAAGGAGTTGTGGAGTCTAAGTACCTTGGTATAGGAGTTGGTATGCTCCATAGTCCACGACGGACATACTTTGAACTGGAGATTGGTTCAAAGTGCAGCAGTTCTAGTAGGAATCAGGAAGCTTGTAAACTAGAACATATAGCAAGTTAAGTGCTTTAAACCCTTAGGAAGAAGACTGATTTCTTCAAATTAGAAGGATCAGCCATGTAGACTGAGCTAGGCATTTAGTGCTGGTCAACATGGAGTTGATATTCTTATTCTTAAGTGAGCCTTTTATAGTAGAAGCAGTGCCAAAATGTGGATCAATAGTATGTTATGACATTCTTGGAGGCACAGAGTTGTGTAAAACTCAAGTTAGTGCATTTGGAAATCTTGAGATTAAATGACTGATTAAGCGTTTAATGAGGACATCGAACATTGTTGGTGTGGGTGGTTTGTTAGACCCCAACAAGAGGGCATATATATGGACTATGCCTTAGAATGGACCTCGACTCAACATCACTACGACCAGAGTGGAAGAAGGGTACGTTCGAGACTCAACTTAGGACAGGACACGATGTCTTAAGGCACAACAACATATCGGGACCTCCATGACGCGGACAACACTGATCGGGACGCGACACAACAATGGGGGTGCGTGAGTGCATAGAGTGGGCGCAAAAGTGACAGGTGTAGGCAATGACCTAAGTGTCACAGGTCAAGTAGTGCATAGGTAGTCGGGCCTATCACCTTGACATGGTGCTATGATCAGGATGATGTAGTACAGTGCTATTAAGGATTGACACAAGCCAATTTGGCATGATGCAATGGCATGGGACTTTGCCATGGCGCAGTAGTAAGAAGGATGATGTACTTAAGCATGAGCTTAGACATCATGGACCAAGTGTATAACAGGAGGCCAGACCTATACTTCGTAAAGTGTTATGAACAAGACACATAACACAGTGCCATGAGGCGTTGGCATGTAGCAGGTTGACACAGTGCATGGACATGAGATTTTGGCATGACACCAGGAGCAGCTCGAAATAGCAACATGACTTGGAGAATGTTGCAAAGAAGCCCCTCATTCAGTTGGTTAAGTAATGACACAAGACATCTATGCTAGATCAGTACATGGCATGGGTTCCATGAGGATGGCATATGCCATGAAGGCATGACATACACATATGGCATGAGACTTTGTCATCGTGCTTGCATTGGCATGAGGAAGGCATGCCAAGAACACTGGTGGCACAATGGGTCAGGCTCGGATGGGTTGGCATTAGTGCATATGCAGGAAAGCATATAGACATTGACATAACATATTGTCAATGAGTGTCATTGGCACAATGACACAACCACAGGTCAAGAAGACATTGGATTATTGACACATCCTAAGGCATTAGCATGCGACAATGCTAGTGTAAGGCATGAGCATGTGCAAAAGCACGCACTGGTGCACAACCTTGACACAAGGACACGGGCAACAGGTGAGCAGTGCACGTCCGGTTCGTCCATAGGCATGTATGCGGGCACATGACCAAGTAGTTGGGAAGACTCACAGTGCATATCTAAAGATGCATATGGCACAGTGTAGTGCGTATGCAAGGGCATACGACATGGCACAGTGTGCACGTACACGACCGTAGGCACGTGAATGGCGCATGGCTACAGTGTGTGCGAGCATGGGCACGAGCACGTGTGCAGCGGTTACAGTGAGCGCATTGATTAAGCTGCTAACAGTTCTTTTGAAGTTCCCTGCTTGTCCCTTCCCTTTGCTTCAGCAGATGGTTACCAGGTCCTGCAAAAAATTGACAATCGCACCAACTTCGTTTCCATCTCTTAAAGAATTGAGGTTAAAGAATAGCAGCTAGCGGCAAGGCACTAAACTCAATAGTGAGAGGCCTGACCTCTCTTACATCCCTTCATACAAATCATCTTCCAGAGCTTATAGATTTCCCAAGAGGCGTATTGTGGTACAATAATCATCTTCAATCTCTACAATTTTACCATTGGGAAGATTTCAAGGTTTTCGACTAGATGGGGATAAGGATGAGAATGAGAATGAGAATGAGGCAGTACTATCTGGAGCTGATGAACACATGATCAGTAGCTCTCTCCAGTCATTCGAGTTTGTAGATTGCCCAGTTCTAAGGTTTCTAAGTCTTTTTAAAAATCAAATTCGGAGTTTTTTAAAATTAAATAAACTGATCAGCTCGACAGTTAAATAACAGTTTTAAATACTTACGACATGTTTAATTGGTTCGAAAAGTTATTTCATTGTATATCCATCAACATATTGTAGTAAATGACTAATGTACGTACTCATATTCTTTTTTCAAGTTTTGAGTTTAATCGAGCTAGTTGAAGTTTAATGTACAGAAATAGATAAACCTTAATTCGCACAGTGACCCTAGACATCAATTTCAATATTTAGAAATATATAACAAACAACCCATCCCAAATCCATGCAAAAAGAGTTCCATGGGGGTATTAAAATCAATAATAATCACTAAAAATCTCAGTTCATATATGCAAATTCATATTTCGTAAATATAATTTTTTTTAAGAAAAAAGTATTGCTGACTAGTCTTATCTCGAAAATCTGAATGAAGAATTTCATATATGCAAATTCATAGTTGTTGCTAAAGTGTACCATAAGTTAAGGATAACTAATAGTTAGTTAAGGGATATTTTAGACCAAAAATTACTTTTGGACTAAATTGTCAATGATTTCATAGTATGTACTATTATTTTTTATCAATTAAAACTAAACGGTAGTTCTCCTGAAATAAATGTCTCAAAAAATTATTAATTTGCAACCAATTTTAAGAGTTGGGAGTTTTAAAATGATGTGATTTTTTAGTCTTTGTCTTGACATTACAAAATAAATATAGCATACATGAATTGATACCAAAACCGAACTAAGAACCAATTATAGTAGAACCTCCATAAAATAATAATCTCGTTAAATTTATACATTTTGTCGGTCCCAACTTAAGTTTAAAAGTGAAAATATTAGGGGGAACGGCCAAAAGGCCCAAAATGACTTTTTTTCAGTCTGTTTAGTCCACCAAATTTGATACGAGTCTATTTAGTCCAAAACTAAAATTTGGATAGATCTGCCCTTTAACTAATTTATTTTTTAGATCTGCCCTTCCACTTGTTCTTTCTCAAGTTTATGCACCCTAGTCTCTAGTTAACAATCTGAAATGAGTTTTTGATTTCAATTTGGAAAAACATTAATTTTTGGAGTTTTGTAAATTTAGTCCCTATTTTCCTAGACCTTGTATTTTTAATCCAATAAATAAAAACATTTGTAAATTTAGTCCTTAGTTTTAAAAAGACATAACTAACCTTTACAAATATTCTTTTTCAAAGCTTTGAATCTTATAGTAACATCCCATCTGAACAAAAAAGTTAATTTTTAACCCCTTTAGGAGAGAATTGGACTTTGTCTATTTCTATAAAAGTTGTGCGAAATTAAATTTCCTTCGAAAGTAGGTATAGTGGAGAAAATTCTGAGTTACGAGCAGAAAGTTACATACTAAATATAGTAGCAGCATCAATTTTGATTATAGCTCAACTACTCTCTCTTGCAATTGCAGGTCTGAACTTGCTAAGTATGTATGGACTTGCTATTGCAGGTCTGAACTTCTAATTGAAGGTTAGGACTTGCAATTACAGGTCTGGACTTGCTATTGCAGGTCTGAAATTATAAATTTAAGTATAAATTTGCAATTGCAGTTTTAAACTTTTAATTGTTGGTCTGAAATTATTAAACTAAATCTTAACTCGCAATTGCAATTCTAAACTTCCTACAACTGGTCTAGACTTGCAATTGCAAGTCTGAACTTGCAATAACAGTTCTAAACTGGCAATTGTAGGTCTGAACTTGGTAAATAAGGTCTAGACTTTCAATTACAAGTCTAAACTTGCTAAAACAAGTTTGAACTTGCAATTGCATTTTGAACGTACAATTGGAAGAGTATGGACTTACAATTGCAGGTCTGAACTTACAATTGCAAGTAAGAACTTTCTAAAGCAGGTCTAAACTTACAATTGCAAGTCTGAACTTGCAAAAGTGAGTTTGAAGTTGCAATTACTATTCTGAACTTGCAATTGCAGGTCTGAACTTGCTAAAGCAGGTCTGGACTTGTAGTTGCAAGTCTAAACTTGCAAAAGCAAGTTTGAACTTACAATTGCAGGCATAAACTTGCTAAAGTAAGTCTAAACTAACATGATTTGCAAGTTGAAACTTGTATTAAAACTCCAAAAAATAGATTTTAATAAAAAATATATGATTTACAAGTTCAAACTTGCACTAAAAATCAAAAAAATAAATTTTAATCCTATCTAGCATTATTTGCAAGTTCAAACTTGCAAAACTCCGTTTTCAATCCAAACAAAATGATTTGCAAGTTTAAACTTGCATTAAAACTCCAAAAAATATATTTCAATAAAATTACATGATTTGCAAGTTCAAACTTGCATTAAAAATCACAAAAATAAATTTCAATCCAAATTAACATGATTTGCAAGTTCAAACTTGCAAAAAATCGTTTTCAATCCAATCTACATGATTTGCAAGTTCAAACTTGCATTAAAACTCTAAAAAATAAATTTCAATGAAAAATACATGATTTGCAAGTTCAAACTCGCATTTGTAAGTTTAAATTTGCATTAAAAATCATGAAAATAAATTTCAATCTAAGCTAACATGATTTGCAAGTTCAAACTTGCATTAAAACTTCAAAAAATAGATTTAAATAAAAATACATGATTTCAAGTTCAAACTTGCATTAGAAATCACAAAAATAAATTTCAATCGAAACTAACATGAGTTGCCAGTTGAAACTTGCAAAAAATAGGTTCAATCCAAACTACAAGATTTATAAGTTCAAACTTGCATTAAAACTCCAAAAAATAGATCTCAAACTTAAGATTGCAAGTTTGACATCTTGCAATTATAATTTTAAACTTACAATTGCAATTCTGAACATGAAATTACGGGTCTAAACTTTTAATTGCAGGTTCGAACTTGCAATTGCAATTCTTAAACTTTCAATTGTAAGTTTGAAATTGTATGGTCACCAATACAAATAAAAAAAAACATTTGATGAATAAAAATTAACTAATTATGCTTACAAAAATTGCATAAGCAAAAGTGACATAATTGCATAATCTCTTTTGTTTATGTAATTTTTGTAAGCTTAGGCAACTTTATATTCTCTATTTTATTGGTATTAATTATCATTCAATTTCAAACTTATTTTTGCAAATTCAAAATTATTTTAGCAAGTTCAAACCTGCAATTGCAAGAGAGAGAATAGAGAAACTTGAACTAAAACTAAAATCCAAGTTGATGCTGCTACTGTATTTCGCCTGTAACTTTCTGCCCGTAACTCAGAATTTTCTCCATAATACCTACTTTCGAAGGAAATTCGATTTCGCACAACTTTTACAGAAATAAACTAAGTCTAATTTTGCCCTTAAAGGAGTCAAAAATCTACTTTTTTATTCCGACGGATGGTAATACGCAATTTAAGGTTAGAAAAAGTGAATAAGGGTATCTTAGGTATTTTTTTAAAATCATTCACACACTTTTTTAATTTTTAGGGACTAAAATCATAACAGTATATTTTTTTAAGGACTAAAATCATAAAGTCTAAAAAAATAAGGATTAAAATTATAAATATATTTTACTGAGGGATTAAAATCATTAGTGCCCTACAAAATAAGGATTTTTTTTACATTTTCCCTTAATTTTAAAGTAATGATTTTCATACTGGGGATCCTGATTCTTCTTTTTTGATTTTTTTTTCGTGGAAAGGACGAGAAGATAGAGAAGGATCAGGGATAAGAGTAATAGATGCCGAAAACCAACCACAAGTCGATGTCGATCAAGCAGAGAAAGAAAAATGGCTTTGCAATAAGATGTACGGACTCTCTCTCTCTCTCTATCTCTATCACTATCTCTATCTCTCTCTCCACATACACAAATGGGGAAAGATCTGAGTAGAAAAAAAGAAAAAAAAAGAGAAAGGAGAAAGAGAGAAAAGAAGGAAAAGAGAGGATAGAGAGAGAAGAGAGAGACGTGAGAGAGAGAGAGAGAGAGAGAAGAAAGGAAAGAGAAAGAAGAGAAAAAAGAACAGAAAGAGACAAAAGAGAGAAGAAGAAAAAATTCAATATAGATCCATGCAAAAATATTTTTGCATGGATCTATGCAAAATCATGTTTTACAAATGATTTAGCATAGCTCTATGCAAAAATGTTTCACATAATGATTTAGCATATGCAAAAATATTTTTGTAGATCTATGCAAAAATATTTTTGCATGAACTCATGCAAAAACGTATTTGCATAAATTTCGTGAATTTTTTTTTTCCAAAAACCATTCTTGACTGGTGTAGTTTCAAAGATCTCAAAAAGTGCTTTCCAAATATATAAATTTTGTCAAAATTCGAATTTTAGCTGAAGAGATATAACATTTTAAAGTTTAAAAACGAAAAAGATAACTATATTTCTCTCTCATATAGCTGTACAAGTTTGAAAAAGACAAAAAGGTGATTGAGAAATATAATAAGGGTAAAACAGGAACATTAAAAAGGAAGGAATGGACTAAATAGATTTAGAAAAGTTTAAAAAGGACTAAACAGATTCAAAAAGCTTTAAAAAAGGTATTTCAGTCTTATTAAAAATCTTATGTACTAAATGGATTAAAAAAATTATATATTGGATATTTTGGCCACTATCCATTACTCGATAAATTAAAATCTTGATTAATTAATAAATTTGGTTGGTCCCGATCTTATTAATTTATAGAGATTAATAAGATCGGGACCTTAATACTCATACATTACCTGGGTTTTGGAACCTCACTTATTTGTCCACTCAACCTCCAATAATTGCGTGGTTGGAATCTGAAAGTGCCATATATCTTGTAGTCAAGTTTCCTGTTATTTTGAGAGAAGAAGAGAATGAGACTTCCCTTTTACTGAGAGGATGATAATAAGTTCTGATTTTCTTCCGATGGTGTTTGATCTTGAGGAGAATGAATGACTACAAAACCATAGAGAAGGACAGAGAAAAGAGGGAAAATAATGTTCCATTGGGTTTTAGAAACAAAAGAAAAAAAATCGTAACAGAATAAAAATAGAGATTATTTGAGGTGAATAGTAGAATTTTGAACCCAAAGTAAATTTCTAAAAAATAGGAGGTGAATAGTAGAATTTTGAACTCGAAGTTAACTCTCCTAAAACAAGGTGAATTACTAAAATTTTGGGGATGAGAACAAAACTACTCCTATTAGAATACCTAACTATTTCAATTCTTTACCTAACGAGTGATAAAAATACAGATCATCATTCTACTAGCTTACCAAAAACAAATTAAAGTCATTTTACTAAGATATACACTGCTTTGTCGTCCCCACCACACCCGACTACTAAACCCCCCCAACCCCTTTTTTTTTAAAGAAAGCTTTACTTCATCGGACAGGGGAACAAACTAGGTGCAGTTGGAGCTGCTTTTTTATTGAACAATGGTAATCAAACTCAACTGAGGGAAGGAAAGAAGTTTGTATTTTGGTCTTCTGAGATGAGTTTGGATTTTATTTAGAGGAGTCTTGAAAATTTGGGTATGTGGGAAGTAGAAACTCTTCATGTTGTTATCAGTTCAATCTGTACAAATATTATTCATGCTATCATTCTCCGTAGAGAAACAACGAGGAAAAAATCATGAAAAACTCTTCATGTTGTTCTTAGTTCAACCCTAATTATCTGTATTTATGGATATTCAAAAGTTCTCTATTTTATATATAATTTAGTAATTTACTTTTGGGCAAGTACGGTTCAGTCCCATATGACAACATTTATGATGGTTCAGTATCAGCAATAAAAAAGATTAGGGGTGGGCAAATGTGAGCCGAACCGACCAATCCAATCAAATCCAAACCAATCCAACCGAATTTTAACCGATCCAATTGGATAGTTGGATTGGCTTGATTTTAAATTCCTAAAAACCGATCAGATTGGATATTGGTTGTTGGATGTGTCATCTAAAAAATCGATTAAACCGAACCAACCGGATAATATATTTGTATATGTTATTTTAGTAAATACTTAATATTTTTATATTATTTATAATCGCAATGTTTAATTTTACAACTTTACTTTTTTAAAAACATAAAATCAAATAGAAAAAAAAATACAAAAGACCTAAACCCTAAAAATTTTAAGCCACATTCTTCAAAAAACCCTAGTCCTCTTTTTCCACTCTCATTCCTCTTAATCTCTAAATGGTGGTCTTAGTGGTTACATATATTTGTATTTAATAACCTTATCAGTTTTTTTTTTTTTAAAGTTGTAGGTTATTTTTAAGTGTTAAAAATAATTATAAATAAGAATTTTTTTTAGAATGGATGCATGTTCCACTTTTAAGTTTCTAAAGAATATAAGAATATTGTAACTTGAGAAAGAAAAAATCATTAACCAAAATCGATCATCCAATCTGATCCAAACCAAGTCTAATCGGTTTGGATGGCAACCGATCCAATTATAGTTCGGATTGGTAGTAGATGAAAAAGTTAAAAAATCGACCTAATTTGGATTGAATGTGGATGGTTCAAATTAGATCGGACACCGACCGATGCCACCCCAAAATATGATAGTTTAGTCCAAAAATGATGGAAACCACACGCACATTTTACTGGACAAAAATGCCCCCACTGTAAATATCCAAGCACCAACTAACTTTCTTTATTTTATTTTTCAAAACAAAAAATGACATAACTTTCAAAATACAAATCGGTTTTTCATAAAAATTATATGGGTTATTTGGGAAGCCCCACCCCCCCCCCTATTACATAATGGGAGGGGGTGTGTTGAGGTTTGGTGTTTAAATATCTAAAATTATATTTTTGAAAATCATTCATTAAGATCTTCGAAATGAAACTAGTCAACAATATTTTTTTTTTCTTAAAAAAATAGATTATATTACAAAATATGCAAATTCAAATTTGCATATATGAACTGTGATTTTTATTGAGTTTAAATTGTAAATTGTAAAATTGAATTTCTTATTACAAATTCAAATTTGCAAATATGAAATATATTTTTTATTAAGTACAGTTACAAAATTGGATTTCTTATTGCAAATTCAAAATTGCATATCTTTCAAAAAAAGATATTTTTTTTTTGAATTATTAGTAACTGGTCTAGTTTTGAAGATCTCGATGAGCACTTTCCAAAAATATAAATTTTATCAAAATCTAATTTGTAATTTCAGAGAAATAGTATTTTAAAGTTCTAAAACAATAATTAGTGGTAGTAGACCCACACAAAATAGCTTTTGTTTTTAACTGCTAACTAGTAGAAGTTAGAAGCAAACTTTTAATTTTGGGCTTCAAACCCATTAAGTGGTAATAAGCTATTTCCAATCACTTACTACCACGTAATGGGTTTAAGGCCCAAAATTAAATGTTTGCCTCTTACTACCACTAGCTAGTGGTTAAAAACAAAAGCTATTTTGTGTGGGTCTGTCACTAATTAGTGGTAAAAAGCAAACAGACTCTTGGTAATATAAAAAAGCAAAAGACGCACATAAATTTTTTATTTTTTTTGAAATGACGCACATGAATTTCAGAAAAAGATTAAAACATTATTATTTAATTAAAAAAAAGACTAAACTATCAATAAAAAGCCAATAAAAGAAGTTTTAAACAAATAAAATTAGCTAGGATCAAACAATCATAATACTTATCAAAAAGAGATTATTTGGTCGATCTCTCTTATTTATTTATTTTCATAAATGTTGTTATTTGCATATTTGTTATCCTTGTTTCTTACTTTGACGACTAATGTTAAAAGAAGCGCGCTTCGAAGTCTGCTTGGTCAGTCTACAATACATTGTTGAATTTATGTAAGTTAACCAATAATATTTTTTTTTTTGAATGAGACCAATGCTCAAGATACATTTATAAGAAGACACATATACATCTTTCACGTGTGAGAAATAGAAAGACACTGCCATAATAACCGCCATCAAAAGGCAATCTTATTTACTACTAATATTATATACTAGTGTTTTAAAAATCGGACCGGTCGATTCAACCGGTGTACCAGCAACCCAGAGCTAAATCTAGGTTGGGTTGACACGGAACCAAAAAACCGGTCTATTTCTTATGAACCGGAAGACCCAACCGGTTTAACCAACAAACCTAGTGACCCAGCCAGTTTTATGTCCGGGTTGAATGACAGCATTTCTTTTTTTTGCAAAACTAACTTATGGAGGTTTGAACACGTGATATACAAGTTTAAATCACCAACCAAGTGAGCTATTTGCTGCTAGCGGTTAAATTGTGTTTAGCTTAACATTTTAACTATGTGTTACAATATAAAGGAATATCTTAAAAATTAAAGCATAACTATAAAAAATTAACTTGCAACCTAGAAGTATCTATCAAATAAGTGTACCATCAATACCATTCTATTCATTTTGTAATCTTGTTTTGATAATTCTCTAACAACGACAACCAAATCTTTAACTAAATTGACCCACTGGTCGAACCTAATTGACCCAACTTAATGTCTTGTCCAGTCGATCTCCAGTCCGATTTTTAAAATATTGTTATATTCTACTATTAAATATTATATGAGACAAACTAATAACAAACTATAAGCTAAGAGTTTTGATCTCAAGACTTCCTAAATCATAGATAGGATGTACAACAGCCGGGCCAAACACCCATGTGCAAACCAATAATTATTCCCACTAATGAGAAAAAAACGAAGTCATTAATTAATGTGCAAAGCACGTGCGCGCAGTGGCGGCTTGTATATATTTGAAATTAAAAAAGTTTCTTTTTATTCAAAATGTAGTACAAAAATCAGCAAACATCCATAGAAGAAAAATATAAATGGAGGATGGGATGGAAGATCGATCTTAAGAGGATCCATCAATGCAAATAGTTTTAATTAATTAGAGAACACTAACCCAGAACCGTGCAACTTCTCTTCGATGAGGCGATCTACTCGCTCTGCCATGAGAGGTGTCAAGTGATTCTTCCAATCCCCAACCTCTCCTTTCCTAAAAAATATTTTGTTTTGAACATTAAAACCTGTTATTCCATCTTTGTTCACATCCAAATTCTTCAAAAGATCAAAACTAGATAAACCTAATATTTCATCTAGCACCCCTTCATTCTCTTCCTCTAATGAGAAAGGATAACCAGAAAACTCTGCCAGTCTCTTTAAATGGGGCTTGGGATCCTTCATCATATCTTCATACTTCAGAAACAATACCTTTTCAGGCTTTTCCAAACTCTCCTTCCAGTACCCGAGTAAATGATCCCAGAAAGGTCCATACAGTGAGACTCCATGGCAGAACAAATCCAAAGCTTCTTCAATTGGAAGAGGTTCGGGGTCATTTACGTTCTTGGCTGCCTTCAATCTGTTTTGAAACTGCCATATAGAGATGAAATTGTCTTTAGGGTTCCTACATAAGTACACAATCTTGCAGTTTGGGGTGTTCTTGATGGATTCAGCCAAAGAATGGTAAGGGACATGAACAGCTAAAACTCTGGGGGACTGAAACTTAGTGAAATCAGGAAAACTGTTAGACCCATAAAGGTGCTTAAACTCAAGGAAAGGAACAAGGTCATGAGGTGAAGTTGTAAGCAATGGGTGTTCTTTAGAAGAAGTTGGGTAGCGAGTGCGGTTGATGGTGGCGAAGGACAATGACTTCAACCAAAGGGTGCCTGATCTAGGTAATGTGGCTAGTATTAGATCGGTATCCCAGGCTTGGAAGTTCTGTTGAAATTCCTTTACAGCTTTTATTCCTTCAGGAGTGTTCCAAAAGCCTTGATATTGATCAAGAACACCGCTGGTTCCCCAACCATCGCCGGCACGTTTGGGAAGATCTAGGCAGCCACCACTACTATTACTACTACTATTATTATTATTATTATTATTATTATTATTATCGGTGGTTGCCATGGATTAACTGATGGAGACTGGGGGTCGTTCTGGATAATTAATATTTATAAACAAATCAGACTCAAATATATCTATCTAAAAAAAGAAAAAAAGAAACACTACCTTAATTTAGTTACAAGTCTAATTACCAAGTCAAGTTAGCTATATATAGTTACAAATGATCTTGTCAAACATCTTGTTACCTCAGATGACGAGTCTATTTCGGTCAAACGTGCATCTTGTTATAATTAGCCTAAAAATATTACTAGTTTTCTGTTTAGGAAATAGGTATTTTAGTTAATTTTTAAAAAGGTTAGACGTCGTTGACAAGAAACAGGAGATTGACTAGAAAAATTTAGAAATTGTACAAAACCCACTTTTTTAGCTTCAAAATATCATTTACTACACACTTTTTTTTAAAATAAATACTTATATTTAAAATTTATATGTTTATTTACTGACTTTTTAATATCAAAAGGAGGTTGCTATTGACATCTAAATATGGGATAAGGGCAACTGTGAGACACGGTCAAAGTTAGTTTTTTAAGTTGACTTTTTAAAAATAACAAATAGATAAGGGCTATCAAACTTGGTCAACCTTTTCTTACACACCTTGAAACCTAATTAATCACCTCTAATGGTACAATTAATCAAACTTTTGAATATATATGTCTAATCATGATTGTATATTTGATCTATGAATGCATGTTGTGTGGTGTTTACAAATGCATATAAAAAAAATGATGCGTAACAAGCATGGAAAGAAAAACATGTGTATGAAAACTTATGAATCTAAAAATCATTCGTACCTTATGGCGATACCCCATGATGGGTCCCCGCGGAAGACGATTTCACGATCGTAGGTGGCTCCCGTAATAGCCGTAAAACTTAAAAATGATAAAAATTATGTATGCTGTCAATATGATGACGTTTTTTGATGACTATACAATTCCTGTTACATGGTAACGTTGCTGATTATGAATTAAACTGTTGCTGTTGTTGGTGTGCTTCCCACAAACCAGAGATTATATTTACGCAGCGGAAAACATAATAGGGTTTAAAAAAATTAATCTCTGATTCATGTAGGATCTANGAAGGAAGAAACCATTGTAGTCATCTTCTCCAACTAGCTAGGGCTTCAAGATCTTGAGAGATTGAGCTAGCTTCTTCTTGAGAGTTGACTTGTTCTACTCTCATAGGGCTTTTCATCTTAGCTAGACATTGCATATCATTCTAGCATGAGAGCCATAGAGTGTTGAAGAAACACCCAAATCTTCAAATACTATTACAGTCATCGGTGGAGTTCCGGTGAGTTCGTCGGTAGAGTTCTGGCGAGGTGCAGGCTCATGGATTCGAGCATACAAGTGCGAGACTTGATGGATTCCGGGTTGGAGACGTACAAGAAGCTTGAGGATTCGAGCTAACAAGTGCGGGGCTTGGTGGATTCCGAGTTGGAGATGCACACACCATTGAAGAGGCGATTCATGGATTCGGGTCGTGGAGAAAGACCGGTCGAGTTTGCATGAGGAAGTCATGTTGTCGATGTGAACGGTTGTAAGATTTCTCACAACTCTTAGTGGTAATTTCTGGACTAGGTCCCGGGGTTTTTTCCGTTGGGTTTTTCCCTGTCAACAAAAATCATTTGTGTTGATTGCATATTTGTGTGTGAATGATTTTTGTCCAAGATTGAAATATTTGATTCTCCACTAATTCCGCATTTGAGAATCGAATTAGTCAATACTTGTTTGTTTCAATGTCTACTTATTATGCTAGCATAATGAATTAACTTTTAAATTGGTCGATATTGATCCCCCTTCCATATACACTTAGATTAGTATTTATTGGATTAGACATTCACCTAGGAATAGGTGATATTTCACACTCTTATTTATAGAGTGATGAGACTTGTACCCTAAGACTCCTATATAATGAGGAAAGTACAAGTATAGAAACCTAGGTTAATAGGAAAGTGTATCAGTTATCCTTGGAGATCTTTGCGTATATCGCTGAAGATCTTGGTGGTAATCCTTAGAGATCTTTGTGTGATCTTGGCTGGATATCTTGGATAGAGGACTTGTGATGTCAATCCTCTAATACCCCCCTCAAGTTGGAGCACGGAAGGATTGAAGTGGCCAACTTGAACTTGAGCCGTTACTTGAAGATGCACCCATATTGATGACGTCCGATTGAACCATCTTGTCAAACAAATAACACCGAATAATAAACCATGTACTGAATCGAAACTCTTCCAACACAATGAAATCAATCCATGTATAGAGATGCACCAAAACTTGGGGTAGCAAAGACAAACCTAGAAAATGTGTTTCACCAACAAAAATCTTAATTCTTATTTACACGGCTGGAGTAGAGATAACCTTTTTGTTTTGTATTTTTTTTCTTTTTTTTGTTTTTAAGTTCTCACGCACCATATATACTTGGGCAGTAGGGTGCATTCTCCAGTAACCATTGCTAATGGTCTGACTTCACGAACAAGATTTTTTTTTTGTTTGGTTTTTTTGGCAATTGAAAATAGGTCTTCATCCAAAACCAAAGTTTCTAAATTTGGTGCAACGATGAATCTAGGTTGATCATAGAGGAAGTGATTAATTTTAGCTATAGAGAACACGGAATAAAATAGGGTCCGATAGGTGAAAGTGGATCGGGAAGAACACCCAGAACGAGATGAAGTGCATAAAGTATAACTAATTTGCAGCGGATTTAAAAAAGATCTAATCATCGGATTAGAAGGGAAACAAAAAGCCAGGATGAAAAAGAAAAGATCTGATAGTATATAAAAGAGGCACTTGGGATTGACAACACACTTAGTTGGAGAGTACAAGTTCGAAGTGTGGACAAAAGAGACAATTGATCAATTAGAGATATTGCAGCACCCCAAAATTTTATTAGTGTATGAGATCTACACATAACATAATTAAGTGTAGTAACCCAATATTTTTTATGGACTTGGGCATGAGTCTATGAGATTAGATGGTCTAACCCAATATTTCATTGCATTATTAATGATATCTGAAATATAAAATTCATTTTCATCAAAGATCGCTCTGTTCCTTGCTTTCTATAGAGACCAAAGAAGGCTAATACCAATTCGAAAAGCTTCATCTCTAAGAGGGTTAAAAATGTTGTATTTTATTTCAAAATACCCTTGTCCTTTTGTCCCACTAATTAATTATTTAATACCCCCATGTGGTGAGACCCATCCTTGTCTCCAATATTTTATTCTCCCATCACATTTGACTAGATTTATTGTCTACCACTGGAGACCCTTTAGTCCCACATTACTTGAGAAATGTTATGAGACCATGTTAATAAGTTATGGTTGAATCCATTAGTGGTAAGCAAGTAATAGAGGTGGGCCTCACGCGCACGAGGCAAATCCAGCCCACGTTGGAATTTGGGGGCCTGATCCGGAAACCCATTAATCGGGCATGCGCCTGCACGATACGCGCGCAGGGGGGTGCAAATCCACCGGTTTGGGCCTCGCGTGTGTGCAGGGGTTGGGCTTCGTTTTGCTCCCTTTCCTTTTGCGTTCAGCCCAGTTTACTTCACACACACGAGGTCATGTGTACAGATGGACTAATGTCT
>MVGT01003023.1:86952-112737 GCA_002174775.1 Macleaya cordata
CCACCTATGTGATTGGAGATCCCATGAAGTAGGTTCATAGGGGTAATAACAAGTCACATGTCATCCCACATGCACTACACTTATATTCTTGAGAAGTCCCTTCCTATGGCGTGGTAGTGCTTACTGCAGTGATGAGAGGATGAGCTATGCTCTTAATGAATTCCATAGCCCTAATTTGGGTGGTATGTAATACTGTAGTACATACTTGATGGAAGTTCACCTATATAAGTGTGGAATTGGGTCGATTCCTATGGGAACTGAGGCAAGTTCTCTAGAGCACTCATGAAAACCAGGGAGCGCACGACCAAAAGGCGCCAAACCGCGAACAGCTAAGTTCTGGGGATTAGTGTGGATGACAGGTCCTCTTATTCACACAAGGAAACTATGGTTCATAGGAGCTACATGCTTCACCATATCTCCGTGAATGACGATTTGCTGTCCTAAGGGTGGTTCATAGCCCGAAAGGCACCATTCCTGATGCACTGATCTTCATATTCCTCTGGTATATTCCTTCCTACTCATGTATTTTGAAATATGTGGGGGATTGATGTATTTTATTTCAAAATACCCTTGTCCTTTTGTCCCACTAATTAATTATTTAATACCCCCATGTGGTGAGACCCATCCTTGTCTCCAATATTTTATTCTCCCATCACATTTGACTAGATTTATTGTCTACCACTAGAGACCCTTTAGTCCCACATTACTTGAGAAATGTTATGAGACCATGTTAATAAGTTATGGTTGAATCCATTAGTGGTAAGCAAGTAATAGAGGTGGGCCTCACGCGCACGAGGCAAATCCAGCCCACGTTGGAATTTGGGGGCCTGATCCGGAAACCCATTAATCGGGAATGCGCCCGCACGATACGCGCGCAGGGGGAGGTGCAAATCCACCAGTTTGGGCCTCGCGTGTGTGCAGGGGTTGGGCTTCGTTTTGCTCCCTTTTCTTTTGCGTTCAGCCCAGTTTACTTCACACACACGAGGTCATGTGTACAGATGGACTAATGTCTTACGCGTGTTTTCTGCTGTACCCTGATGTCTCACGCGTATCTTCTGCTGTCCCACGTGTTCTCCATTGTTTGACGCGTGTTACCTCGTGTTCCCCACTGACCCACGCGTGTTATCTCTTGTCTCCCTTTCTCGTTAGATATTAGAGAGAGAGAGAGGGACGAACTAGAGAACCCTTAGACAGTCTACCTCTGCTCCTCATCTTCTTCCTCTAACTCTCCTACTGTCTTCCTCCACACCAGAGGGCTAATCAAAGCTGTTCACCGGAGCTCGTCATTGTAGTGCATACTTGACAAGCTAGATCGTTGTACCCTGGAGAGAGATCGTCGACATAACCTGTTTGCACCCGGATTACTTCCGAGAGGGGCGAATCTTCTCTTAAGGGCAGTGTTTACACGCCTCGATCTACCTACTGTTTTCACGCTAGATTTTTACTGGTATTCTAACAAAAAATCCATTCAGAAAGCATGTCAGTAACTGTAAGATTTAGATTCTCAACCCTATATCCCAAAGGTGAAGCAAGAAGAATTGTTTTAGTGATATGATAGTGAATGGAAAGATGATTGATGGTTTCCAAGGATGAACCACAAAAAGGACAATGTTGTGGGAGTTGTGGTTTAAATTTGCTTATAGCACCTCGTATTGCCACAGTACCAGACACCAAACAAAAAGTCTAATCCTAGGAGAACATTTAGCAATCTGGCTTCCATAGGTTTTTCCAAGGAAATGAAGAATCCATACCTAAAGTGGTTGCCTGATTAGCATGAAGAGTGGTGTAGAATGATTTTGTGGTAAACAAACTTGATGGTGTCTTCATCCAAATAAGGTTATCTGCTTAATCAGATTGAGGGATAATGATCCTCATAATCACTTGAACCTCATAAGCAGGGAATAAACTAAGTAAAAGTGGTACATTAATTCCAAGAGCTTGTATTAGGCAGAATCAGATTAGAAACCCAAATACAATTTGTATGACCACGAGCATCAATAGATGGTTTATAACCATTGAGAAAAGGGTCCCAAGGGTTCTCAAAAATATGAACTGAAGCACCATTGCCTATAATCTAACAAAGATTAGGCAAAACATCACTTTTGACAGTGGTCATGGCTCTCTATGTGGAAGAACAGTCTCTAGGGTGAGAATAGCATGGTCATATGCAATATGAAATACCCTACATATACCTACAAAATAAAACTAGTATGCAAACCTAAACATTAGAATGCAACATAGAATACACCCACTCAACAACCCTATCAAGATATGTAATAAAAATAGAGGGTGGAGTGAGAAACTACCTATAAAGTAATGATACGAACACCGCCACTAACCAATAAATACTTTGATGGTTTACTAGAATTGTGTGCAGTGTGAGCTTCAAGACTTACCAAATCACTTTTTTTACCCATATGGGTTTGAGTTTCTTGAATAACTTCTTTTTATTCAAGTCCATTTGAGTAGGCTTAGTGTTAGGTCCATGAGTTCACTCATGTCATATTTATCAAATTTCGTATCAAATGTAACTCAAGAAGGTCAATGTAACTTGAGTTAGAATTAGTGAGTCGTTGTTCGGTTCTTTGCGAAGAAAAGACTCCAAGAAGCTAAACTCACCACCGAAACTCATCTTAGGATGGTAAGTGACTTAAAAAACTCAATACCATAGGTGGTTAGTTTATTTTGAATCATATGAGAAAGTACCGAATGGTAAAAGATGTCAAAACCCCTTAAAATTAGTGTTTGAACGAATGTTGTCAAAAAACCACGCTTTTGAGGGAAACTGTGATCTTTTGTACTGTGACCAAAAGTATTTTGGTTTCGAAACCAAAGCTGAAAAATGATGTCAACTTTGGTTTCGAGCCAAGCATGTAGGTTTCGAAACCAAAGTGTACTAAAAGGTTTTTACAACTTTTAACCATCTTTTAAAGCTATTTTGAATGATTCTAAAAAACCTTCCATAAATGTTTTAGTTCACCATGTATTATGAACTAATAAACATTAATATATGTCATATAGATCTAGACACCACTCACATGGGGTAATGTGGTGTGTTGTAAAATATCACTTATGGTGAAATATAATTCTTAAGCTAAAAGAGGAAAAACATCACTCATTAGTCATTGTGTGATGTAATTCTAAATCAAAAATAAACACCACCATACATGGTGTGGTCTTGATCTAGAAACACCACTCATTATACTTTGTGTGTTCTATATCTAGATCAAGAAAATGAATAAACTATTCATCACATGGGATGTTCTAAATCTAGATCTAAAAACACCATTATAAATAGAGTGAGTTTGAATTATTTTCATCAACCATTCACCCCAACTCGTAACAAGTTATTGGAGAGCATAACTTATATTATTAGTTTCCAAACTTGTTGAAAATGACTAAATCCTTCCCATCTTAGTTAAAGCCTTAGTTTAGGTTTTCCGGTTGAATTTCGGTGGTTGAGCTTAAAGATTCAAGTTCGTGGTGAAATACTCATAGAGTCGAGTATTGGTTCAAGGTGTGGGACTTGTGGATTTCAAGCTGGAGATGCATCATTTTGTGGGAGGCGTTGGTTCGTGGATTCAGATTGTATGCGCAACTCATTCACGTTGGCTTGGTGGACTCCAAATTGTATGCATGATAATTGATAATCAACTAAGAGGCAAATTCGTGGAGTTCGAATTTGTGGAAGAACTGTACACCGTAGCTGATCAGAGCGTAGAGGGAGTCGTAAATCGTGTCCATCGAGTGGTAAATCGGGTTATAAGTTTTCAATAACTCTTAGTGGATTTTTGCTGAACTAAGCCCTGGGGTTTTTCCCAGTTTGTGTTTTCCTCGTTAACAAAGTCTCTTGTGCATATTTTTATACTTGTTGTCAGATTAAAATATTCGATTCTTGTTCTAAATTCCGCATATTATGAATCGAATAAGTTAATACTCTTGTTAGAGATTTTTTGTTTCACTTATAATCACCATTGAAATTTTTAATTTGGTGATAGTGTGATCCCTAACCATAGTCACAAAGACATATGGTTAATTCTATTTAACCGTAGGGCACATTTGGACTTTCAATTGGTATCAGAGCGGATTCACTTGTAGGGTTTAACAACCTAAGTGTGATCCCTATTATGACCTATGGAATCACAAAGAAAAGGTAATGCAGTAAATAAACTTATAATATTCAATGGAATCAAAGAAGAAACCACTAAGGTTTTTATTACCTTTGTGGAATCTTTTGATGATCTCTTTGAAGATTTATATAGTGATTCTAAAGATCTTCTTAGTATTATTGGAAGCAAAAAAGAGAACAACACTGAACTATGGGCTATGACTGCCTCTGTTGATCACTCTAATTATCACAAAGAAGATTTACAAACTGAATTTGATGATCTTCGGAGTGATAGTGAGAGTGATGTTGATCCTATAGAGTTGTTTAAGAATATGTTGAAGAAGTGTGAAGAGCTGTCAAAGGTAAACAAAAAACTTACAAAGAAGATATGTTTATTGGAGACCGAAAAGAATGACTTGACACTCAAGTTGAATGAAGCAACACAAAGGGAAAAGGAATGTGATGAGGAGTTCAAGAGACATCTTGATAAAATCAAGTTTCTTGAGAATGAACATTCTAAATCTATGGAAAAAGTTGAAAGTCTTGAAAAAGAACTTACAATATCAAGGAAAGACTTAACTATTCCAATGAGATGCTTGCGAAATTTAACAATGGATCAAATAAGTTGAATAATCTCTTGAATACAGTTAAGAATACCAATCACAAAAGAGATTTGGGTTATGATGTATCTACGAGTTCCACATCTCCACAAGGAACTAAGTTCGTAAAAGACAAGGAACCTACACCTTAAAAGAACATGCAAAATCATGTTGGTAAGCCACAAGGTAAGCCTAAAGTTTCTAATGTGTGTTCTTATTATGGTTATAAGGGTCACATAAAGAACAAATGCAGATTCTCTGTAGAAGATTGCAAGTATTCTTAGAATATCAATAAAGATCTTCTAAAAAGAATCAAGCTTTTAAGTGATACGGCTCAAGCTTTGACTAAAGAGTTTGGAAAGCTAAAGAACAATAAGCAAGTTACATATTCCTTCAGATTTAATTCTTATTCAAAGAAAAGGAAGAGAAATAAAACCAAAAAGGTTGTGCCTGAGACAACCAAACTCACTCATATAGACTTGAGTCAAAAGAATAACTTCAAGAAACTTAAGGCTATATGGGTAAGAAAAAGTGACTTGGCAAGTCTTGAAACTCTCATTACATACAATACCGGTAAGTCTTCTAAATATTTATTGGTTAGTAGTAGTGGTCGTACCATTACTTGATTGTTGTTGTTCTCACTCCTCCCCTTGTTTTGAATGCATATATTATTGGGGTAGTTGAGTGAGTGTTTTAAGTGTTCTTCTTATTGTTATTGGTTATCTTTTATAGAATACTTGAACATATAAGAGATTTCACAAATCTGAATTGCTTGACTTTATTATGATATAGCTTGTGAATCTCTTTTATAAATCCACGAACTCTCTTGACTGATCTATGAATCTTGTGCACATAAGAGTCTTTTGAATAAGTGTGATTTTATCTTAGTTGGGTCATTGGATGGGTTAGAAATAAAGCTCATAATTCATTGATGGACTGAACTAGCTGGTTAGACTATCTCTCACTAGGATATTATGTTTTGATGAAGTGCTTGAAAAATATTATTATATCTTGTTATTAAACATCACCAAAATAGTAAGCTCTTGTAAAAGATTTTGAGCTTGGTGAAACACCAAAAGAGTGAGTTCTCCTAAAAAATGTTGAACTTGGTATTTGAACATCAAAAAGAGTGAGATCCCGCAAAAAGATTGGGAGCTCGATGTTCTATAATCTTCATCTTGACCTCATAGTGATCCACTTGGTTCCAATACGGGTACTTTCCTAGTTGTGTCTCCTCGAATAAGAGTCGCTTGCAAGTTTAAGAAAAGTATTGGGAACAAGTTGGTGACCTATGTCTCATGCTCTTGAGTTCCTCAAGTTTCATTCAAATTCAAACATGAAGGTCATTAATAGGTAACAAAGTGAGATGGTCCTTTCATGCTAGGTAGGGTTCAGATTTAGAGAAATTAGTAATATGGACAACCTTAGCTTATTTTCCTTTTAGGATAGTCTCACATAATGAGATTGTTCTCTCAAACACACACGCACCATAATCAGGATATTGAGTGTTGTGATTTTCATGATTGAGAACTAGCTTGGCTATATTTGAATAAATTCTTGCAATTACATGATGAAGAAATTTTTATTATGATTATTTATTATATTATTGATAGCCTTGACAACATGATTTGGACACAACAAAAATTGTCTACTTGCATACATTGATAGCGTATATTTGTTGAGTGTTGATGCATGTTGAACTAGATTAGTTTTAAGATTCAAACCTTTCTCATGATCTAGTTGAGGGGGAGTTTGCATGTTTTGTTTAAATGTATATATTTGTACATGCATGCTCATTATTTACATTACGCTAATATTTGAAAAATCCAAAGATATGCATTTTCTTCATTGGTTTTTAAAACTAGGATAGTTTCACACACTTTGATTTTATTTCATATCTTAGCTCTGATACATCTTGTAGCTAGCTTTGATAAATTTTGTGGTGTGTGATATGTTTTTACTTGCCTTTCACTATACATTTTTATTGTCTATCTAACGATCTACTTGGTTGAAAGCTAGTTAGATATTTATTCTTATGGTTGGTTGGCTTGTATTTGTGTTTCCATACATTGTCTTTCCCAGTTTTTCTTTGTATTTTTGTTATCTTCTATCCTTTGTCTATTCGTGACAAAAAGGGGGAGAATTGTGTGTTCTTGACTTTGCAAGGGGATTACTATGTGATAGGAGATATATCACATAGGGGGAGAGATTCTTGTAGAACTTATCAAGGGGCAGAGTAAGCTTATTCATTTTCATAACTTCCATTGTACCTTGATGTGTCTTCTGGATATGTGCAGGAAACAAGTTAAAGGCATCCTATAGAGTTTAATATCTTTATTTATTTGGGGGAGTTCTATCTTTTATCTCTCATTGAGTCTTATAAATGGGTTTTGTCACGAAATTGACAAAGGGAGAGATTGTAAGCTCCATAAGTTCCTTTATGGGTTTTGTCAATTTGCGTGTTAAATCGAACTTAATATGGTCAATAAAGTTAGCAAGTTGTCTCTACATTTCTATTCATTAAAGACTAAAAGTGAAGGAGAGAAGACTTGTGCAAAGCTCAACTCACCACTATTGTAAGATATCTTATGATGGGAGAAGCTTTGACAAAGGGGGAGAGATTATCTCTACTCTCATTAATTACTCTAAACATTCTTCAAGGTTTGTATTTAATATTTTAGCAGATTCCTTGATTTGTTTTGTAAGCATGTGCAGGAAACAGGTTGTTTAAATACAATCCGTGTTTTAAGTTCTATCGAGTCATATGTAAGAATATATAAGTTGTAATGGGGAAGGTCTTTTTATTATTTTCTTATGTGTGAATTTTTCACAAAAACGACAAAGGGGGAGATTGTTAGGTCCATGAGTTCACTCATGTCATATTTGTCGAATTTTNGACAAAGGGGGAGATTGTTAGGTCCATGAGTTCACTCATGTCATATTTGTCGAATTTTGTGTCAAATGTAACTCAAGAAGGTCAATGTAACTTGAGTTAGAATGAATGAGTCGTTGTTAAGTTCTTTACGAAGAAAAAGACTCCAAGAAGCTCAACTCACCACCGGAACTCATCTTAGGATGGTAAGTGACTTAGAAAACTCAATACCATAGGTGGTTAGTTCATTCTGAATCATATGAGAAAGTACAGAATGGTAAAAGATGTCAAAACCCTTTAAAATTAGTGTTTGGACGAATGCTGTCAGAAAACTACGCTTTTAAGGGAAACTATGACCTTTTGTACTGTGACCAAAAGTTGGTTTCGAAACCAAAATGTTGGTTTCGAAACCAAAGCTGAAAAATGATGTCAGGAGGTTTTTGGTTTCGAAACCAAAGTTACTAAACTTCTATTTTGACTCCAGCTGAGTTTTGGTTTCGAAACAAAGCATGTAGGTTTCGAAACCAAAGTGTACTAAAAGGTTTATACAACTTTTAACCATTTTTTAAAGCTATTTTGAATGATTCTAAAACACCTTCCATAAATGTTTTAGTTCACCATGTATTATGAACTTATAAACATTAATATAAGTGATATAGATCTAGACACCACTCACATGGGGTAATGTGGTGTGTTGTAAAATATCACTTATGGTGAAATATAGTTCTTAAGCTAAAAGAGGAAAAACATCACTCATTAGTCATTTTGTGATGTAATTCTAAATTAAAAAGAAACACCACCATACATGGTATATTCTTGATCAAGAAACACCACTCATTATACTTGGTGTGTTCTAGATCTAGATCTAGAAAATGAATAAACTATTCATCACATGTGATGTTCTAAATATAGATCTAAAAACACCATTATAAATAGAGTGAGTTTGAACTATTTTCATCAACCATTCACCCCAACTAGTAATAAGTTATTGGAGAGCATAACTCAAATTATTAGTTTCCAAACTTGTTGAAAATGACTAAATCCTTCCCATATTAGTTAAAACCTTAGTTTAGGTTTTCCGGTGGAATTTCGGTGGTTGAGCTTGAAGATTCAAGTTCGTGGTGAAATACTCGTAGAGTTGAATATTGGTTCAAGGTGCGGGACTTGTGGAGTTCAAGTTGGAGACGCATCATTTTGTAGGAGCGTTGGTTCGTGGATTCGGATTGTATGCGCAGCTCATTCACGTTGGCTTGGTGGACTCCAAGTTGTATGCATGATAATTGATAATCAACTAAGAGGCAAATTCGTGGAGTTCGAATTTATGGAAAAACTGTACACCGTAGCTGATCGGAGCGTGAGGGAGTCGTAAATCGTGTCCATCGAGTGGTAAATTGGGTTGTAAGTTTTCAATAACTCTAAGTAGATGTTTACTGGACTAGGTCCCGGGTTTTTTCCTGTTTAGGTTTTACTCATTAACAAAATCTCTTGTGCATATTTTTATACTTGTTGTGAGATTGAAATATTCAATTCTTGTTCTTATTTCCGCATATTAAGAATTGAATAAGTCAATACTCTTGTTAGAGATTTTTTGTTTCACTTATAATCACCATTGAAATTTTTAATTAGGTGATAGTGTGATCCCTAATCATAGTTACAAAGACATACGGTTAATTCCATTTAACAGTAGGACACATTTGGACTTTTACTTAGTTGTCTCAGACACAACCTTTTTAGTTTTGTTTCTCTTCCTTTTCTCAGATAAGATTTTGATCCAAATGAATGGGGACCTTGCTTGTAGTTTTTCAGCTTTCCTATCTCACCAGTCAATGTTTGAGCCTTATCACTCCAAGACTTGATTCTTTTTAGAAGATCTCTATTGATATTATGAGATTTCTTATAATCTTCTATATAGAATCTGTAGTTGTTCTTTAAGTGTCCCTTATAACCACAATAAGAGCAAACATTAGCAACAAACACATGGTTAGACTTACCCTGATCTTTACGAACTTGATTTGGAGGTTGCTTCTGAACAAGTGGTTCCTTTTGTGCTCGTGGGTTTTTGGCCGTCACAAATTTTGTTCCTTGCAGTGGATTGGAACTTGCAGAAGCATCATAATCCAAACCATGTTTTTCTCCAGCATTCTTGGGTGCATTCAAGATGTTAGAGAGCTTATTAGAACTATTATTAAACTTCATAAACATCTCATTTGACAAAGTCAAGTCTCTTTTGGATGTTGCAAGTTCAGATTAAGAGACTTAATCTTGTCCATGGCTTTCCCATGTTCAAACTCAAGAAATTTAATCTTACTAAGATCCCAAACAATTTCTTCACCAAATTATTTCTTTCTTTGAATTGCATTTTCCAATTTGAGTGTTAAATCTTCTTTTTCGGTCTCCAACAAAGATATCTTCTCCTTAAGTTTCTTGTTGGCCTTTGACAACTCTTCACTCTTCTTCAAAATATTCTTGAATAACTCCGTAGAATCAACATCATCATCACCCTTACTATCACTTTGAAGATCATTAGATTCATCTTGTATACCTTCATTACGAATACTTGAATGATCCACAAATGCAGTCATAGCCCAAAACTCACTATTGATCTTATCTTTACTTGAGTTTCTAGAATCACTATAAATATTTTCAACAACATCATCAGAAGATTCTGAAAAAAGTAAAGAAGACCTTGGTGGCTTTTTCGTCTTTGTTCATCTTGTGATCACTCTGAATATGTAACGACCCGACCCTAAGGTCCCTGACCCGAACCCGATCCACTGGACCCCAAGCTCAGTCCGTTAGAAAAAGAGTTACAATTTTTGCATTTTTTTTTGTTTTGAAAAGAGTCAATTAACACATCGAGAGAGAGATAGTCTAGCAGGATTACTTCCTCTAACAATCTACTATTTCTCTCTCTATAGGCTTCACATAAATATTCTTGATCAAGGATTTTCTTGAAACTCTATGAAAGTTATCAACTGACCATAACTTATGTTTTTCAATATATCACCACAATCATACTATAAGATGAACTATAATTCAAGTAGGTCACCTAACTATAAAAGAAAATGCCTCTTACATAAGGAAGAGGTCTCAACCAACTACCCTACAATAAACCATAAAGTTCATGATGTCGTCCATCACCAAGTATTTAGAAAATTATTCAAACCATTCAAATATAAAATCCACAATCCCAACCCTGCTTAAATGATAATAATAATTAGTAGTATTTTTCTGAAGTAGAATAACCTACTCCGTAGTTCGTAAGACGAGTAAGACTCCCGCGAATCTACGATCTGCCTGATGTCCTAAGTCCTGAATCTGTGGGGAGTAGGAAAGAAAATAATGAGTTCAACTCAGCAGAAAGAACCAATAACATCATGAATATGTATGTATATACGACACATGCACTCTATGTCTCCACTATCGTTACACCTTGGTGTTAGATGGTGTTTCATGCTCCAACTATGATCTACTACGCTTTTTAAGCTTTGTGACAGCAATATTTCATGGCACATATCATCATAAAAATGTGACCAAAACTTTCCCAAAGTATATATACATAATCCACCATACAACATGATTATCATTGCATATTAGCTTGCATAAATCATCACTAAATCATGTTCAAACAGCATACACATCGCTTATTGATAAACATGCAGCAACACATTTCAAAATGTATAAGCATTCAGCATCAGTTTATAACCAGAAAAGCGTAGTGTTTTTGACAGCTTATTCTTTTTACAAGTTTTTAAATCTTACGGCTATTACAGGTGCCACCCACGATCGTTAGATCGTCTTCCACGGATAACCCATCATGGGGTATCGCCATAAGGCCGCCTAAAAGGCACGAATCATTTAGATTCAAAATATTTCTCTTGTTCATTGTTACATGTTTTTCTTTTTCCCAAGTGATCATGGACTCAACATGTATCTTTTACACAAAACATGTAACACAAATGCAAATCATCATTGATATAGGTATGCTTCGTCATCATTATCATCATCATATTTATCATCATCATCATCATCATCATCTCAACGTGTAAAATGTATGTAACATTTTTAGATTTACAAATCCATCAACCGAACGTTAGATCACAAATCTTAATTTCAATGAAAACGAACAAGCGCATTTATATATATAGATCATGGTTCCTAATTCATATGAAACCAACCAGTATATATATATATATAACGGTTTCAAGTTCATGTGAAACCAACAACACATGCACCCAATAAATGGTTTCAAGCTTACATCGAATGTATCCTTTTTGTAAAAATCGATTCTTGTCTACATATTTATATATATATATGTATGTATACACACACACACACACACACACACACACACATATATATATATATATATATTATCATGTCATCGAAAAATAAGTCATCTCCACAACAAGATTAGACCGTGTATATTAATATTACATATACTCACATAGATTATAAGGATGAATATAATCTTTAAACGATTCCCATCCTACCTTAACCGCGATCCTATTAAGTAGAGGTGGTGATCTCTTCCCTTTTCTCCTCCTTGGTCTTCCTTCCTCCTCTTTAGCCTAGGTTTTGGTGGAAGATGTTGGTGTGTTTAGAGATAGTTGGAGAAGAGAGAAAATACTTTAGAGAGGGAGAGGGACAAATCATCTAGTCTCTCTTTTTTTTTTTGTTTCAATGTAGAGAGAATGAGAGAATGTGAGAGTATAAGAGGGAGGGAGAGTAGAGATTGAACTCCTCTTTCTCTCTCTCTCTCTCTCTCTCTTTCTCTCTTAACTAATCTTTTCCAATCACCTCTCCTCTTTCCTATTCAAGGGTTTCACCCAACTATAGTATATTTTCCTCCATTTCAAAATATCATGCTAAGGTGTATAATATGACCACAAAAATGTTGATGTTTCAAGCTACTAGTACTTGACACATGTTCATCGAAAGTGGATCCTACTGCTAGCACTTTTCACTATGTATTTAATTCAAATTTGTTGAACAAATCTTTCCAACTTTAGGTGTCACTCATAGATATTAGGTAAGCCTTTGAGAATATACTAGTTTAAATTATATTTGGTTTGTTTCTCTATTGTGCAAATCGATTATGGCATCTATATATGCCGATTTTGGAACATCTAACAAATCTTAACTCCTAAACGAATCCAACGGTTGGCATCTCTTGATTCTTCTCTTGGAAAGGAAATATTTTTATTGCTAGTAATATTTTCAAAATGAGCTAACCAAAATTAGTCTTCATCAAATGAATTCAAATTTTGAATTCTTTTATTAACTTAGATGTTATACTAGTTTGGTAATTATTCCTTGACATTTTGGTCACATGCTAACCAAATATATATGTCTATATATATTCATTTATAACATGAATATTTTCATTGCATGCATGAAAATTATTTTAAGTAACAATATATGTGTTAAGAGAAAGAATTGGATTGATTCCCTCTCTCTCTCTCTATCTCTAATGCCCCCACCTATGGGGTCTACCTTGTCATTAATTTCTTGCATGCAATATACTTAGTGTGATTTTAAAAATATTTTCCAATGAATTAAATCCTCACATGCATATATTTATATATATGTAAATAAATATATACATATACATATATAGATATCAATTCAACATATTTTCACATGAAATAGTGATTCCAACTCAACACAACCACTAATGATATCAACAAATTTCACATGAAATAATAACTACTAATAATGTCAATAAATTTCATATAAAATAATAACTACTAATGACATCAACAATTTCACATGAAATAATAATCCCAACTCAACATAACTACTAATATTAACCATCTAAACACAGGCAAAGCAAATTTTTATGCATTCATGCAAAACGTGTACGTAGGCAAGGGACTCTTTAATCTCACCCCTATAGGAATTAAGACATAGGTTTTGACACCTAACACACGGATTAGTCCAAGTTTCCAGACTATACTCGACCCATGGACCTGGGCCCATCTTGTCTATTTCACTACATAAGGAAAATAAAATCTCAGGTGTTACATAACATATTCAGCTTTCATCTTTTTGTCCTCTTTAGTGTGGTCGTTGGAGGTTCTTAAAGAAGTAACATAAGCACAATAATTTGCTTTTATGTTATTGTCACTTAAACATATTGAACCTTCAAATCTAGAATCAGAATCATTCTAAGTGACAGTCTTCTTCTTCTTGCTTTTGAACTTTTTGTTAGGATATTCATAAGAAAAGTGTCCATAACCTTGGCATTCAAAACATTGAACCCTACTTGAATTGTTCTTTCTTTTGTGAGCTTGACATTACTTGACAACCTATTCTTAAGTGATGATGAATTACCAGATTTATAAACCTTTGCTTTCTTGATGACTTAAGGAACTCCATAAACTGTTCAAAAAGAAACTCAAGCTCCTTATCGTCATTATAGTCATCCTCATCTTTAGAATTAGTATAGGGGCCATTCTTTGATGCTGCAAAAGCTATATCCTTTGAATTCATGGAGTGATGGAACTGGATTCAAAAGTTTTCAAGTTACCTACAAGGTCCTTAACAAGAATAGCATCTATATCTTTACTTTCCTCGATAGCTATAACTTTGGCTTAAAATCTCTCAGGAAGGGATCTCAAAACCTTGCGAACTACCTTAGAGTTAGAAATAGATTCACCCAAAGTAAAAGAATTATAACACCCAAAATTTTTCCACATAGACTTAAGCATGGGCTTCAGGCCCATGGACCCAAAATAGGCCTAATAAGTGTTAGAAATGTTTAAACCTAAGGAGAAAAACCAAAGAGTATCAGAAAAACAAGCTTTTTGCCAAAAACCATCCTCAATGCATGAATTATATACATGGACTATATATAAGAGGGGAAATGAGTCTAGAAATATTTTGCAAAATGAGTTTTGCATAGAGTCTTGCATAAAAGGTTTTCAAATGTTTCAAAATGTTTTTCAAAATAAAACCAAATATTTTCAAAATCTCTTTGAGAGAGAGATTAGAGGTTATCTTGTAGAAATGAGCCATAATACCTTAGAAATGAACCTTCGGTTTAGAAAATCGGAGAAATAAAATGAAAACTAGGGTTACATTGACCCACATTCAATATAAGAACTAACTTGTAACTTAGAACACCATAAACAATAATCATTTCTAGTAGTTTCAAAATATAGAATTGCAATAAGTCACCTAGAGATGAAATGAACCTAGAAATGAACATTTCAGAGCTAGAAATGTTAGTGGACACTTTAAACCCTAGAATGGAAACTTAGAAATGATGGAATAACCATTAGGATAGAATCATTTTGAAACATTAGGGTTTCATTAGAAATGAAATGAAAAATTAGAAATGAAATGAGAAATGAGAAATGAAAATGAAATAAAAGTGGAAATGAAATGAAAAGAGGTAGTTAGGTTTAAATAGTAAAACTAGGATAAGGGGAGACCAAGTGGTGTGACCCACTTGGCAAAAACGTGGACACAAGGGCTGCCCTTGTGCGCCACCTAATTTAGAGGAACTAAGATTCCTAAAAATCTAAACTTCCTAATTTAGATAAAACACCTAAATTTTAGTAATTTTCTTAAAAATGAATAATTACTAATTTAAAGATAATTGCTAGTATATTTCTTTTAGATAAATACTAAAACTTGATGAAAAAGAAATAAATATTAGCCATTAGATTAAACTTATCTAAAAGTTACTAAATCCTACCCATAGAAATAGTTTCCAAAACCTAAAACACTTAGGTTTCCTTAATTATCTAAAATTTATAGTATTCAATGTGAACCGTTGGATGGTTTAAGATTTAATCTTAGCCATCTAAAATAAATAAAACTTTAATATTATTAGTAGTTTAGAAATTAAAAAGAGTTAAAGATAAATAAAAACAAAAGAGATAAACAAAAAGAGATTGAGATAGACTTAGTTTAGGATAGAGATAGGGTAAGAGTTAGGATAGGTTTAGAATTAGTGTAAGGACGTGGGAGGGGATGGCTGAACCCTATAAATAGGGGGCCTGGTCGTGCTCCCTCTCCCACACTAAAAAAACCCACCTTTAACTAGAAAAAAAAAGAAGAAGATGAAAAATCCCCAAGCCCCACCTCGCCGATTTTCTCTCTCTCTCAATATTTTCTGATCTTCTTCAAACCCAAGTTTGAAGATGAATAAAACCATTCAAGTTTTGAAGAAATCTTGGAGTTCTAGAATCAAAGGAAGATCGAGTCAAAGCTGCGCGGAAATTAAGCGAAAGAGGTAGGGGGAACCACTATCCTTAAAACTTGTTTTTCAAAATTCCCTGTTTTCTCGATTAGTTTAGTTGCATGTTTTCAAACTTGTTTTTATATAAATATTTGTTATTTTTCTTGCATAAAAAGCATTGGTTTGGCTTGAGTAAACTTGAGTAAAAGAGTCTAAAAACTATTACAAGTTAAAGTGGTAAGATGAGATGTTTTTAAAAGATACACCCTAGGTTGTGAGGTTAGTTGCCTTAGTAACCATGATTAGGATGCCCATGTTGGTATCAAAATAATCCCTAACTAAGTTGTGTGTAATAAGTGAGGTAGATGTGCTCCATAGAGAGGTTAGATGTGTACTCCATAAGAGAGGTTGACACGATGTTATTGCATAAAATGTAATTTCGTCAGTTATAATTTATGAATGTTGTATTGTGAAAGTGATGTGCTGTTTGGCCTAAGAAGCACTGCTTTGAGAGGCATTCTCCATAAGAAAGAAGTTTATATCCATATCCGTCAATAGAAATGACGGTGGTTGGTTTCCAAAAAAACTTTGATGAAGGAAGTGGAACATTAAATAATAATAATAATGTGAGAATGAGTAACTAGAGTAAGCATAGAATATTGCATTACATTAGACTAGTAATCATATTTATGCAGTTGCATCTTGTCATCTTGTTTATCTCTTTATAGTTGTTGTTTTCAATACATAAACCTGTTTTCGATGACTGACACCAAAATTGTTTTTAAAAGTATTTTCAAAAGTGTATTTGAGATTTTAAACTTAGATGGTTGATAGGTTTTGAAAAAGAAGAGTGAATTTGAGAGGTTTCCAATGTAATGGTTTTAAAGAGGCATTGTTTGGATGAGGTTTTTGTGGCAAAAAGGGCTTGTAGATTTTCCAAAAAAGGTGTCAAGACATCAACCTATGTTTTGGTTGTACTTACTGAGATTTGCTCACTCTACGTTTTTACCCCCTATAGGTACGAGAAGAAGAACGTGAAGTATCACTAGAGAACTTGAAAAGAAAGCAAAGAACTAGAAGTACGTACTACTCTGAGAACCGAGACAGATGAAGATGATAGTTTTTAGATCATTGGGAATATTGGATTTTATTTTGTTTACTTTAAATGTTCTGAATTCAACTTGATTTGATTTATTAGCTTAGTTTGAATATATATACATTGATGAATATTTGAGACATGATTGGTTTTGAATAAAGATAGATAGCAGGATAGTTTGATTTAAATTGATACGCATGAATGTTTTGATGTTTTCTTTGATGATGCACATATTAAATCATTGGTTTATCTTCAACAAAGTTTTCTTTATACTTTGAAGTTGAACCTTAGAAAATCCCATCACATTCTGAACCTAGGAAGATGACATTTATTATACCTTAAGTTGGACCATGGTTGCTGGAAAATCCAGATTTTCTGCAATGGTCTGAGTTTAACACAATTTTTGTGTAAAATTGTAGAGAATTAGATTCGGGTTAGACATTAAAGTTTTAGATCTGTTTATATAGTTTCCATAGAACTTGTTTTAATTGGATTCTAAATTTTGGTTAGGAAGAAAAGGCCTGAATTTCGCTCTTGACACAATAACTCTGATAGCAACTTTTCAATTAGTTTAATTCTTAACCATTAATGTAGAAGACCCTAAGTAATTAAACTCAATTAGGGTGATTAGCAGTGACTAAAACCAGATAATTAGAGGCTTTACATAATGTTCAACTAGGCATTAGGTAACTCTTTCCACACCCAGTAATGCTCCGAGGCCTGGATCGTGGATTCGACTCGAAGAGTTGGTCGGACCATTGGGAGTCCTTGGTCAGGGTGTTACAACAATTATTGACAATTTCATTCAATTTCATATAGAATTCATCAAAAGTTTCATTGTCTTTCATTTTAATGATTTCAAATTGGGTGGTCTATATTTGAAGCTTGGCTATCTCGATAGTCTTGGTTCCTTTATGGGTAACCTCTAAGATGTCTCGCACCTCCTTTGCTACTTCACAATTAGAAATACGATAAAATTCGTCGGATGTAATATATAGATGGCATGGAGAGCTTTACTATTACGAGTAGACTTGTCAAGTACTTCTGATGTCCAATTTGTTTTAGGTTTGGAACTTCTATAGAATTGGTGCCTATAACTTGCATAACAGTAGGTGGAGTCCATCCTAACTCTACCCATCTCCAAACTCTCTCATCTAAGGACTTCAAAAAGGCTTTTATACGGGTTTTTCAATAAGGATAATTATCCCCATTGAAGAAAGGTGGTCTATTTACGACACGTCTCTCTTTTTGAGACACCGTAGTCACAAACAAAGGATCACACTTAGGTTGCTAAACCCTAAAAGTGAACTAGGCTCTGATACCAATTGAAAAAATACTAATGCCCTACGTTTGTTAGATCCAACAGTATGTAGTGTGACTATGCTTAGTGATCAAACTATACCCTAATTAAAATTATCTACTATTAACTAAAATAAAAAATCTCTAACAAGAGTATTGACTTATTCGACTTTTAATATGCGGAATTAAGGACTAGAATCGAATATTTCAATCTCCAAAGTAAATAAGAATTAACACAAGATATTTTTGTTGACGAGGAAAACCCAAACTGAAAAAAACTCTGGGACCTAGTCCAGTAGAATAATCCACTAAGAATTAGAGAAAGCTTATAACCATTAACCACCGACAGACATGAACTCCATGTTATGATTAGTCGATCTAGCCTTCACAAGATCTGAATTCACAAATTGTTCCTTAGTTAATCATCAATGCGTCTCCAACTTGAACTCCTTCAAGTCCCGCACCATGTACACACACTCAACTTCATGAGCACACCACGAACTCGAATCCTCAAGTTCAAAATACCAGAAATCAATCGACAAACCTAAGCTAGGGTTTTAGGTAAAGATGGAAAGGATTAAGTTACCTTTAACTCTCAATAATCATTATAATTACTAGATAATATGTAGTACATCTTAATCTAACTAGAACGATCCATGACGGTCGAAATTCAAGTTCTCTATCTAAAAGATATCGAACTGGAATACTCAACAAAGACTTGGGAACCTAGAATAAGATAGAAAAACCCTCCAAGCTTGTGTTGATATATGTGTTGTATTTGTATGGTTCCCACGAATTATGAATCAAAACACCATTTATATACTAGTAATTGATGTCCCAATATGTTTTGGAAACTCCTACAACAATCCAAGGTCGGTTAAGAAACCTACTATAAGAAGAAACCGAGTTTTAGCAACTTTTTCTAGAGTTTTTCTGCGTTGGTTTCGATATGAAAAAGTCTCTTTTCGAAAGCAAGGCTCACAAAACCTTTTGGTTTCGATACAAAGAATTTTCCTTTTCGAAAGCAAGGCTCACAGAACCTTTTGGTTTTGATATAAAAAATTCTTCTATCGAAAGCAACTTTGGTTTCAAAAGCAAAACTCTCGTTTGGAAAGCAAAACTCTCCTATGGAAAGCAAGATGGAAATCAACCAACTTATGAATGTTGATAAAGATGAATCTTCACTTCTAAAATATCCATTTAATGTGGGGACATCATGCTAGAGTCTAGAGGCAACTAACCACCTATGGGGATACTAAGTATCTAAGTCACTTACCATCTTAAGATATTTTTCGGTGGTGATGAGTTTGAGCTTCATGCGAGTCTTCTCTCCTTCTCTTCAAGTCTTCAATGATCAGAAATGTGGAGATTGCTCACTGAGTCTAATCAATTTACAAAAACCATATTGAGTTGATTTGACACGTAAATTGACAAACAAACCATGAGGAAACTCATGGACCTAATAATACAATGTTAAAATAAAAAAGGGGTTAACCATTAGTCAATCACGGTGTTAAAATAAAAACCATTAGTCAAACATGTGAAATTCACTTGGATCAATAGTTTAGAGAGGTGTTACATAGATTCAATGTTCAAAAAAAGAAAATAAAATAAAATAAAAGTTAACCATTAGTCAATCACGGTGTTAAAATAAAAACCATTAGTCAAACATGTGAAATTCACTTGGATCAATAGTTTAGAGAGGTGTTACATAGATTCAATGTTCAAAAAAAGAAAATAAAATAAAATAAAAGTTAACCATTAGTCAATCACACATATTCATATGGAACATAGTTAGAGAGGTGTTACACAGATAAAATTAAGTGGCCTTCCTAACGGTTATTTAGTTGTATAACGTGGCCTCTACCAAAAAGAGTAAAAAATGTAAAATTCCTTTTAATTGGTTAATAATATTTGTAATCCCGTATTTTGGGTGTATTCACACCCACCATTTGGGTGTAAATAACCAAAGCCCGGAACATTAGAAAGGTGGAGTGATGTAGTACATTTGGGCCTAAACAAATTTGGTCTTGGATTCGGACCTAAACACATTTGGGCTAGGATTTGGGCCTAGGATCCAACATGGAGTAGACTCAAGCGAGTCGACTCTCTTTTTAACTAGCCAACGTGGTCATCATGGTCAACTAAACTAACCCAGGGTCGTTAAACCTTAAGTTTCAACGATGGTCAGTTTGGGGTTCTGATGTGACGTACTGAATTTTTGGTCTACAACACGCTTCTTTACTAGCTCAAAACACATGTAATACCCTATATTTTTCTTAGTTTGGGTTGGATCTAGAAGTGGGCTTTAAGCTAATGGGCTCAAAAGAACCTATAAAATAGTTTGGATATAAGTCCAAAATTTATAGTTAGATAGTGGGATGCAGGGGCGTAGCCAGGATTTTATACTGCGGCAGGCTGATATTAAGGCTTGTTTGCAATCAACCGTTTAATTCACGTCTAATAAACGAATTTTACATTTTTTTTTATAATCCCTATCAACTCTCACATTTTTTCAATATACATGTATATTATATGAGTTTATTGAAGTATTCACATTTTATTTTCTAACCCCATTTAGAATTGGTAGAACATCAATAATGAAAAGACGGACTTGTTTTTACCGTTAGAATCGGACTAACTTTTAACGGGGTTAGAGTTTTGTTAATTTTTCATAAGCATTATTTCTATGGTGTAGATAACTTCATCACAAAAAAATCAACCTATTCTAAAATCTCTAACAACATCAAGAATTGGTTGAAATTCAATGATGAAATAGACATTATTTGCATCAAGAATTTGTTGAAAATCAATGATAAAAGGATATTATTTTTACCGTTAATTTTGAACAATTTTTATGTGGTTAAAGGTTTAGAACGGGTTAATTTTTTGTGATGATGATATCCATAGTGAGGAGAACATCCTCAAAAAAAATATTAGCCCATTTAAATCTCTAATCAAGAATCAGTTAGTTGTTTGTACTCTTAATTTCAGATTAATTTTTAATGTTAATTTAGTTTAAGTACAATTCAAACTGTTAAAAATAGAGAGTATGTGAGGTTATAGGTCAGTTAGTTTTTAACTTCGGTGGGTCCAGGTGTAGCACCCCAAAATTTTATTTGTGTATGAGATCTACACTTAACATAATTAAGTGTATTAACCCAATATTTTTTTTATGGACTTGGGCATGAGTCTATGAGATTAGATGGTCTAACCCAATATTTGTGTGATGGACTTGAGCATGAACATGAATCTATAATTAAGTGGGCTAGGCCCATCTTTATTTTCTTTGGGTTAAAACAACCGAACATGTTATGTATTATTTTTAAAATTCGTATTTATGTCTGTCAGTATACTTTAGACCCATTTTTGGACATCTTATGATTCGAATTGGTCTTGGGCTATTTCTAATGAAGTTGTATCTCTTTGAATCTAGGTTTTAGAATGGTATGGTTTGTGATATTCGGACTTAGAATCTGGGAGTTATGATCATTAAAGTAAACTATGTATATATGGTTATTTGTAGACTAACATTAAGGAATAATGTTTATTCACTCAAACCTTTTGATTTAGACCACAAGATCATTTTGATTGATACATGTCTTCATATCATTAAACAAGGGGCATAAGTTGCATCAAAGTTTTTGTACACAAAACCTTATCTATAAAAATTAGTTTTTGCTAGCTAATAATGCATACACTACCATTATAACTCACCACCACCATTAGCTAATGATGGATGCACCACCACCATTAGCTAATGATGGATGCACCATCACCACTAAATAATGATGGTTGCACTGCCATTTTCCATCATGATAGAAAACCTTTTGGAAGCCTATATAAGGAGGCATAAACCAAATGAAAATGGGTACCTTAAAGAAGTTCTTTCCATTTTTACTCCATCTTCTAAACCATTCAACATTAAGCTCATTTACTTCTTCAAACTTTATACCTTATTTTTCCACCATTAAACTTATACAAAAAAGGGTGTTTCAATTAGAAGAGGTATTTTGCAACATCAAAAGAGGAGACTTTCAATTTGAAGAAGAGGTATTTTTCAACATCAAAAGGGGAGTTTTCATACAAGTAATGGAAGCAAATCAAGGTAGGGAGTGAAACCCTAGTATAAAATCTATGTTCTTGATTATATTATTTTTTAACAAATCATGTAGGTAAGAAAATCTATCATCTTTGTTTATTAGATCATGAAATCTATTTAAAATTGTATTTTAGGATGGAATAGTGTGGTGATTTGAGATCTAATGCAAGATAAAATATGGTGAATATGAAAGTGAGATGATTTAATAAAATCAATGGTCAGTAAGCCCTAATGACTTTCCACAAAAATGTGGTTCCCGCGGAAGACGATTCTTGATAATCGTGGTTGGCTCACCGGAACAAGCCCTGACTGGTAAGATTAATTAAAAATATTAATCTGACATTTGTGACAGTTCGTATATAACCAAAAACGTGGCTAAAAGGCCTTAGAAAATACAAACAACAAAGGTTTTGTGAAATTTTAGTAAAACTGCAGAGTTTTCAGCAACGCTTTTAACTGAAAAATGTAGTTTTTGCTGTTGCATATGTTTTGTTACATTTTAAATGTGTTTTCTCATTTATACATGTTTATATCTATTATTTTTGGTGAGTTTTTAACTGAGCATTGCTCACCCCGATAATTTTCCCCCCACAGAGTTCGAGGAAGGTGTTGGAGTGTAGATCGTAAATTTGACGATCTTAGAAAGACTTACTTTCTAGCATAAATTTATAGGTGTGCTTAATTTGTTTGATCAAACTACTTTATGTATTATATCACAGGGATTATGGGATGCTTTATGTTTTATTTTAGTTCAGAGAATGGTTTTATATGTTGGAATTGTAATTTCTCAAGTTTAGTTTTCAACTCAAAATCTAATAGTACTACGATGCTTAAATTGTTTCTCTTAATTCTGAGATTGAAATGATATTCCGTCAGTTGGATTATTTTAATAATAAATTCAGTTATTTCCTCCTAAAATTTCATAATTTTTGGATTACTTATGTTCTTGTTTTAATAGGGTTAAACATAATGTCACGTTACTGGATTTCTACTGTCAGTGCAGATAGACCCAGTCACGGTCAATTTTACAGTATGTTATGATTTCCAAATTGAAAAACTTTCTTCTGTAATATTTTAGATCTGTTTGTCTATTTTCGTTTAGTCTTCAAATGACTTAAAAATGACTTAAGGTGAATTATGTATGTAAAAAACAACAGACCTAATGCAGATTCTAAACAGATTAATATATGTCTAAAACATCTATTATTTTGCATAAACCCTTTGATTTACTTTAGTCAAACTTAGTTAACCATGCCTACTGTTTTGAATTAATTTTGTTGACCTTTTATGGTTGGCTTGTATAGAATAGAGAGAAGGAATTAATAATCTTTGTTCTTATAACACCTTTAATCATATATCCTTCTAATACTCTTCTTTTCAAGTTTAATGATCCGAGTTGGATTATAAGATTTGAAAAGTGGGGTGTTACACCAGGTGATATCATGAGAAAAGAAGTAAACGTTGAAGAATGGAAATATTTAAAGTTTAAATCTTTCTTCGTACATCATAGATGATGTGGCAAACCGCAGCAAATCTTTACACCAATTAATCATTGCCTTTTGCATCGTTAGAATTTGTTCATTAAATTTGTTGGATTTGATCCTGTGCAACTCGGTGTAATTTATCTATCTTGCAACACATTATCTATTGGCTGAAATCAAGTACTAGTGCATAGATAATAGATTTTTTTCAAATCTTACCCCTGGCTACAGCCAGGGTAAGCCAACTAATGGTTCCGCCCCTGGTAGGGTGGAAAAATAGAAACCTTGTTGTAACACGATGAAAATTCTTGTGTGGGCCTCGAAAAACCCATCGGCTGAGCCCATGATTTTGTGCATACCCAATATGGGGTGGCATGTGTGAAGAAAACATAGCAGCTAAAACCATGCACGTGAAAAGAAGTAATGCCACAGGTGACTTCGTGTGATGAGTAAGAGGTTGACGGATTGATTCTAGCCTTTAACTAAACTAGTACCTCATGCATAGCATGAGATGAAAAGTAGTGCGTCCTTTCCTCCGTCGAGCCTTCAAGGCCGACTGCAGATCATTTGCTGGGCTAGGGACTCTGCCTCTAGTGGATTTAGAACCGGAATGCTTTTGCATAACAAGTGCAGGGTTAAGTGCATAAAAAGAATAAATGAATAGTTGCAAAAACACCTTTGCAAGGCATATATAGCTATACAACGCATATAGCTAGGGTTTTTACGTAAGAGTTTACATGCATACATGCATGCATGAATGCACGTGAAATATAGCACGTACCCTAGGAGTGCACGTGCATGTATACCAAGGTATGTGTATATATATACATGGGTAGAACATTATCATTATTATTATTATTACGTGAATAATGCATGCAATATGTATATATGTGTATGAGAGATTTCATATAATTAAATTAATGCATGCAATAATATATGATGTATTTAGGAACCGTGTAGACCACACCCATGGTAAAAAAATGTATGTACCTAGTGGAAAAAAATACCAAGTCTAAGGGATTACTCAAGGTTAGTTTGGAAGGATATATTTTAGAAAATAAGTTATAGAGAAATTTTTGAGTTTTGGAAAGAAAAAAAATAAATAGAAAGAGAGTGAGTGTGGACGATCTCTCTATAGGAGAGAATCGACCCACACATGCTAATTTTTGTTAGGAATCTCATTTTTATACAAAACCTAGAAAACTTACCCTAAATTAAAGGTAGGGTTATTTTTGATAACCTAGCAAGGTTTGGGATCATCCGAACCCTTGGATCTAATCGAGTGACGCTTGTGAACATCCTATTGAGCTCTCATAAATTTAAGGAAATCATTTTGACACAAAACAAGGGCCACATTGTGTAGATCGGCCAAACCAAGGAGGATATCGATCCCACCTTGCCAATATTACTAAAATTCCTACTACCTTAGTTAGTAGAGATAGTAACTAATTACAGAGAGTTTTAATTTAGAATTTTCGGGCTAATTAATTACACCAATTTTTGAAAGCCCAAAACTCTTTAAAAAGATAATTTCTCAAGCCCAAATTGCCCACAAGGTTGGTAGGGACCCCAAAGAACAAAATTCTTGAGTTTTTTGGGTATTTTGGTAAGTATACAATGAGATATTTTCTCATTAATAAAGAAAAATGAACATTAGTTTAAAGATTAAAGAAATCAGAGTTTTAGGATATTTTTCAATTGAGAAAAATCGAGGGTGTGAGACCCCACTAACAAAAAGAAAATTATTTACTAATAATAATAATGATATTAGTAGTATTAGTAATATTAAGAATTGTAGTATTAGTAATATTAGAATTATAACAAAAAGGAAAGGATTTATTACTAATAATGATAATATTAGTAGTAAATGTGGTGTTCTAAACAACAATAAGAAAAAAAAAATAATAATATTAAGGAAGAAAGAAAAAGGAAATAATAGAGAAAATAAAGAGAGACTTTGAGAGAGGGTTAGAGAGATCGTGGGAGAGAAGGGGAGTGAGCTGTGAGAGAGAGAGATCTGCAAGAGAGAGAGAGAGA
>MVGT01003023.1:115088-136971 GCA_002174775.1 Macleaya cordata
GGACGTCAGGGAGACAGGTACATCTAGGGAAGTCTGGGAAGTCACGATTATTTCCTGGTAAACCATGTTTGTTGGTGGTGTTGAGTAACTAGTTTAGCTAAGGTTCGCATGCCTGCCCGATGGGTGTTAGACGCAGGGGAAGGATGTCGGGGAACCTTCTCTGGATTAGTTGGGGGCCCTTGTCTAGTCTACAGTCGTCAAATTTTGCGTACTTGGTAGTGACCTCGAAGAAATTCTGACTGGGGTAACCCGGTCGTGTTCCTTGGCTACTCGAAGAAATTCTGACTGGGGTAACCCGGTCGTGTTCCTTGGCTATACTAGTAGAAGTACACTACTATTGTTCGTATATGTATATGCAGGTTTTTCTTTGATGTTTCAATCGACTATGTAATATGCATTGCTTTTATAAATGCTTTTGAGTTATTATCGGATTTATCGCTGCATGTGATGATATTAGGATGGTTGATCTACCTACTGAGTTTCTCACCCAATTGTTTTCGTGGTTTTACAGTTGACTGTTAAGGATCGAGGTAAGATCCTTAGTGGTGCTGTGACGACGTGGTTGGCGAGGGATTTTCTTGTTTTGGGTTGATGTAGGTTTTCCCTCTCTTCAGTCACAGTGGATATTTTGCTACTACTTTATGGCTCGGTTGTGAGCCTTATGTTACTTGGTTTTATATGAAAACAACTCCTACTTTATCTTTCTTACTATATATATATATTTTGACAGGAAACAACAAACATAATTATATATCATATCACAGTTATATCCATGATAAGTGAGTAATTTGAATGTCGTAGTTATTTGCAGGTTCCTCCTGGTCCCACATCGTTGGGATTTCAGTTGAGTTGAAGAAAAAAAAATGGGTGGCAAATTTTTAGTGCATATCCTTGTTTAAATTTGCTTCCGCTGCGTATTTCTTTTGTATGCACTGTGTCTATTAGGTGACGAAAGGTCCAGTTTACAGGGGAGACTCTGCCGGATTTGAGTCTCATTGTAGACTGATGGTAATGTCCCATATATTTGGGGTACGGGGCGTTACAGAGGGGAGATGGGAGGATCGACCATAACCTAGTCGTCCCCCATTCTCTCCCATTTGTTAGGTTTTGTTTTAAAAAAAAAAGGAGAAGAGAGGGAGAAAAATGGCAGCAGCTTCAAGGGCCTGGTTTGGTGTGTTTTCTTCTTCAAAAACTTAGAAAAAACTCAAAGTTCTAAACCTTAGAGGAAGGGGAAGAAGCTATGGATCAACCGTCACCAAATCGCGCGGTAAAGATAGGGGAAACGCAGGTAGTTTGTGAGTATAAACTTATTGTTTTCACTTTGATTTGAAGTTGAAGATATGTTCATGAAGGGCTGGTTTCCATGAACTAATAACTATATACATATATACATATATATGTGTTGATATATATATTTTATGACGTATAAATCCCATGAAAGATAATAAAGAAATCGTTCCTCTAATAAGTAATATTGAGAAGTTATGCATGGTTTGATGGGTTATTCCAAACCATGTCCTCCAAGGTGAGGGATATCTATAGAAGATCGTACGATGTACCATGGAAAGAGAAATCTAAGGATTTAAACAAGAAAATGAACTAATTTTTCGGTCTGAAATCTTTGGCAACGTAGATGATTTTTATTTTGATTTGTTACCGTTTATTATATGAAATATATATGTTTGATATTTTGTCTATACTGTTAGGGATGATTTATGAGTCCCTACTGAGCTTTGGCTCACCCCGTTTGTTTCATCCTTCACAGATAGGTGAAAGAGATACATTGGAACGCAAGTTGCGGTGTGTTTGAGAGGGAGAAGATTAGGTAAGTCTTCCACGATACTTTATTGTATTTTATTTTCTTGAATAAGGGTTAAGAAAGTTACTTGGACAAGATGGGACGTTGTTTTACGATAATTTGAGACTATTTCGGTTTTGAATAGTAGGATGGATTCTCTAACCAATAGTTAGTATTTTGAGCATAATTCATATTTAGTTTATGGGATTTTAATTTTGATTGTATCTTTGGATTCATGAGATCCAGGACAAGTTACAATAAAAATTTCATGATTTTAGAAGAACGATAAGTTTCGTTTTTTTATTTTTAAATCTGATGTATGTGTACTAAAAGTTGATATTGATTTCACTTGTGCTGGATTGCGACTAGATTCTAGAAGATTTCTTCGGGATTAGACTTTGGTAAAAATATGAAAGATGTATAGTTTCAGTGGGTTCTAACGGAACCTGATTCTGACCCCCAAAGCGCAAGATAAAAAAATTTAATTGAACATCATGCAGAATCTGTCTGCTGCATAAGGTCTAATTCAAGTGTTATTTTATGTATTTTTTTTGTCTAAAAATTCTTTTAAAATTTTTGTAAGAATGTAGATACGTTTTTGAACAAAAACCTTAGAAGGGTTACCCGTTTTGAACAGTGAATACGTTGCGTAGAGTCTAGCAAGTTTATAGACTCACTACTGGCATGTTTTATGAAACAATAAGGCTTAAGGCACGTGGACCCTAGAACCCTGGTCAGACCCAATGACTTGCATGGGCCTATGGTCGGGCCCAATCAAGTTAATTTTTTTAAAAAAACACTAAATTAGATGTGGGCCCAGCTTGACTTAGCTGGCTAAGACCCAAACCCAGTTTAGTTGGGCCAGAGCTAACCAAACCCAATAGAGTTAAACCCGAATGTATTTTAAAAACCCGTTTAATTAATGTTCCGGACTTTGGATATTTACGCCTAGGTGAGGTTTAAGTACACCCAAGGTACGGGATGTTACAATTGGTATCAGAGCTTAGGCTCCATATCTTTTGGAACTTGTGGAGTCTATTTGTTTGTTATGAGGAGTATTAAAAAAATATGGTATTTCTATCGACGACTTGTTGAATTCCTCTTAGTGAGATGCTTCTTCAAAGAAAATTGCATATGTGAGTACGCATGTTTACTTTGACATCATTAGAACAAATATTTTATGAGAGGATGATTTACAAAATTTGTTCGATTGTTATTCGAAAAATTTTCTTTAAAGAAGAAATGTGTGTACATACTTTTATGAAGTTGTGTTTATCGAAACTCAAGTATTGAAAAAGGGAAAAAGGGGAAAACCTTTTAAGTCCAAGTAACATGCCTTATTTAAGTGGTTGGTGAAAGGTTTTACAACCTTAACCAAGTAATTGTGAGTGTCGATATGAAACGACCCAGTGGATTAATAGAATCGAATTCTATTAAAGAAATAACACACAGACCATCGCAACATAAATTGTTCAATGTGTACGAGGCTATATCTGGAGCAACAGGACGAGGGTTGCAGAGCATGACTTAACAACTTAAGTGTGACCCAGATAGGATGGTGGATGCCCTACAAAAGATTACCGATAACTTTCAAGGAGGTCGAGGGCAACGGAATCAATCACCACCTAAATCGGTGGGTGAGGATAAGAATAGACAAGTTAGTGCACTGGAAAGATTTATGAGGTCTCGATCGAAGAAATTTCAAGGGAACGAGAAACTAACGAAAGCAGAATGTGACAATGAAGAAACTCGTAGCCGTTGGAGAGGCGGAGGAGCATTGGGTAAGACTTGCCACTTACCTTCAAGTTAAGGAAGTAGATTAATAGTGGGGAACAACCGACCACAATCACGATGTGGAGAATACGACAGAGACGGACCTTCAGGCGTATTTTGAGAAAAGTGTTTTCATGAGATTGCACTGGCACAGAAAGGCATGGAGTTCATTGAATTAACACAAGGCGAGATGACGGCAAGCCGATACGAGGGGAAGTTTACGGAATTACCACGAAATGCATCACACGTGAGGATCACTAGACCACTGGAAGCATAGAAGTTCCAGGGATGGACAATGGGACGACAAAGGACCAATGCTTAGTGGAGCTGGTACAGGCCACATCAGCAAGGTTATTCCCGGGTACATGGACACGTCAAACATATGACACCACCGGAAATGGGAGATTAGAACGACATCTTTGAAGGAAGAATTCCAGCCTAATCTAGAGATCTTGGGTTAAAATATCATTGATATGGGTGCTACACACACATATGTGTTTATATATTATGTTACCTCACTTAGGCTTGAACCCATATCTCGAGGTTATATCCTACTCATTGTATCTCCTGTATGGAGAACTGTTGCTTTAGAAAGTGTGTATAGAGACTACCCTACATATCCTGTTGATCGAGTACCGTCAATAGATCTCATTTTTATGAGCACGATAAAATATGGTGTCATACTCGAAACAGACTGATTGTCCTTTTGGTATGTCACTTTGGTTTGTCTGAAAGGAAGGTTACCGTATTTCCTCCGGATAGACAAAGAATGTCAGTTTAGGGACATAGGAAGAAGAGTTTCGATTCATTGCTACCGGGTATAGTAAGGCGTAGGTTCACTAATGAACATAGACCCTTGTTAGCATTCCTTGAGGATAGTGAAACTATAAACCATCAGGAAGGAGATATTCCCATAGTACAAGAGTACATGGATGTGTTCCCTGAGGAATTGCCCGGCTTACCTCCCCAGAGAGAGATAGAGGTTGCCATTGATGTGCAACCAAGAACGAGGGAAACTTTATTCCACCATATTGGGCGGCATCCCAAGAGTTCAAGGAACTAGAGAAGCAATTAAGATAATTTTCACAACTTGGTTTCACTCAACCAAATGTGTCACCATGGGGAGCACCTGTATCACCGTGCAGAAGAAGGATGGGTCAATGAGACTGTGCATTGACTATCGGTGACTCAACAAAGTCATAATCAAAAATAAATACCCACTTCCTAAGATTGATGATGTTTTTGACTGATTGAGAGGTGCCAAATTTTTCTCGAGGATTGATCTGCGGTTAGATATCATCAGCTTAGGAAAGAGAGATGGATATAGCAAAGACAGCCTTTCGAACAAGGTACGGGCATTTCGAACTTCTGGTGATGCCCTTCGGGCTAACCAACTCACTAGCATCCTTTATGGATTTGATGAACCGGGTCTTTCGACTCTATCTAGATCGGTTTGTGGTAGTGATCGTGGATGATATCTTAGTCCACTCGAAGACTCTGGTAGTACACGAAGTATACTTGAGGACTGTGTTGCAAAACCTTGAGAGAGCATCAGTTATACGCTAAAAAGAGCAATGCAATTTGGATGACCAAACTTTTGTCTCTTGAACATGTAATATCTGAGCAAGGAATTACAGTCGATCTAGCAGGGATTACAGTTGTAGTAGGATGGGAATGACCGAAGAACGTCTTTGGGATGCGAAGCTTTAAGCTTTGCTGGTTACTATTAGAGGTTCGTTAAAAAATTCTCGAGGTTGGCAGCTCCTCTTACTCGTTTAACTAAGAAGGACATAAAATTTGAGTGGAGTCAAGAGTGCGAGGAATCTTCTAAAAAACTCAAGGAGAGATTGACAACAACACCGATCCTGGTGACACCCAAAACCAAGAGTCGGATACTTCGTATACTGCGATGCATCAAGGGTCGATTTGGGAGGAGTTATAATGCAGGAAGCAAACGTGGTGGCAGATGCGCTCAGCAGGAAGTATCAGAAGATAGTGGCAATGATGTTACAGATGGTGGACGAGTACGATCATAAGGTGGAAAAAGGTGATGCGGGAATATATACTTGGCTAACATGGTGGCAGAACCGAAAATCATCAAGCGAATTGTGAAAGTGCAAAAGCAGGACGTGAGGCTACAAAAAGTTCTGGGAAAACTCGGCACCAATGAGGCACCCGAAGGGTGGACACAAAAAGTCGATGGGGGATTAAAGTTCCAAGGAAAGCTATGTGTACCGAAGGATGAAGCACTTAGAAAGGAGATCCTGACTATGTCTCATGAATCCGTTTTCACCATACACCCAGGGAGCACAAAAATGTATAACGACTTGAGGCGACATTTCTAGAGGAAAGGAATGAAGAAGGACATCAATTTGTATGTTTCTAAGTGCATTATTTGTCAACAGGTGAAGATCTTCATAAAGATGGACTTCGTGAGAGGTTTACCTGAGACCAGATGATGTTTCGACCGCATGTGGGACATTGTTGGTCGACTTAAGAAGGCTACACACTTTCTGGCTGTGAGGAATACAGATACAATTACTACCTTGAGTGAATTGTATATCCGAGAGGTTATAAAATACCATGGCGTGTCATTATCAATCATCTCGGATAAAGACCCATTCTTCCCCTCTAAGTTTTGGAAAAGTTTTCAGAACCCAATGAAAACACAACTGGATCTCAATACCGCACATCATCCATAAATGGATGGACAGTATGAACGAACAATCCAGACATTTGAAGACATGCTGAGAGCTTGCGCATTCGATTTCTTAAGTAATTGGCATGACCAGCTACCACTCGTGGAGTTTACTTATAACAACAGCTACCAAGCCAGCATTGGCATGGCACCGTTCGGGGCATGTACGGAAGACCTTGCCGAATCCCGATGTGCTAGACAGAGGCCCAAAAAAAAGGAGTCTTAGGACCAGAAGTGGTTCATGAGACTATGGAGAAAGTTCAACTGATCAAGGAGCGACGGAAGACTGCGTAAGGCCAACAAAAGAGCTATGCAGACAACCGAAAGATACCCTTACAATTCCAAGAAGGAGACCATATATTCCTAAAGGTCAGTCTTCGACTGGGAGTCAAACGATTCGGGAGCAAAGGGAAACTCACCCCAAGGTACATTGGACCGTTCTAGATTCACGAACAAGTTGGGGAACTAGGATACTGCCTACCCTACTTCCACAGTTGGCAAAGGTCCACAATGTGTTTTATGTGTCCATGTTGCAAAAATACAACCCAGATCCCAAACACGTCATTGAATGGCAAGAAGTTTAGGTTAATGAAGACGTGAGCTATGAGGTGGAACCTGTTCGAATCTTAGGACTAAAGAACGAGAACTTCAGAACAGAACGAAACAGTTTGTGAAGGTTCAGTGGCAATACCACGGACCAAAAGAGGCGACATGGAAATCGGAAGAGGAAATGAGAGATAAACATCCGAAACTCTTCGCAGGTAATTCCTAGACCTTGTAGATTAAATTTCGGGACGAAATTTTTGTTTAGGGGTGATAATATAACACGATGAAAATTCTTGTATTGGCCTTGAAAAGCCCATTGGCTGGGCCCATAATTTTGTGCACACCTAATATGCGGTGGCATGTGTGAAGAAAGCATGGCAACTAAAACCATGCACATGAAAGGAAGTAATGCCACAAGTGACTTCGTGTGATGAGTGAGAAGTTGACAGATTGATTCCAGCCTTTAACTAAACTAGTACCTCATGCATAGGATGAGATGAAAAGTAGTACAAAAATGCTTTTGCATAACAAGTGTAGGGTTAAGTGCATAAAAAGAATAAATGAATAGTTGCAAAAACACTTTTGCATGGCATATATAGCTAAACAACGTATATAGCTAGGGTTTTTATGTAATGCCCCGCCCTCACCTTTCGGGTCTGCAGTCCTTACTCAATGAGAACTAGGTATTTCCGGCGGAACCATTAACAACCTGTAGCACTAGGGTGAGCGCAGTTTACCAAGCTAACAAGAAGCTTGCACTCATGTTCACAACACAAGCACAATAAAGCTAAAATAAACTTTATCAACTTAAAGATAAACTGTCAAACGATTGGATAATTAAACAATCCCAAACATCAAAGGACTAAACAATGTCCAAACTAAACTGAAAGAAACGGTAAAGGAAGTCCTACGTCTTCACGGAACTTAAGCAAGTCTCCGAAGACTAGATCCTGCCTACGTGAACACCGCCTCTAGCGAGGATTCACCTGTTGTCTTGGACCTGTAAAAATAACGGTGCTAGGTCAAAACCTAGCCAGCAAGTTCACTAGTTCCCTTGGCTTAGATTCGGGTCAACCATATGCTTCACAAGTTTCAGTGTATTAACAACGATAAGATAACGAATAAAGTAATGTAAAGCAATGCACAAGATTCACGGCTGTTGTGTTTTATGTTCTTCGATTAAGATTAAGTTTTCGTAACAAAGAGTGCTCTCTAGTTACTACCCACGTTTCACCCATTCCTGTAGTTCAATCGAGACACTGGCCGTGCGCCACGTAAGTCTGATGAAACCGCCTCGAAATCCATCCCCCGAACACTGGTAACCCTGTCGGCGTTACTTACGTGTCAAGTGATTCCGTAGACCTCACTTGGCGATTCCGAAGACCTCGCTTGGAGAGGACCAGGCCTATACAGGACCTAACTATGTTTGCACACGTGCCAAACAAGTTATTTAAGCATACATCAAACTTATGGAAGTATCTTACACATTATCTATGTGTCCACAATCTCTCATCATCATGGAAATAGTTCTCAATAAGTCATTTATGCATTTTACACTTATAAATACATATCCATTATTAGCATGCATGAACATGATCATGATATCCTTCATACAAGAACTAATTACACAAAAGAAACTACCAAAAACCAATTTTTGGGTCAAAGGCAATGCGTATCGATACTAACTTACATGCTGAGGGAGTATCAATACACCCTAAATGGGTATCAATACATGCTGTCAGATTGGGGTTGTATCGATACACCCTAAATGGGTATCGATACACCCTTTCAGATTGGGGCTGTATCGATACACCCTAAATGGGTATCGATACACCCTGGGTTTTCTCGCGATTCTGGGTTTTGTTCTTCAACAAAACTCCATGGAAACTTGGGATTTTGGCCTGCAACCTTAGGGGATTGTATACAAGTTAAATATACATAGATTTCATGCTCTTTAACCAATGAAAATCATACACACATGGATACATGCCTTCATTCATCTAGTTAACATATATTATCCATTAAAACCCAATTTCTATGCATTCATTCATGGATTAGGTTATGTAAACTAAGCATAAACCTAGCTTTCATGCAAGCATTTACTAAGACTTCATCAAAGCAAAGTGGAAGACCTAAGTCTACACCAAAAGAGCAAGTTACTACTTGCCTCAAATCACCAAGGAAGATGAAACCCAAGGAAGAAGAAGAAGATGAAGAAGATGATGATCCCAGCAACACACCCTTGATTTCTCTGAGATTCCTTCTTCACAAAACCATGGATCTCCTTCAAGTCTAGCTCTCTCCCTTGCTCTCCCTCTCTCCCAGCAGATCAGCCTCCCTCTCTTCCTCTCTTCCTCTCTTCCAAATAAAAAGGAAAACAAGAGAAAAGTGTTAAGTTAGGGTTAGTTATATTAGCCTAACCCTAAAACTTAATAAAACTCTACAGGGTGCCCTCATCCAGAGTGGCTGCCCCTCAACATTAGTAACTTAGAGATAGGGGTATTACAATCTACCCCCCTAAAAGAGGATTTCGTCCTCGAAATCGCACATACCTCAACAAAAAGGTCCGGGTAACTCGCGCGCATCTCCTCTTCTCTTTCCCACGTGGCCTCGCGCTCATCATGATGATGCCACTGCACCTTCACCCAAGGTATTGATCTCGACCTTAGCTTCTGCTCCTTGTAGTCAAGAATCCTATAAGGCTTCTCTACATAGGTTGCTCCTGGCTGCAACTCTAACTCGTGGAAATCGACCACTGCTGGGCGGTCCTCATCCCTGAGATGTTTCCGAAGCATAGACACATGGAAGACATCATGAACTCCCGCTAACTGATCTGGCAAAGCTAACCGGTAAGCCACTTTCCCTACTCTCTCTAGGATAGGAAAAGGTCCAACAAAACGCGGTGATAACTTTCCTTTCTTACCGAATCGAAGAACACCCTTCATCGGTGATACCTTCAGTAACACTTGATCACCTACCTCAAACTCAAGTTCCCTACGCCTCTGATCGGCATAGCTCTTCTGACGACTCTGAGCTGCTTGCATACGCTCTCTGATTAAGGCTATCTTCTCTGTAGTCTGTTGTACTGTTTCCGCTCTTGGAAGTTTTGACTCTCCGACTTCTGCCCAACATACTGGAGATCTACAAGGCCTGCCATACAATGCTTCAAACGGTGCCATCCCTATGCTGGTTTGGTAACTGTTGTTGTAGGCAAACTCAACAAGTGGTAATGAATCTTCCCAATTACCCTTAAAGTCTAGAACTATACAACGGAGCATGTCTTCCAGCACTTGGTTAACTCTCTCCGTCTGTCCGTCCGTTTGTGGATGAAAAGCCGTGCTAAAGTCAAGCTGCGTTCCCATAGCTTCCTGAAAAGCTCTCCAATACTTCGAGGTAAAAGAAGTATCCCTATCTGACACCACTGAGACTGGTACTCCGTGATATCGAACAATCTCTTTCACATACAATGTAGCCAACTGTTCTGCTGTGAATGTCTTCTTGACTGGCACGAAGTGTGCGCACTTAGTCAGTCTATCCACGATCACCCAAATGGAGTCATTCCCCTTTCTAGTCTTGGGTAATCCATCGATAAAATCCATAGATATGTTCTCCCACTTCCACTCGGGTATATCTAAGGACTGCAAAGTACCCGCTGGTTTCCGATGTTCTGCCTTTACCTGCTGACAAGTAAAGCATGTACGCACGAACTCTGCAACACTGCGTTTCATTCCTGACCACCAGAAATGTCGTTTGAGATCCCGATACATCTTGTTCTCTCCAGGATATATAGTACACTTACTACGATGTGCCTCAATCAAAATGTTCTTCCTCAGTTCAGATTTCTCTGGAATACACAAGCGACCCTTGAATCTCAAGCCGTCGTCTACTCCTATGGTCATGTCAGTGATCTCTCCTCGTTGGACTCCTGCAACTCTGTCACGGCACCATTGGTCGTTTCCTTGCTCACCAATGATTCTGCTTACTAGAGTAGGTTGAATAACCACACTACCCAACAACAGCTGTCTCTGCTCGCGGGTTGCCAAATCAAAGTCATACTCCGAAGCTACCTCCAACAATCGCCACTGCTGGACCATCATAGAGGCCACTATACCCCTAGGCTGCCTGCTCAACGCATCTGCCACTACGTTAGCCTTTCCTGGATGATATTGCAACTGAAAGTCATAATCCTTTAGTAGTTCCAACCATCTGCGCTGCCTCATGTTCAGCTCCTTCTGTGAGAACAAGTATTTGAGACTCTTATGATCAGAAAAGAGCTCAAATCTTTCACCTATCAAGTAGTGTCTCCATATCTTGAGTGCAAACACTACAGCTGCTAACTCGAGGTCATGAGTCGGATAGTTATGCTCATGAGTCCTCAATTGTCTCGATGCATAAGCAACCACTCGTCCTTCCTGCATCAATACACATCCCAGCCCTTGATGCGACGCATCAGTATACACCACAAGTCCAGCTCCACTCTCTGGGATGATCAAAACTGGGGCTGTCGTCAACTTAGCCTTCAGCTCTTGAAACGCTTGCTCACACTTAGCATCCCACTTAAATGGAATGTCCTTCTTAGTGAGTCTCGTCAAAGGACCTGCTATACTAGAAAATCCTTCGATAAACCGCCTATAGTACCCAGCCAAACCTAGGAAACTTCGAATCTCTGTCACTGTGGTGGGTTGCCGCCACTCCAGTACAGCCTGAATCTTGGAGGGATCCACTGTCACTCCCGTCCCCGACACTACGTGTCCTAAGAATTTCACCTCTTGTTGCCAAAATTCGCACTTCTCGAACTTTGCATACAACTGGTGCTCTCGTAGAGTCTGAAGTACTCTACGCAAATGAACCTCATGGTCCCCCTGTGTCTTGGAGTAAATTAAGATGTCATCAATGAAAACGATAACAAACTGGTCCAAGAAGTCTCTGAAAATCCGATTCATCAGATCCATAAACACTGCTGGTGCATTGGTAAGTCCAAACGGCATTACCAAGAACTCATAAGACCCATATCTTGTCAGAAATGCTGTCTTAGGTATGTCCTGCTCTCGGACTCTAAGCTGATGATAACCCGACCTTAAGTCAATCTTAGAGAACCACTGTGCTCCCCTAAGCTGATCAAACAGGTCATCTATCCTAGGCAAAGGATACTTATTTCTTACCGTAACCTTGTTCAGTTCCCGGTAGTCTATACATAGTCTCATGGACCCATCTTTCTTTTTAACAAAAAGAACTGGTGCACCCCAAGGTGACGAACTACGACGTATAAAACCCTGAGCCAATAACTGGTCTATCTGGTTCTTTAACTCTTTCATCTCAATTGGAGCCATCCGATAAGGTGTCTTCGCAATCGATTTTGTGCCCGGAACCAGCTCCAAACAGAAGTCTATCTCTCTGCGAGGTGGTAACCCTGGGACCTCGCCAAATACATCACGGTATTCGCGCACCACAAACATCGATTCAAGCTCTCTACCTTCAACCGAATGCTCCAACATATCCACAAAGCACAGGTGTGTCCTATCAAGACCACATCCTACTGACAACGACAACACATATGTCGTTTCATCTGGAAAGGAAAATGTTACCGTTTTCGCGTAACAATCCAACCTCGCATGGTATGCAGCAAGCCAATCCATGCCTAGTATAACATCAAAGCCCTCTAGACCCAACACGTAAAGATCTGAGCCGAAATCTAGTTTTCCCAAACTAATAACACAACCCTTGCAAACTAGTTCCACTGGTACTGTCCTCCCCATAGGAGACATAACAGAGAAAGGGTAATCACACTTTTCTGGTCTAAGTGTCAACGTGTCTAAAAACATACGAGATATGAAGGAATGTGATGCTCCAGAATCGAAAAGGATTCGGCCAGGCCGAGAGTGAATTAGGAACGTACCTTCCACCATTCCCTCTGGCGCTCTCGCATCCCTAGGTACTACAGCATAGGCTCTACCTTGATGCTGTCCATATGGTTGTCCCTGCGGCTGTCTCTCCTGGTTAGGTGCTGGTTGAGGTCGAGCTTGACCCTGACCATTCTGCCTCGGCTGTTGATTCTGCCTGGCCCCTTGCACCCCGTTACCGCGCGGACAATCTGCTGCCCTGTGTCCTATCTCACCACAGGCATAACAAGGCCCTTTAATTACACGCCTACTGCCCTCTTCAGTTCTCAGTGTTTCAGGCTGTGCAGGAACTACTGCACCCGTATCCTTTTCTTCGGTTTTCTGCCTCTTCCAGTAACCCCGGTTATCACGGTTCTTCCCTTGCTGACCTTGGCCATTCTTTTGATCACGTTTGTCTACTGGTTTGGCCTCAGCTTTCTCACTTCTCTTTCTTCGTGCCTCCTGGATCTCCTGATCATGAAGTCGTGCACACTCTACAACCTTAGGAAAAGTATCAAAACTAGGCTGCCCGATGATATGCCTAGAGATCTGTCGATTCAATCCCCTCAGAAACTTCTGTATCTTACTCTGCTCAGTCGGAATAAGACCCGGTGCATACAAAGCTAGCCTAGAGAACTCTCTCTCAAACTCAACCACTGTCTGATCGTCTTTCTGTCTCAAATCTTGAAACTCTTTTTCCATTGCCATACGTGCACTCTGAGGAAAATACTGGTCAAAGAACATCGCCTGAAACTGCTGCCAAGTTAGGGTGGTAGTATCTAGATCCTGGGAACGAGACTCCCACCAATCCAATGCATCTTCTACAAGTTGAAAAGCTGCAAACCTCTGCTTATACTCTTCTGGGCACTCGAAGGTCCTAAAGGTCTTTTCCATCTCCTTGATCCACTGATGTGCCACTAACGGATCTGTAGAACCTCCAAAAGTTCGTGGTTTCAAACTCAAGAAGTGTCTATGTAACTCCATCCAAGTAGGTGCTCCTACCCGTACCACTGGCGGTTGCGGTACATGAACTGGTGCTTGTACAGGAGCTGGTGCCACTGGGCCCCTTGCACCCAACCGTGCATCTAGCCTGGCATCCACTACTGCCCCTACCGACTCTGCAATCATCTGTCGCAACACCGCCCACTCCGGCATCTGAGGGTTCACCCCTCCTGTCCGATTCTGCCCCGTGCCTTGCCCAATCCCTCCTTGCTGTGGTGGTGGAGGAACCCCGGTAGGTGGTGCGTTCACCTCTTCGGTAGGAACATCATCATTGTTCCCCCGTGCACCTCTACCTCCTCGCCGACCACCTCTACCTCTAGCTCTCCTCCCAGACATAATTCTGAGATACAAGAAAAGGAGGATGAGAAACCGGACTAAACCTATTGCTAAACCAAGCCAAACATCAAGCAACAAGCAAACATCAAGTGCACCCTTAGTCTCGTGTCTAAAGTGTCACAAACATCCTAACTCAACTTAATTCCCTCTAGGACTTTGAACCTGAGGCTCTGATACCAACTGTAACACCCCGCCCTCACCTTTCGGGTCTGCAGCCCTTACTCAATGAGAACTAGGCATTTCCGGCGGAACCATTAACAACCTGTAGCTCTACGGTGAGCGCAGTTCACCAAGCTAACAAGAAGCTTGCACTCATATTCACAACACAAGTACAATAAAGCTGAAATAAACTTTATCAACTTAAAGATAATCTGTCATACAAATGGATAATTAAATAATCCCAAACATCAAAGGACTAAACAATGTCCAAACTAAACTGAAAGAAATCGCAAAGGATGTCCTACGTCTTCACGGAACTTAAGCAAGTCTCCGAAGACTAGATCCTGCCTACGTGAACACCGCCTCTAGCGAGGATTCACCTGTTGTCTTGGACCTGTAAAAATAACGGTGCTAGGTCAAAACCTAGCCAGCAAGTTCACTAGTTCCCTTGGCTTAGATTCGGGTCAACCATATGCTTCACAAGTTTCAGTGTATTAACAACGATAAGATAACGAATAAAGTAATGTAAAGCAATGCACAAGATTCACGGCTGTTGTGTTTTATGTTCTTCGATTAAGATTAAGTTTTCGTAACAAAGAGTGCTCTCTAGTTACTACCCACGTTTCACCCATTCCTGTAGTTCAATCGAGACACTGGCCGTGCGCCACGTAAGTCTGATGAAACCGCCTCGAAATCCATCCCCCGAACACTGGTAACCCTGTCGGCGTTACTTACGTGTCAAGTGATTCCGTAGACCTCACTTGGCGATTCCGAAGACCTCGCTTGGAGAGGACCAGGCCTATACAGGACCTAACTATGTTTGCACACGTGCCAAACAAGTTATTTAAGCATACATCAAACTTATGGAAGTATCTTACACATTATCTATGTGTCCACAATCTCTCATCATCATGGAAATAGTTCTCAATAAGTCATTTATGCATTTTACACTTATAAATACATATCCATTATTAGCATGCATGAACATGATCATAATATCCTTCATACAAGAACTAATTACACAAAAGAAACTATCAAAAACCAATTTTAGGGTCAAAAGGCAATGCGTATCGATACTAACTTACATGCTGAGGGAGTATCAATACACCCTAAATGGGTATCAATACATGCTGTCAGATTGGGGCTGTATCGATACACCCTAAATGGGTATCGATACACCCTTTCAGATTGGGGCTGTATCGATACACCCTAAATGGGTATCGATACACCCTGGGTTTTCTCGCGATTCTGGGTTTTGTTCTTCAACAAAACTCCATGGAAACTTGGGATTTTGGCCTGCAACCTTAGGGGATTGTATACAAGTTAAATATACATAGATTTCATGCTCTTTAACCAATGAAAATCATACACACATGGATACATGCCTTCATTCATCTAGTTAACATATATTATCCATTAAAACCCAATTTCTATGCATTCATTCATGGATTAGGTTATGTAAACTAAGCATAAACCTAGCTTTCATGCAAGCATTTACTAAGACTTCATCAAAGCAAAGTGGAAGACCTAAGTCTACACCAAAAGAGCAAGTTACTACTTGCCTCAAATCACCAAGGAAGATGAAACCCAGAGGAAGAAGAAGAAGATGAAGAAGATCCTCTGCAACCAACTTGATTCTCTGAGATTTTTCTTCTTCACAAAACCATGGGTTCTCCTTCAAGAGGCTCTTTCTCTCCCTCTCTCCCTTGCAATGGCTGAGCAGCCTTCTCCCTCTCTTCTCTTCTCTCCTAACCGATGGGAACAAATGGGGGAGGGTTAGAGTTAGCTAATACTTATAGATAATAGCACCCAACCCTAATAAAACTCTAACCAGGTGCCCTTAACACAAATGGCTGCCCCCAACATAAACAACTAATAGAGATAGGGGTATTACATTTTACGTAAGAAGTTACATGCATGCATACACGTGAAATATGGCACGTACACTAGGAGTGCACGTGCATGTATACCAAGGTATATGTACGTATATATATATATATAGGTAGAATATTATCATTATTATTATTATTACTTGAATAATGCATGCAATATGTATATATCTATATGAAAGATTTCATATAATAAAATTAATGCATGCAATGATATTTATATATATATATGATGTATTTAGGAGCCATGTAGACCCCACCCATGGTAAAATCCGTGTGTACCTATAGGAAAAAAATATTAAGTCTTGGGGATTACTCAAGGTTAGTTTGGAAGGAGATATTTTAGGAAATAAGTTATGGAGAAATTTTTGAATTTTGGAAAGAAAAAAAATAAATAGAAAGAGAGTGAGTGTTGTCGATCTCTCCATAGGAGAGGATTGACCCACACATGCTAATTTTTGTTAGGAATCCCATTTTTACACAAAACCTAAAAAACTTACCCTAAATTATAGGTAGGCTTATTTTTGGTAAGCTAGCAAGGTTTGGGGTCCTACGAACCCTTTGATCTAATCTAGGGACACTTGTAAACATCCTATTGAGTTCTCATAAATTTTACGAAACCAATTTGACATAAAACAAGGGCCACATTGTGTAGGTCGGCCAAACCAAGGAGGATATCGATCCCACCTTGCCAATATTACTAAAATTCCTACTACCTTAGTTAGTAGAGATAGTAACTAATTACAGAGAGTTTTAATTTAGAATTTTCGGGCTAATTAATTACACCAATTTTTGGAAGCCCAAAACTCTTTAAAAAGATAATTTCTCAAGCCCAAATTGCCCCCAAGGTTGGTAGGGACCCCAAAGAACAAAATTCTTGAGTTTTTTGGGTATTTTGGTAAGTATACAATGAGATATTTTCTCATTAATAAAGAAAAATGAACATTAGTTTAAAGATTTAAGAAATTAGAGTTTTAGGATATTTTTCAATTGAGAAAAATCGAGGGGAGATGGGAGGATCGACTATAACCTAGTCGTCCCCCATTCTCTCCCATTTGTTAGGTTTTGTTTTAAAACAAAAAAAGGAGAAGAGAGAGAGAAAAACAGCAGCAGCTTCAGGGGCCTGGTTTGGTGTGTTTTCTTCTTCAAAAACTTAGAAAAAACTCAAGGTTCTAAAGCTTAGAGGAAGGGGAAGAAACTAGTGGATCAACCATTACCAAATCACACGGTAAAGGTAGGGGAAACGCAGGTAGTTTGTGAGTATATAAACTTATTGTTTTCTCTTTAATTTAAAGTTGAATATATGTTCATGAAGGGCTGATTTCCATAAACTAATAACTATATATATATGTTACATGTGTTGATATATATTTCATGACGTATAAATCCCATGAAAGATAATGAAGAAATCGTTCCTCTAATAATTAATATTGAGAAGTGATGCAAGGTTTGATGGGTTATTCTAAACCATGTCCTCCAAGGTGAGGGTTTCATGCAGAAGATCGTACGATGTACGATGGAAAGAGAAATCTAAGGATTTAAACAAGAAAACGAACTAATTTTTCGGTCTGAAATCTTTGGTCACATAGATGATTTTTATTTTGATTTGTTTCATTATATGGAATATATATGTTTGATATTTTGTCTTTACTGTGAGAGATGATTTATGAATCCCTACTGAGCTTTGGCTCACCCCGTTCATTTCATCCTTCATAGATCAGTGAAAGAGATACGTTGGAACGCAAGTTGTGGTGCGTTTGAGATGAAGAAGATTAGGTAAGTCTTCCATGATACTTATTGTATTTTATTTGCTTAAATAAGTGTTAGGAACATTACTTGGACAAGATGGGATGCTTTTTTTACATTAATTTGAGACTATTTTGGTTTTGAATAGTAGGCTGGATTCTCTGACCAGCAGTTAGTTTTTTTAATATAATTCATATTTCTTTCATAGGATTTTAATTTTGATTATATCTCTAGATTCATGAGATCCAAGGGAAGTTATAGTAAAAGTTTCATGATTTTAGAATAAGGATAATTTTCGGTTTTATATTTTTAAATATGATGTATTTGTACTGAAAGTTGATATCGATTTCACTTATGCTGAATTGCGCTTTGATTCTGGAAGAATCCTTCAGGAATTATACTTTGGTAAAAACATGAAAGACGTGCAACTCTAAGTCTACTTTTAGAAGGTTCTGACGGAACCTGATTCCAACACACAGAGCGTAAGCTATAAAATGTTTACTGAATGTCATGCAGAATCTATCTGGTGCATTATGTCTAATTAAAGTGTTATTTTATGTATGCTTTTCTGTCTAAAAATTATTTTAAAAATATTGTGAGAATGTAGATACGTTTTTTAACAAAAACCCTAAAAGGGTTCCCTCTTTTGAACACTCAATATATTGCATAGAGTCCAGAAAATTTATAGAATCACTGCTGGCCTATTTTATGAAACAATAAGGCTTAAGGCACGTGGACCCTAGAACCCTGGTCAGACCCAATGACTTGCATGGCTCTATGGTCGGGCCAAATCAAGTTAAGTTTTGTTTTAAAAATCTTAAATTAGATGTGGACCCAGTTTGACTTAGCTGGCTAAGACCCAAACCCAGTTTACTTGGGCCGGAGTTGACCAAACCCAATAAAGTTGGACCCGAATGTATTTTAAAAACCCGTTTAATTAATGTTCCGGACTTTGGATATTTACGCCCAGGTGAGGTATAAGTACACCCAAGGTACGGGATGTTACACTTGCCCTAGGATCCATGCATGCACAAAATGAAATGAAAATATTTATTTTTGAATTTAAAGTGAAAAAGGTTGCTAATATATATAATATATATATATATATATATATATATTAGTGTGGGGTGTCCAAATGGACCCCACACAACAAGCCAAAAACGTGGGCAACTATGGTACGCCACTTTATGAGGAGAATTTGGGTTTTTCAAAAAGACTTTTTAAAATAAAACTCTATCTTAAAGGTTTTTGAAAATAATAAACACCTATTTATTTCTAGATAAATACTACATTATCCTTTTAAGTTAGATGTTTATCTTTAAACTTGGAAAACAAGTATTGAATTCCAACCATTAGATCGTATTTACCTAAACCCTAGTTAATCCTAACCATCCAAAAAGGTTTCCCAAATCCTAAAAATTCTCCGTTTTGAATTATCTACTAAAACTTAGATTTTATCCCTATTATGTCTCAAATTTATAGTAGATAATTACAACTGTTGGATTGGTTCAACTTTTGATCTTGACCATTCAAATTAGACAAGTTTTAAAAGCTAAAAATCAGCCCCTTATATAGAAGTCGACTTCTACATAAGCTAGCATAATTATCCTATTTTCTAAATTATTTTTGGATAATACCAAAGGAGAGTTTCTAATTTTTAAAAGTGTGATTGGATAAGGAGCAGGGGGGCTGATCGAACCCTATAAATACCCCCTTCCCCCTAGTTCGAACTCTACATCACACACAACCCCTCTCTTTATCTCTCTCTCTTTTTCTCTATTTTGAGTTCAAGAAGAAGAAAACTCGAAAATCCTTCAAATTCTTCCTTTCTCTTCTTCTTTATTTCTTTCTTTTCTTTTCTTTTGTTTCTATTCTTTTCTTCTAAAACCATTGTTGAAGAAGAAATTTACATCAAAGCTTGGACTTCTAGAAAACCTTCGGAGAAAAACTATTCTTAAAGCCTCGAGGATTTTAAGCGAAAAGGTAGGGAGAACCACTATCCTAAAACTAGTTTTCAAAATTCCCCGTTTTCTCGATTGTTTTATAAATCATGTTTTTCAAAAGTTGTTTTCTTTATAAAACTATATGTTACTTTTCAAAAAGGTTTTCTTACATAAAAGAGCATTGTTTTTTTTGGGTTGTGTGATCATGAGTGACTATGTTTAAAAACTACCGGAACTTAAAGAAGTTTAAAAAGTAAACCTTGGGTTAAAAGGTAGTATACCTTAGTAACCTTGATTTAGTGATACCATAGAAAGCCATCAAGTGCTCTGAAAGAGAGGTATGTTATGTACTCCTTAAGAGAGGATTAACACGATTCAATAGTTTTGGGAAAGTGATATTGATGTTGTGTGAAATATCACCTATACCCAGGTGTATATGGAAGGGGGATCAATATCTACCAATTTAAAACTTAATACACGATAAAGCTAAATGATACGAAATTGAAACATGCAAACATTGACTTATTCGATTCTCCAATGCGGAATTAAGGAGAATCAAATATTTCAATCTTGCACAAAAATCATTCACATGTATATAATCGACACAAATGATTTTTGTTGATGGAAAAAACCAAACGGAAAAAACACCGGGACCTAGTCCAGAAATTACTACTAAGAGTTATTAGAAATCTTACAATCGTTCACATCGACCACACGAATCCCCTCATGCAAAAACTCGACCGGTCTTTCTTCATGACTCGAATCCACGAACCACCTCTGCAATGGTGAGTAAGTGTGCCTCCAATTCAGAATCCACCAAGTCTCACACTTATGTGCTTGAATCTACAAGCTTCACTTGAACCCTGTTAAGTATGCAGCTCGTCGGAGCTTTTCTGTCGACCTCACCGAAACTCCACCGGTGACTGTAAAGTGCTGGAAAGTCTTTTGGGTTTCTAAGCCCTACTAGATCTTCATGCTAGATGAATGTGCTAAACCTTTCTAGCTATGATGAAGTTCTAAAGAGAGTTAGTAATAAACAACCCTCAAGGAAGAATCAATCTTCTCCTCACAAAAGCTTTGAAGAATCAACCATGGAGAAGATGACAAAAGCTTGTTTCTTCAATATTCCTTATTGTCTCAAAACTAGCAATATTCTTTCTTCTTCCTTGTTCGTTAACCTAGAATGTTTGTCTTGGTCCTATTTATGGACAAGAAACACAACCTAGGTTAGTTGTAGCAAATGACCAAAAAGGGCATGGGAATCCTAGTCACAAAAGTCGCACAACTCAGAACCCCGTAGGCCAAAAATGGGTTTCTAGGCAGATGGTATCGATACTGACAGGCTTGGTATCGATACCAGCTAGGTGGTATCGATACCGGCCTGACCTAAGCCAGTATCAATACTGCCCATAGGCTGCATCGATACCAGCCTAGCCTGATGTCAGGCTAGGTCAGTATCGATACTCCCTCTAAGGGGTATCGATACCAGTCTAGATACATGCATGGATGATTTGTTTAGACCATTCTAGGTTGTCTACATGCATCCTAGCTGATGCCATTAAGTCTTCTAACCACCCATGGTATACGACAGGTCACTTACCGATATTCAGAGATTTTCGATGGAGAGATAGAGTCCGATGGAGTGCTTTTCGCTTCGTTTCACGATGATGTGTGAGTTTTGCACGGTGGGAACACTCTATCACTGACTTAACACAGACTTTAACTGAGTGTACTTTTCTCTCATGAATATTGACAAAAACCCAAGGGACCTTTCATTGTGAATTGGCCAAAATGGCACCGCCTTAAGGGGCATCTCCGCAAGATAGGTTTATATCCAAATCCGTCCAAAAGTGACGGTGGTTGGTTTCCATAACAACCTTGACGAAGGAAGTGGAACATAATTAATAAATAGAAAGGTATTGGTATAAAGTTTTCTAAAACTCTTTCCTACTGTTCTAAAAAACTTATGTTTTGAAAAGCTATTTCCAAAAAAAAGATGTTTTATGTTTCTGAAAAAGAATTTGGCCAAAAGCTATGACTAGCACCAGTTTTCAAGGTAAGTTTTCTAAAACACAAAATATCTTCAGTTTTGTCTTTTATAGTTTAGATTACCG
>MVGT01003023.1:137178-200230 GCA_002174775.1 Macleaya cordata
GATCTTGGAGAGAACTGAAAAGCTTAGGCATCAAGGATTGGAGTAGTAATCGTAGATAAAAGATAAGTAGGTTATTATTTCTCATAGAAAATAATAAGTGATGTTATATCACATGGGCACTGGGTTTAAGTATTCTTATTATCTTTCCAAAACAATGCTTCAGTTTCTTTCTTTCCAGACATCATTGTTTCAGAAAACATTTTCAGTTTTTATCTTTTAGTAATTGAACAGAGGGTTTGAAGTATTGAATTCCAACTAATAGCTATTATTATCTTCTATAAATTTTCTAAATCTTAGTTCATTTATTCTTATGAGTTTTATCCTTTATCCAAGTTATTTCCATTATTTCATCAAAACTACCTGTGATTTTAAACTAAATGTTGTCAATATATACAAGCTGAAGTTTATGTATGTTTCTGAACTGAATGACCTGGAATTAGGCTCTGGACAAACTAAAGTTGAAGGTCTCTAAGTCTAGTACAAAGAATCAAACTGTTCCAAAATCCGATGTATGAACTATTTCCAAACTGTTTCTGCATTCAAAACCCCTTTGAACCCAATATTTTTCAAAAGTGTTCTTGCACTTTTGAGTTTTGATAAAAATCCATGTCTTCTATACATTTCCAAACTTATTTTGCCTTCTTTCCAAAATACTTTTTCCTCAAAATCCCTGGTCCCCACAAAATCCCTCCCTAAATCCCTTGTCCAAACAGACTATAATATTTTTCAACTAAAATGGAGAGATTATCTCTCTCTAATCTCAATACCTCCCCCAATGGAGTCCACTTATGTGCATTTTATTCACACCAAAATTATTCATATTTCCCTTGTTATAAACTCCTTCCAATTATCCCATGTGCATAGGTAGCTCGGTGTTCCAATTCATCTAAATTCCTGGTCATCATAGCATAAGGTCAAACTTATCATCCCATGGTAACCAACGACCCACTGGTCTCACAAGAATATCATGTTCATCCACTTAAAACAAAAGTGAATGGAACTTAAGAAAACACCTCACATACATGGCATTAACGTGCCATGATGGTAGTTAAATCAACCCAAAAGTTTGGGTTGAACCTCAATGATCTTGGGCTCAGCCCATGAGCCTCACAAAACTCCATAAAAGTCCAAAAAAATTTTTAGGGTGTTACGATATTAGTATAAAAACAAAATGTTAATCCAATTAATGCAAACAAGCCGCCGTACATGCGCATAGCATGTGTCAGTTGGTAATCTTCCGACAAATTCACTTTGGCCTCTCACACGAATGTACTGATGAACCCACCCCCACAGAAACCTCTTAACACTGAACTTATACCTTTTTCACACTGTCCAATGAGGCTCACATAAGGCGGAGATCATCAACATAAAAAATCAAACCTTAGACCATTTTAAGCTAGCCCCATTTGGGAGTGTATGTGGAGTGTAGGATTAAGACATGCAAAAAATTTAAAAAAATTAGTGGGGTGGAACTTGCAAGAGAAAGAAAGAAAAAATGGAAGGATGCACACAACCATTACAGTTGAAATTGAGCCGCATGGGAGTTGTGTCCAAGCCCCTAAAGATGACCCATGTGACCCACATGATGGTAAGAGCATCCTCACAAAAGTCAGCCCTTGGGATCAACTCTGCGTACCACCCACTAGCTTGTAAGTATAGTATGAGAATAAAATTGGGTATTAGGTGGGCCTACCTGGAGACGTTTGTGCGCTGGTGTGATCTAAATGATAAAGAGATCCTAGTCACAAAAAATCAGCCATTGGATCAACTCTATGTAGTATCCACTAGCGTGTAAGTAGAGTCTAAGAAAAAAGTGGGTACTGGGTGGGCCCACTTGGAGACGATACATGGGTTAATGTGATCTAAACGATGAGGGGATCATTGACACAAAAAACTAGCCCTTGGATCAACTCCATGTAGCACCCGCTATTAAGTATAAACGAAGTGTAATTATTAAAGAAATAAGGTTGTAAGCGATATGATTAGTATCAAACAAAATTCAAAAGGGAAAATCAGAAACGAAAAAATGGCACGCAAGACTACCATTAACCACGTTATTCATCTGGTGAAGCCGCGCATATCTCTATTAAATAAGAGGCTTCATCTGGTGTACAGTACAGCTCGAGCGAGCCGTGTAAACTGAGCCGAATACGGTAAAAGGAGGAGAGAGAAAGAGAGAGAAAAGTGATTGAGCCATTTTGGCAGAGCATCCGGCTTGGGAGCGCTAGTACAATGTGGTATACTTGTTTATCCCAAAATACCCCTGAGATCTTAAACAATCCCACCCATACATGTTTGTTTGAGAGAGAAAAAAAAAAAGAAAAAAAAAGGAGATATAAGAGAACAGAGGGAAAAAGAAAGAGAAGTCCGTCTTCTTTTTTCTTTTTTATTCTTTTTAAAAAAAAGAAGAGAGAGAAAGAGAGAAAGGAGAGGGTTGACATTATTGAGGGAGCTGTTAAAGTTACTGTCCATCCTCCCATTTTTATTTTTATTTCTTAATTTTTAAAAATACCAAATTTGTCCTTTTTAAAAAAAATCACTTTAAATTTACACTCCACTTACACCAGTTCTATAGCTTTCTCAAATATGATCTAATGGCTGATATTTTGTGACAATGATCTGCACCTCATAACCGCCGCATAATTTATCAATTCACACGCGTGTAAGGCAAAATGAATTTTTTATCACACAAATATGATCCAAGGGTAAGGTTTTCTCAAATATGATCCAAGGGTAAGGCTTTCTCAAATATGATCTAATAGGTAATTTTTTGTGACAATGATCTCCACCTCATAATGCGCCGCAAATTCATACGAACTAAGCATGTATGGAAAGTGCGTGCATATGGACACGCACGTAGCGCGTTTGACAGCCAACTCTCCGTTGATAACCTCTCCATTTTCAATATGTGGGTTTCCTCACCATCCACTCCGCTTCAAAAGAAAATAAAAAATTCCTCACCATCCACTTTTAACCACATGGAGTAAGTGATTGTCGGTACTTAGAGAGAGAAATAGTAAAGTCAGTTGCCAGTTGGATTCGAACCCAGAAGTCGACTACGAAAGGGCAGAAATTCGTTCTAGTATACTTGCATCAGTTGATAATTCTGCAAAAATGAATGCCTTATTATAAATATTTTTAAATTGTACTACAAATTAAGTCGTCATCCTAAATAAACTATATCAACCCTGAATCCTGATCATATGCGTAAATTCATTCACCCTTCTTACTCAGCTCCTGCCCGTTACAATATATTTCATCTACAAAAATTGATATCCCAAAAACGGAAAAAATAACCAACCAATTCAAAATTCCCCTTCCTAGGTAAAAATAAATAAGTAAATAGAATACTCAAAATTGTTGATAGTTGATCCTCCCTTATTTTTAATAACTGAGCAGTACTTGATCTCACTAGATTGTTGGTTGTCGTGTCAATGGTATTTTCTACTTCCTTAATGGCACTTGTAACTCGTCAACAATAGCCCTAATATCACCAAAAACGAAAAAAGAGAAGTACTAATAGGCACGTATATTCTCGTTCTTTGATTAGATCTAGCTAATTAAGAGAAATCTGGAGAGAGAGAAGGGGATCGATCAATCATAGATGAGGAAGGCAGGGTGCGTGATGATTGATCAATGTTGATAAATGTTTTTGGGTCTGGCCGGATGGATTCGCGTGGTTGATTCGATCAATGAATCATATTGTTCTGGGTTGGGTTGGGTACGCTTGATGGTGCCTGCTTGAACAAGCTCGTCTCCACAGGCACAGTCGACTTCATGATTTCCTTATTATAATTGGCCGCCGCCTCCTCTTTCATCTCTATCCCTGCTCTCATCAGCTGATGCTGCTGCTGCTTATTATACTTAACATTTGCTGCAGAAACTGATGATGATGTAGACACAAGCAGCAGCAATCTTCTTGATGATTGGATCTCGTTATTGTTTCTCTCTATAGAACACACATCAAGATTGATCAGAATTAGGGCAAATATCAAACTAGCCAACAATGCTCTGTATCTTTTACTACTGATCATCATTCTTCTCATTATGATGATGGTAAATGATTTTAATCAATTAAGGTCCTGTGTTGGACACTTGGATATGTATTATTATGTAGTAGTATACTTAATGAAAAAATTATAAAGGCACAAAAATCTATATCTACCTTCCAAATGTTATAGAAATTGACTACACTAATTGTAGAAGACAAATAGTATAAGTACTAAAATGTAAATAAGAGAGAGAAGTAGAGAGAAGGCTTAGTATCATTCACTCAAGCTTGTTACACTTCTTACTACAACTTGATACAAAACAATAGGAAGTACTACCTATTTATAGGTAGGGAGGATGCCCATAAAGTTGACACATGTCATGGCATGTGTCAAGTGGTGGCAATACGAGTCTTAAAATGGTGACACATTAGGTGATGACTCACCTAGTAAGGAGCTTGGTGTCCTCTTATAGCTTAAGAGTTTGAGAGCTAGGTGTCTCCATAGTGGGCAGCCACTTGCCAACATATAACACTCTCCCTTGGATGTCAACTATTCTAAGGTAGTTGCCTCGTTAAAAACCTTGCCAGGAAAACCCAGAGGGACAAAACTTGAGCTAAGGAAAAGAGTACAACATAAACTTAGGACAGCGTTGGACTCGCATAAGCTGCCTCGTTAAAAACTTTGACAAGAAAAATCCAGAGGGACAAAACCTTGACAAAGAAAAAATAGTACAGCGCGATAATGTCCATCTTGTACTTGTATGATGATGCTCCCCCTGACAAAGCAATCTCTCAATATCAGTTTGTTTGATGATACATATGCCTCATACCAATTCCATGAACTAGCTTTATGAATGTCATTGTTGGTAGAGATTTGGTGAATGATCAACATAATTCTCACATGATTGTATCTGCTGGATATCAATCTCATTACTTTTCTGGAGATGGTGAGAATAAAATAGCTTTGGCGAGATGTGCTTGGTTCTATCACCTTTGATGTATCCTTCTCTGACTTGTGATATGCATGCAGCTTCAAAGATCACTGTTGGTTCATCAGTAATGGAGGGTAGATTGCAAGAGTTTCTAATGTGTCCAATTTATGACCTAAGCCATACACATTCTCTGCTAGCTTCATGTAGAGCGATAATTTCAGAGTGATTAGAAGAAGTGGCTGGAAGACTTTGTTTGCTGGATCGCTATGAAAATGTTGTACCACCACTTGTAAATACGTACCCAAATTGGGAGATAGCTTTATGGGGATCGGAGAGATATCCGGCATCAGCATATTCTTTTATCTGTGAGTCATTGGATGGGTCTCTTGAATAGAATAAGCCCATGTCTGTAATTCCACGGAGATATCGGAGAATTTGTTTTACACCTGTCCAATGCCTCCTTGTTGGTGCTGAACTAAACCTAGCTAACAAATTTACTGAGAAAGCAATGTCAAGTCTAGTACATTGTGCTAAGTTCATCAATGCACCGATTGCACTAAGATATGGTACTTCTGGACCAAGTAGTGCTACATTATCCTCCTTTGGTCTAAATGGATCCTTCTCGGCATCGAGAGATCTCACAACCATAGGAGTACTAAGTGGATGTGCTTTGTCCATATTAAAGCGCTTCAGGACTTTTTCAGTATACATTGTTTGATGGATAAAGATTCCGCGTGAGTTATACTCGATCTGCAGGCCGAGACAAAATTTTATTTTTCCGAGATCTTTCATCTCGAATTCTTTCTTTAAATATTCTGCAGCTTTCATGAGCTCTTCAGGAGTCCCAATTAGATTTATATCGTCAGCATATACTGGAATGATAGCAAATCCAGATTCTGTTTTCTTAATAAATACGCACGGGCAAATGGGATTGTTAACATATACTTCCTTGATTAAGTATTCACTAAGGCGATTATACCACATTCGCCCGGATTGTTTTAATCCATATAAAGCTCGTTTAAGCTTAAGTGAATACATATGGTGTGGTTTTACTTCAGGCAATTTGAATCCTTCAGGGACTTTCATATAGATATTGTATCCAACTTTCAATACAGATATGTTGTAACCACATCCATTAGATGCATGTCGAGTCTTTCTGAGACTACGAGACTAATTAAATATCTGAAAGTAATTGCATCCATAACAGGAGAATATGTTTCTTCATAATCAATCCCAGGTCTCTGCGAGAAACCTTGTGCCACGAGTCGCGCTTCATAGCGAACGACTTCGCCCTTTTCATTGCGTTTTCTTGCAAATACCCATTTGTAACCTACAGGATTTACATTTCTAGGTGTTGAAACTACAAGTCCAAATACTTCACGTTTTGCAAGAGAAACCAATTCTGTTTAGATTGCTTCTTTCCATTTTAGCCAATCTTTTCTATGTCGACATTCTTCTATAAAGTGTGGTTCAATGCCATCATTCTCTATAATAATCTCAGCTGCTAGTGAGAAGGAAAATATATCGTCGACAGTTATTGAGAAATTCCACGGATAGGTGAAATTTTCGCCAATCGAGGCATATTTTGTCCATCGTCCCATTTTTAACCTGCCCACCAATAGACTTGCCCCTGTTAAAAGTTTAAATTATGGAATAAGGTTACCAATTTGACGTATATCACTTGTTAGTTGTAGTCAAAACAGTCCCGCTCTATAATCTCCCGCTCTCGCTCTAAACCATGCTCCGCTTAGTTACTTAGGAAAAGATGGTTACATTTTTTTTCACCCATGTGAATTGCGAAAGTAGAATCCAACAGCCCCCTCCGCTCACTTCTCTCATCGTGCGGCCAAGAAACTCATCTACTACTAAACTGCTGCATAATAAACTAAGAGAGAGTTGCTGGTTTTCTTTTCCCTTATTACATAATATAAGTTGGAATTTGGAAGCCTCTGATCATGTGGTGCCATTTGACTTATTCCATTTCTCAAGACTTTCTTGTAACCCTCCAACGCTGCACTACGTAAGACTCATGTGATGAGACACAAGATAACAAAGTACCTAAAAAAGTAGCCTGCAGCCACCTTTCGTACACATGAGGATCGTGCCTTTGCATGTGTTCCTCAAATTTTCATCAAGGAGAAGCACTGAGGAGAGGTAATTTTCTTAGGTAATTATCTAGGGCAAAGAGGTATGATTCTTGATTCTTGAAAAGTGAGACTGTATGTATAGAAGCTGAAATAAAATGGATTTGAGTTTTAAGACTCTTTTTTTCTTATGTAATCCATAGTTAGTTTTGAGCATCAGAAAGACATATTGCATCCGTTGCCCGCAAGTACATAGAATATCAAGATGGCCAAGTAGCGGCAGAATATTCTCAACATCCACAAACTAGTATATCATCTTGTGCGATACCAATATCGGCCATACCTTATTCTGACCTGTCTGTCTAGTACAATCCAACACTTAGCCCGGAGGCCAGTTCATTTGTCTTCCTCCAAGAAGATGGACGTGAAGGTGATAAACAGATTGACCTGCAAAAAACCATCTTTTGCACATTACCAAAATATGCAGTACAAAACCCAAAGACAAAAAAAAAAAAAAAGATATGACGAGCATGTGCTTCTATGAGGGAGGTTTTTATGCCCATTGGATTTTCCCACCACAAATTCCGGTCAAGAGAACGTATACTGAATTGTATTTATCGGGAACACTGGATGGCCATAAACTAAAGCTTATAAACACGTTGTTGGTATATCGGGACTCAAAACAAATCCATTTTCTCATAATATATTTTTTTTTAACGGAGGAAAAAGAACAAAGAAGACTACATACATCCATTGGGGCCGTCATTGATGACAACCCTGAAGCCGTCTTCAAGTCCTTCCTGTTTAGCAATGAGCTTGGCAGTATACATAAGGTGGCCAAGAATCTCAGTGTGTCGCTCCTCTGCCTGAATCAAATACACCAATAAATTTACTAATGTTAGCAAATACATGGCATCTACTCCAATAGCACACAAATCACTTTACTTGTTTTACCTGAAAATTTTCAAAACTACCATTCCTATTAATGTGAATGGACATTAAAGCTTCTTAAATTATGTGATTTTTTGAGTGGAACCCATAAGGATAATCAGTTTACTAACAACAAAGAACTTGAAGTTTCTCAATGTTGGTACTTCTTCCTTCAATCCTATTTGTCTTTCATTAGCAAGCAAACTCATTTCTTTCTATCAGCACCGATTAACTGATTTAGAGATGGCCATTGAACTGTGAGAGAGAGAGAGAGAGAGAGAGAGAGAGAGAGAGAGAGAGGAGAGAGAGAGAGAGAGTGTGTGTGTGTGTGTGTGTGTGTGTGTGTGTGTGTGTGTGTGTGTGTGATTTGCATTAGATACAGAGACTGCAAGCTTGGCATTAGTTAGGGGAGGGGAGGATGAGCATGAGAGTCTCAAATTCTCAACTATGAAAATAAAATCAGGAAGCCGTGAATATTTGCAGCACTTTCAGAACAGCAAATATTTAAGGCCATTTACTTATTATTTTGTGGGCCCACTGCAAATTTCTGCAAAGATTCACATCCCGGAGGCCCCGGCCCATGCACATCCGTTGGATGCTCAGGCCATTAGTACTCAGGGGTAAGGGGCTAAGGGATTGAATATCTAATGCCTCTACTTGGGTCAGGATTAAAATTGTTTTTGAGCTCGGGCTTGTTAAATCATTTTCCTTTTATAAATAAAATTTCACAATACATTAAAATTACTACTCTTTCGGCTATATTCTAGAAGCTTTGGAACATATGACATATAATAAATGTGATTACTGAAACAATGATTAGAGTTTAACATTGGTTAAAGAAGAAGATTTTACTGTATAGAATAAAAACATAAAACTGTATTCAACATTAATTTCTCTAGGGCCTCTGAGCCTCTCCAAAGGTGCATCCGATCCAACCCACCTTGGATGCGCCATAATATGGTACTCCATTTTCTGTTCGTGAAGCTATTGAATAACTTACTTAAAATATAGATATATCTTTAAGAAGAAACATATCAAACCAAATGCTGTTTAACTAATTAATAACACTCGAAAGATTCAATGCACCAGCTCTATTTTAGAAACCATTTTTTATTAAAAGATCATGAAAATAATTAGTGGCACTGCCATAAATGGTTTGTGAGTCTATAGAGACTTGGGGCGTGCTGACACACAGATCTACCTAACTCAATACATGTTGAAACAGGAAGAATCCTAAGAGCCCCATGTCATTGTCATATATCGCAGAAGATTAATTTAGAAGGGAAAGCTGAAGTTTCATTGTAAATATAATTTTCAGGTAATACCAACCTCTGCATTTATCAAGACAGATTATGTTTTATAAGTAATTCAGTAATAACCTCATATGCTATCTAGACACTTCCAAACACGAATCAACCAAGTTCAATACTTCACCTTTATGTTGTAGAAACAGCATACCCAGAATTTCCCATTATTGTCTTCATGTAACACATTAACCACAATTTTATGATGTAGCAGGTAAGTGAGGTTTACATATATAATTTCAACTTCACCAAAAATCAGTTTATTCTAAAACTTCTAACCCCATAAAAAATTGACTCTTTTTCTCATCGTTCATTTTTCACCGTTAATTTTTAAACAACTTCTAATCAATTTTTGATGGGGTTAGAAGTTTTAGAATAAACTAATTTTTGGTGTAGTTGATCTACATGGTGACTCTACAAAATCTCAGCCCTTAGATCGACCTCACGTGGGCCCCACAAGAGCCTATACACACAGCCTGTATATTTAAGGCTGTAAGCCGATCCGGACTCTTTGTTGTATTGAAGATAACGTAAACATTATCAAGAACTAAAAGTCTTGTTGATGAAAGGGCCTACTTGCAAATCAAGTTGAAGGATCTTTTTTTGTTATTATCTATACTTAGAGCTCCTTCTTGGAAGTAGCCATTGTGACTTACATATGGCTTCACAACAGTACCTTAGAGACGAAAAATGAAATGTGTTCTTTATCAAAAAAAGAAAAAAAATGTGTTTATCAAAGAATACCTTAGAGAGACCAGTTAACCCATCCTTCACTTTGGGGATAATTATGATGTGTGTAGGAGCTTGGGGAGATATGTCCCTGAATGCGAGAACCTGTTGAAGCAAACCAATTAACAACTATGAAGAGCAAAGCTTTTAAATTTAGGATTTCATAAAAAGTATATTAGCAGAAAGTAGATAGTAACATTAATAAGGAGTCAGTATAGCACTTAAGAATGAGAAACCAAACGGCAATAGAACAAGCAAGAATCGTAATTTTCACCTTATTACAAACATAAAAGACATAGACGCACTAACCCTTACATTGAACCCCTTCTAAAACAACCCTAACATCATCACTGCTATTTGATAGAAAGAAAAAAAAACCCTTTACAAACATATCAACAGTAGATGAAAATGTATGGCGTGATCACCCAAATTAGAGCTCTGAAGCAAAATGCCTGATTATTCATAAGTATCAAAGAAGAAAAACAAGTACACATCCTAACATTCAACAAAGTACATTAAATGATAGGTCACGGTATAGCTTTTAGGAATTTGGCTCATCTAGGTATCATGTAGAAATAAAAAGGACCAATATTGAAGTATTTGGTCAGGTTAATCCAGATAATATGTATGACTGTCACCATGCTATCAATGTCATAAGCACAGGTAGTGTTGTATCTATTGGGTGGAAAATAAAGGATGTTTACTAATAGTACAATTAGAGGGACTTGTTGAGAATAATTCATGTTAGAAGTTAGATGATCAATCTCAAAGAAAACCATAAATTAATGGCACTTTGAGAAGGATCAGAGAAAGCTCATATATCTGTTTATCATATCTATAAGAAGTTAAAATAAAATTTTGAAATATCACTAGTTGGTGGCATGAGCAGTTTTCTAATGGAAGAAATATCGGATGGAGGGTTTAAGTAAGATGTACACAAGATTGCTGCACATTTCTCCAGTGCTGCAATTCAACATGTTAGCTGTCAAGAAGCATAATATTATTTGGAAAAATGTATAAGTCGGTGGTCATGCCTATGGTCCCTAGCACTTTAAATGCTATCAACATATACCATGGATATTTTTAATGGGAAAAGATGATTGGTGCACCTTAGATATGGGTAAATTTCTTTCAAGGATGTTGATGATGACCATTCAATCTTGGAAATTTACTTGATGTAGACAAATTCAGGGATGATGTAAACAAACCATCGCTTGACCATAGCTCTAAGATTTTAGAAGAATGTGTCATTAATTTCTAGTTTCTCATACAATTAAATGTAGTGAAGAGGGTATATAAGAATGGCTGAACAAAGGAAACAAGGTTTCTTTGTGTTGCCCCAGAAGAGCAGTCTTCTCCTTCAAATCCAGAAGAGAACACATCCTCTAAAAATATGTTGATCCATAGAGATAAAGATAAAGTTACAGCACCGAAAGCACATAGAAATCCATCCTTCCATAGTTTCATTTGAGAATGAATTGGCAGATTTCCATGGTCTTTGTCAATTAGAGAATCGAAATGGGATGGCAAGCATAGATCGTTCAAGACCATAGTGCTCTTTCGCTACACACACCCACTAATATCTATATAGTCCCAGAAAAAAACACCTTTAGAAAGAGAAATTAAACAAGTAGAAGACGGAAAAGTACCTTATCATCCTCATAAACCACATCAGAAGGGATTTCTTTCTTTATAATTTTGTCGAATCTGCACATAAGATAGATTCAACCAATGAAAATCTCGCTTCAATATGTTGTCATAAAGTTCAATTTAACAAATCCGGTTCTAAAAATCATGTTTGCAATTCAAACAAGAAAGAATGCAAAGTACAAGATGAAATGTTGTAGTTAATCTTTCCATGAGCATAGAGGAAACAGCAATGTGAGAAACGATGCAAATACAACTAATTAACCAACAAAGAAGGACATCCAATTTTTCAGTATTTGAGTCTGAATGTTTTGTGTAATGGAGTGAAAGTGGTTACTCTGTAGGTTTAGATTATGGAATTGACTTTGTCAAATCCTGTTGTCTCAAAGACCCACCAATCGAAAACAATTCTAAATGAACCCGAATGATATTTGACAAAACTTGCATGTGAGAAGTGGAGATTGGCACATGATAGCTAGATCCAACGTTGTTGTAGAAAATGTTTTTCTCTGTCGCAATACCAGTGTAAAATGCAGGTAGCAATAATGAGGATATTGAGATGGAAATATTAAGGGAGTCTACAAGTAGAAACAATTTGAGAAAATAAATAAAATCTGATTGAGATATTATTAGATCGATATTGCTTAGGCATGTATAGGTTATAGAAAACAGTAACGATTGCACAAATGATGAGAGCTATGGTACAGGTCGCCACCCACAAGAAGGGGCACTTTAGGTGAGCTTTATTGAAGGCTCCAAAGGGTGACAATAAGGCTGAAAAAGAAGTAGATTGTTTTGATAAGAACGTAAGTACCTGAAAGCACATGTAGCCCTAAATCAAAATTGAAGGTAAAAAAAAAAAAAAAGTTGGTGTTCACAGCCCTAACTTGTTGGTGTAAAGCATTGTAAATGTTATCATTTTTCCATGTCCATAGCAATTAGCAAGAAGAGAAAAACTTACACAATGATAATCCGTTCATAGTAAGAATAGAACTGGACACGACTGTATAACCTTACTCCCGTGCCATTTTTTGACACAGAGAACAAAAAAGAAGACACAGGTAACCCTAAAACCCTAAATCCAGTTCTCATCAATACCGTACTACCCTAGGTATTCAAAACACATCCCTGCAGTCCGGATTTGTTAATCAGGAAAACTATGTCAACTCAATAATTACATTTCTAGGGTTAGACAAACTCAGACGAAACACGAGAGATAGACAGAGAGGTAGGAGGTAGTAACTTACATAGTTGGAGAATCGGATGGAACAGCAGCAAGAGCAGCTTCTTTCTCGGACGCCATTGATGAAGAATGAGGTGATGACGATGAGAAATGAAGGCTTATAGTTCTAAGTCTGCTGACTGGGCATTTATACTCTCCAGTACCCTTCATACCATACTCGTCCTCTCCTCGTCTTTCTATATTTTCGGGGATATATCATTTTTCGAAATGGTGATGGTAGGGTGACCCAAAACTCTACAGAATTTTCTTGCAAAGCCTAGATGCATATCACTTCGTGATGGATGCGAATCATGAGGGTATATAAAAATAGTTCTACTGTCGAATTAGCTTTCGGTAGAAAATTTTGTAGGATTTTGATGTAAGTTTAGTAGTATCCTTTTCTAAAAACAAAAAACAAAAATAACACAGAATTAAATTAATAAATCATTTAGAGTGTTGTTATTGACACTTAAATTTTTTATAGGTTGTAGTCTAAATTTGTTTAATTTTAATTAATTTAATATAAAAATATTTTTTTATTGGAGGTGGCTTTCCTTTTTATTTTTTTTAACTATTTTTCAACCTATTAATAATTAAAAAATGTTATAGAAATGAGGTGGTTGTACCACCATAGGACTTGACATGCACAAGCTGGAATTGTGAAGTCTTGCACATGCAAAAGTTATCCTTATCTAACCTTTTGTTACCCTATATATACCCCCTCTCAGTTGTATCTAAAGACAATGATAACTTGCAGTATGAAAGCAAGTGAGTTGTGAAGTAAACAAAGATCTACTTCTATCGGTTATATCTTTCACATATTTATAGTTCATTACATTTTTACTAGTATCTATATAACACGTTATCAGCACGAGTCTCTACCAACCTACTACATTAAGAACGAGTCCTCGAGAATTCGTGATCAACCCGAAGTTCTTGGACACCTCACAAAATCAAAAAGGTATAATCATCGTCTTTGTTATTTCGATTATGTCGAATCTAACAAAGCTTGAATTTGAAGCTCTAGATATTTCTGGAGATAATTACCTTTCTTAACTACTTGATGTTGAAATTTATCTCCAATCCAAAGACCTCGGAGATACAATAAAGGAAGGCAACCACGCGACCCCGCAGAATCGCGCATCCGTTTTAATTTTTCTCCGTCATCATCTTTGTGCTACTTTGAAATCTGAATATCTAACAGTTAAAGATCCAATGATCCTTTGGAATGATCTGAATGATAGGTTTAATCACCTGAAGTTGGTCACACTCCCCAATACCCAATACAGTTGGCTAAACCTGCGCTTGCAGGACTTTAAATCTGTGACGGAATATAATTCCGCTTTGTTCAAAATCACCTCACAGCTGAAATTGTGTGGTGTGACCGTCACAGATGAGCAAATGTTAGAGAAGACTTTTACGACATTTGGTAGATCTTTACCAGTTTTCTCTCAGAAGGCCAGAAGCTAATGCCGAGATAAATTTTTATTACACTAGTGACCCTTTAGACAATACCCTCCTGGAATTACATGATGCCTTTCATAATCTTGAAGGCGGTGACTTGGATCAAATATTTGATGATGAGCATGTCTTCACTAAATAAAGTTTTTGTTGTAATTGCTTGTATATACTTGTACTTCTTCTTATATATACATGTGTTAGCTTTATCTTATACTTATCTTTTAGTTTATTTAAACATGAAAGGATATGGATTCCAGTAGAAACATATCCAGTCACGAGATAGAGGATATATGTCTAGCAGACAGTGCAACAACGCATACTATCCTTCGTGACCACTATAACTGGTACAACCAGTTTGATAGAAGGCTCCGGCAGAGCCAATATCATATTACCAAGTTGTACAAAACTCCAAATTAACAATGCATTCTATTCAACCTGATCTAGCAGTAATCTGTTGAGTTTTAAAGATATGCTTTGTAATCGATACTACCTTGAGACAATTAATGGACATCATATTGAATACCTATGTATTACCTCTACTGTCCCGTGCCAGAAGTACATACTAGAAAAGCTTCATGCTCTCTCCTGTGAGTATACGATCCAGAAGATTGTATCTCCCGACTAGTTATGATTCAGAAGATCATCTCTCTAAAACCAGTAATATGATCCAAAAGATCATATCTCTGAAACTAGTTCTATGATCTAGAAGATAATATTCACAAACTTGTTATATGATCCAGAAGATTATATTTATAGGCTAGTCATGACATCAAATGATCATATATTTGTTATAACTAGATGAACCAAAAGTTCAATTTTTAGAAGTTCATTTTGATGAGACAGTCTTCCCGCTGTTAGGGAAGGAAATCAGCCGCCTGAAGTACGTCATGAACTTTGTTGAAATACATCAACTTTGTTTCATCTTGATCCTCGCACTAATCAATTTGAAATTGAAGTGCAGAGGATTGTTCAGCTCCAGAAGATATCTAATGAAATGCCTAATGCATTCAATAATGCAACAAAAGTGACTAAATCACATATACCTGCTGTAAATGCTCCAGCTCGAATTGATGTCCCAATAAGATGTCTTGTCCCAGCAAGACATATTGTCCCAACAGGACGTGTTGTCTCTGTAGGACAGACTATTAATATTGCAGCAAATGAGTCGTCTTTAGCACGCCTGAAGCATGGATGACCACTCGGTTCAAAAGATTATGTTCCCCGGAAGCGGAAATGCCAATCAAAATTTATGCGAGATAGTACTCCGGAAGAGGCTATTAAAAGGTCTACACACTGTAAAGAAATAACTCCTAAAGAGATACAAACTCCTGAAGAGATACAAACCCCTGACGAGGGGCATCCTCCTGAAGAGGAACAGGTCCCTGTGAATGAAGAAATCTCAATAAATTATGCATGCACTAGAGAGGTGTAGGATCGCAATGAAACTATCGTTGACGACATATTCTCATTCTCAGTTGTAATTGGAATTGTAACAAATGATGATGGTATCGAACCACACTCTGTAGAGGAATGTCAACATAGAATTGATTGGCCAAAATTGAAAGAAGCAATCCAAACTAAATTGGATTCTCTTGCAAAACGTGAAGTATTTGGACTTATAGTTCTAATACCCGAAAATGTAAATCTTGTAGGTTACAAATGAGTATTTACAAGAATACGCAATAAGTTGTTTGTTATAAAGAACACGACTTGTGGAACAAGGTTTCTCGTAGAAACTTGGGATTGATTACCTGAAGCAAAGAAAGTCCCTGAAGGATTCAAATTGCTTGAAGCAAAGAAAGTCCCTGAAGGATTCAAATTGCCTGAAGCAAAGTAAGTCCCTGAAGGATATATTAACAATTCCATTTGCCCGTCCGTATCCATTAAGAAAATAGAATCTGGATTTGCTATCATTGCTATATACGTCGATGATATCAATCTAATTGGGACTCCTGAAGAGCTCAAGAAAGCTGCAAAATACTAGAAGGAAGAATTCGAGATGAAAGATCTCGGAGAAACAACATTTTATCTCGGCCTTTAGATCGAGCATAATACACGCGAAATTCTTGTCCATCAAACAACGTATACTGAAAAAGTCCTGAAGCGCTTTAATATGGATAAAGCATATCCCCTTAGTACTCATACGGTTGTGAGATCTATCGATGCTGAGAAAGATCAATTTCGCCCAAATGAGGAAAATGAAGCACTACTTGGTTCAGAAGTACCATATCTCAGTGCGATCGGTGCATTAATGCATCTTCCACAATATACTAGACCTGATATTGTTTTTTCAATAAATTTGTTAGCTAGGTTTAGTTCAGCACTGACAAGGAGACATTGGACTGGTGTAAAACAGATTCTCTATTATCTCTGCGGGACAACAGATATGGGATTGTTTTACTCAAAGAATCTATCCAATGGCTCACAAATATAAGGCTACACAGATGTTGGATACCTCTCTGATCCCACAAAGCTATCTCCTAATCTGGATATATTTTTAAAAGTGGTGATATATTTTTTTTTTGGCGATCTCTAATAAGCAAAGTCTTCCCGCCACTTCTTCGAATCATTCGGAGATTATTGCACTACATGAAGCTAACAGAGAATGTGTGTGGGTAAGATCACTAATTAGATACATCAGAAGCTTTTGTGATCTACCGTCCATCATTGATATACCAACAATTATCTTTGAAGTCAATGCTGCTTTCATATCACAAGTCAAAAAAGGCTACATCAAAGGTGGTAGAGCCAAAAACATCTCGCCGAAGCTATTCTATTCTTACTATCTCCAAAAGAGGCATGACATTGATATCCAGTAAATATAATCCTGTGAGAATTATGCTGATCTATTCACCAAGTCTCTACCAACAACGACATTCAGAAAGTTGGTTTATGATATTGGCATAAGACGTATGTATCATCAAGCAGACTGATATAAGGGACTGCTTAATCAGGGGGAGTATACCAGTGCCAACTTTTGTCTTACTAGACCTTATCGTGCTATACTCTTTTTTCTTTGTCAAGATTTTGTCCCTCTGGGTTTTCTTTGCCAAAGTTTTTAACGAGGCAGCTTATGCAAGTCCAACACTATTCTACATTTCTTGTAATCTTTTCCTTAGCTTAGGTTTTGTCCCTCTAGGTTTTCCTGGCAAGGTTTTTAACGAGATAACTATCTTAGAATGGTGGACACCAAGGGGGAGTGTTATAGAAATTAGGTGGCTACACCACCATAAGACTTGACACGTACAAGCTGGAAGTGTTAAGTCCTACATATGCAAAAGTTATCCTTATCTAACCTTTTGTTACCCTATATATACCCCCTCTCAATTGTATCTAAAGACAATGATAATTACTTGTAGTACAAAAGCAAGTGAGTTGTGAAGTAAATAAAGATCTACTTCTATCAGTTATATCTTTCACATATTTATAATTCATTACATTTTTACTAGTATCTATATAACAAAAAAAAATTTATTATGACTTAAAAGATTAGGTTAAAGAGAGAAAGTTGAAAAATTGACTCCACCTTCAACGAATTTTTTCGCTCCATCATTAAGGAATTTTTCGTTGTTAATTCGGCCTCAAGCATCCGAGCATTAAATCCCTTATGCAATAGGTTTATTTTACACAGATTTTCATGGAAAATGATTCTATTTCTAGTAAAACTCCATTAATGAAAGATACCTGTAAAAAAAACTCAATTGATGAGACGGTTGGTTCTTCAAATTTCGTAAAAATTTTCAATCACATCCTTCGAAGGTATTATCACAATTTTTTTAAATTTTTTATTGTTATTTTGTTAAAAAAACGAGATTGAAATTTAGGGCTTACGAACAGGACTCGGCCACGCAGGGGCGAGTCCTAGTGCTAAGACTCACTCGCCCGAGGCCGAGTCCTGCACCTAGGACTCCCTCATCCACGGACGAGCTTTAGCATCGGGTCTCATCTTTTCGAGGCCGAGACCTCCCATCAGGACTCCCTTATCCATAAACAACCAAAAAAATTGAGATTAAAGAAGATAAACGAACCTTTACCCTTCTTCTTCGTCGAATGGTAGAGGAGGGGTTGGATTGAGTCGCTTCGACCTCTCGGGTTTTAGAAACAAAGGGAAAGAGGGAAAAGGGAAAGAAAGAGGGATCGTTTTATTTTTTGGGTTAAAAATCTTTTTGTTTTATTAAAAATAATAATTAATATTTAGAAGTGGGATATCTCCAATCAAAATGTGGGATAAAAGTAAAAATTAAGGGATAGCCCTGAGTATAGACCATAACCTATAAAAACTTAAGTGTCAATAAGTACACTCATCATTTACCAACAACTTTACCCTTTGTGCCTCAAAAAAAAAAATCATTTACCAACCACCGGACCATCTAGGATTGTGGGAGTGTTGGTTTGTGCACCAACATTTATATATAGACATAAAAAAGTTTATGTACGATTTTTATGTATGTTATGCAAATTCACTTTGAGCGGTGAAAATGCTTAGCCTATTTTCTTTGTGCACCTTAGGTGATAGAGCCTTTTTTTTCTGAACTTCCTCGAGCAGTGGACTAGCATTTTGAAGTTTGAACACAACAAAGTTCTTGTTGTTTGTTTGGATTTACATCACATCTGACTAAAACTTTTTACCCTGTCAAAAGAGTTGTGTGCTTTATGAGCTGTATATTTTTACAATTAATTATAAACTAATATTTGATAGAGTTAAAAGTTTTAGAACGGAATAATTTTTATATAAAGATGATTTATATGGCAAGGAGATCATTCTCACACTTTCTGATCATCTCCATGTAGGACCCCACATTGACCTTGTCTATAACAAGTTTAAATATCAAATAAGCATGTCCACTGTTCTTGATAGATAAGGCCTTTGGAGGCTTAATTGGATGTGTGACATGTTGGGTTTAAAGGTTAAAACAATATAAATTTATACTTTTTGTCATAAAGATCATACATGGTGAGGAGATTATTTTCACAAAAAATCAAACCTAGGCGTAGGATCATCTCCCTGTGGATCCATCGGAGTACACAGGGTGTAAAAAACTAAGGGTTAAAATTAAAATAAAAAAATTAGGTGGAAGTAGAATTTTCCATGAGAAAAAAAGGGATCCAGTCAACATTTACAGTTTACCCTTGGGATTAGTCAACGACCCAAATTATATGATATAACTAAAAGAACTCTTTAGTCTTTACAAACCAAAACTATATGTAAAATACTTTAAACAAAATTTTGAGTTATGTTGGATCTGCCCTGTGTTTACGTACATGTAATATACGTTGAAGTGTTTTAGATGAAAGAGAGGTGTAATTTCTTGGAAGGAAAAGAAGAATTAAAGTTTTTACTTTGACACCTCAAATTCCCGGTCGTCCCAAATAAAACCCGAATCCAAGACCTGTGTATTAACTTAGCTATACCAATCTGTTTTTTTTTTTTTTGTCAGTACGTATATATAAGTCCAAGGTTAAGACTAGTTATAACAAGTGTCTTGCGCATGCCTTATACGTGTTCTTTACGCTAGGAATAATTGTGAGGAGAGAGAAAAAGATAGATAGAAAATCGTGGAAGAGAAGGAGAGAATAATCATAGAGAAAATAAAAGAATTTTGATAGTTTTAAATTTTTAATTGAGTACAAAAAAAAATGGTGGATGTTGAAGATAATTAAGATAGAGAAAATCGTGGGAGAGAGATTTAAGAAAGTAATGAGGATTTAGTGTGAAATGTCCATATTGTTCAATTTTGAGGGGGCAAAAAGTTACAATAATATCCCTATATATTTATTGAGAAAAATATTTCCAAGAATTTTGAATGTAAAAAGCCTCAAATTGGTTTAATTATAATAGAATGGATGAACTAAGTAAGGCGTGCACAGGAAATTCAGTTTTAACTATTATGGCTAAGGGCATTTCTAATGGGAGCATGAAAACTGCTTGCTCTACTGAAAACTCTTAACCCCTAAAAATGGATCATAATCCACCATTTTAGGGATCCTTAGTGGAGGGTATCATGGGATGAGCGGCACACTCACCGGATGAGCGACACGCTCAATATTTAATTCTTAAATATTAGAAAAGCTATTTCTCTCTTCCACTTTTTCTATTTTTTCTCCTTAAACAAAGGAACACAACATATCTCAACTAATTTTTTTTCTCTCTCTTCTTTTTTCTCTATTTTTTTTGGAATGTTGTTATTGACATTTAAGTTTTTTATTAGTTGTAGCCTACACTCAGGGGTATCCATAAATCTATCACTTTTATCCCACATTTTGATTGAAAATATCCCACTTCTAAACATTTAGTTTTATTTTTAATAATGAAAAAAAATTTAACCTAAAAAATTAACCCGACCTTTTTCATTCTTTCTTCCCCCTCTTTCCTTTTTTTCTTCTCTAAAACACTAGAGTAGAAGCTGCAGAACCCACGACCCCTTGAGGCCGATCTTCAAATTAAGCATTTTATTTTTTATTTTGAGAGAATCTATCGGAGGAGAAAGGCGATGGCTAGGTCGAAGTGACTCAATCCACCCCCTTCACCACCGTTTGACGAAGAAGAAAGCCGTCGTTTTTCTTCCTTAATCTTCTTTTTTGCTGGATAATAGTCTTTGCAACTCGTTAATCTCCATTTAAATAGTAGAGATTTTGAATCTACTAAATTGCACCTTAGTAATGATTGATTGGACTTGAACACCTGGAATTGAAAATAACTCTTCTACATTAACGCTCGGCCGTGGATGGGGGAGTCTTGATGGGAAGGCTCGGCCTCGGGAGGGTGAGTCTTTGCATTAGAACTCGACAATAAACCTCGCCCGTGGATGAGGGAGTCCTAGGTGCCGGACTCGGCTTCGGGCGGGTGAGTCTTTGCATTAGAACTCGTCCCTGCATGACCGAGTCCTGTTCGTGTGCCCTAAATTTCAATCTCGTTTTTTTTTACAAAATAACAATAAAATTTTAAAAAAGATTTTGACAATACCTTCGAATGATCTGATTGAGAATCATTTACGAAATTTGAAGAACCAACCGTCTCATAAATTGAGTTTTTTTTACAGATCTCACTCATTAATAGAGTTTTACTAGAAATAGAATCATCCTCCATGAAAATCTTTGTGAAATAAACCCTACTGCATAAAAGATTTAATGCTCAGATGCTTGAGGCCGAATCAACAACGAAAAATTCGTTGATGATGGAGCGAATAAATCCTTTGAAGGTGGAGTCGATTTTTCTATTTTTTCTCTTTAACCTAATCTTTTAAGTCCTAATAAATACTTTTTTAATTATTAATAGGTTAAAAAATAGTTTAAAAAAATAAAAAGAAAAGCCACCCTCAATAAAAAATATTTTTATATTAAATTGATTAAAATTAAATAAACTTAGGCCACAACCTATAAAAAATTTAAGTGTCAATAATAACACTTTTTTTTGTTTTTTCAGCAATTTTTAAGGATTCCCACTAGACCAAACACCTTTTCATCATGGATTTTCTATTTTTTGGGATCCATTTTTAGATTTCCCACTAGAAATGCCTAAAAAGATCAACTTAATTCATAAAGAAATTCAAATATTTCCAACTCTAACTTAAACATCCAACATGAGTTTACAACATGAAATAAACTGTTTCAACACCTAACTCTTCCAACAAGAAATAAGAGCGACACATGAAATAGAGGTTCCAAATTACATAACAACTGAACATGAAATGAGACTACAAAGCTTAAAATCATCATTCTCCTAACATGCAATTCACATCTCCGTTGTTCAAGAAATTTGCAGGCTTATTAACAACAGTGAGAAAACTCAATAGGTTCATCTTCCCATCCCTAATGGGTGGCGGCTAAACATCAAGGCGATAAATCTTAGAATCAGTTTTTGAGATTTATAATTAAACACAAAGTCTGATAAACATGAGACGATGAAACAACCAAAACGATGAGCGACTAAAACAATGATCAAATTCATAGCCGATTTATCTCTTTGGTCTGGCAACCACCTTCGATATTCTCCTTAGTTCGAAAACCACAAAACCATCGATGGCGGGGTAACGAACTCTTGAGAAAATTACTATCCCAGTCAATAAGTAATCATTGAGCTTTCACTCGAATGAAATCAAATCTCAAGTTATATGAACTCAAATAAAATCAATCATATCAAATCCCACTTTCATCAAATTCTTTTCTAAGAAACTAAAATTATTAATCCCCTGGTTCCCACAAAATTCCTACTTAAAATCCCCCATTCAAGCAATATAAAAATTCTTTTCTGAAGAACAGCGCAAGCCATTTAAATCATCCAACACAAATGTATACATCATCCATGAGTAATATACTTATAGTTTATTTAGATTGGGGATTCTAGGGTAGGGATTCAGTGGGGACCAAGGATTCTAGTTTTTCTGATCTGTTTGGCTACCAGGAATCCCTGGAAACTTATTTCCTAAGGAAACATGTTTTCCAACAAATCCCTCATTTTGAGTCTCACCTCCCCCCTTAAAATTTACAAGGATTCATGTTTCTAGAAATTCCTTTATGGTTGCCAAACAAACTAAGGAATTCATGTTTTCTAGAATTCATATTTCCAAGGACTTATTAATCCCTTGAGAAACATAAATTCTGCATCCAAACACACTATTAAGAAAAACAGGTTTTAAATATTGAAATGAAATAGGAAACATCTTCATATCCCGATCAATCCACATCGATTAGGCCATTGATCTGGTATGCACCCTTCACTGCTAGATCAATCCGCATTGATCAGGTTATTGGTCTGGTATACACCATTCACTGCCAGATCAATTCGCATCAATCAGGCCATTGATCCATCACATTCTAAAAATGTATAAAAAAGATATAAACCTCATAAAAATTGGAAGACAATTCTGCTTATCAAATACAATAATTTGGATCAGCAAACAACCGCTTGCCCAGTTACTTTGCATCCCTCTCATAACTTGAGAGGTCTTGGGTTCAAGACTTATTGGCTGTGGAATTACCATTAAGTTTGACCCATGTAATATGTTATATATATGTAGGCAAATATTTCTAAATAAATTGCGCCCATTGTTGTTGATAGCCTTTCTTGCACCTGTTAGTGGTGGCCTTTTCTGCGCCCGTAGTGGTGGTAGCCTTTCTTGCACCCGTTGGTAGTGGCTAACATTTATATAACAGTTGCATAAAAGTTGCGTAACAGTTGCATAACACGAGATTGCATACAGCTACATATAATAGGTTTTTTTTTTGACAGAAAATGAAGAACAAATTAAATGGCAAGAAGAAGAAGATGATGATGCATATGGTTGTCTAATTTCATAGAAAATTTGACTCGCCAGAAAAAAGATAAAGAGGGAAAGGATGATGATGAAGAAGACGATGAAGATGTAGAAGAAGAAGATGAATGTGAAGATGAAGAAGATGAAGTAGAAGACGATGAAGAAGAAAATGAAAGAGATGACCGCCGGTAGATCTCACTCATCAGTAGATCTCACTCGCCGAAAAAAATGGTGAAGAAAGCAACCTACCATCTCTCCCTCCCTCTTTCTAAAATTTCTCTCTATTACTTTCTTTCTAAATAAAAAAAAGGTAAATATATCAGTAAAAAAGTAAATAAAATTAAGTCAAAGAGTTGAAAATAATAGGTATACATAAGACAAAAATTTTTTAGGTTAGATTTAAAAAATTAAAGTTGGGTGCGGGAGAAGTGAAAAAGAACCCCATTTTAGAGTTGTAGACTAATTTCATGTGAGCCTAATTGATATTGGTGTTATATCAATTGGAAAAGGCAAGCAATCATCTGACATGCATGTTTGCTCTCGGTTTAACAACATTGCAACGAAAATTAAAATTGCAAGTCAAATTGATTATAACGGTCATGTTACCATAACTTTTGATTGATTTAATTTTTAGTTAATAACCCGCAACTCATTATCAGTGATGGCTAGATTATGAGCACAGTAACACAAACTAAAAGCCATTAGATTATTCATTTTAGGTACATCAGTTATTCCACCCAATTGATCAGAAAAAATATATAAATATTTGATATATGCCTCAACAGGTCTAGACAATGTAGATGCAGTCAAGAGCACCCTTCTGTCCAGTTTGTAATTTTATTTTTCGTTGGCGAAATTCTGAATTAGAAATTTACCGTAATGGTCTAGTACAACAATGTTCTATTCAATAGTAGCACCGAGACACATCAATATGCACCAAAGCACCGGGTTACATTAGGTTATTATTCACTTGCTAACCCAGTTATACAACTGATATGTTGTATGTCTCAACCAGGGGTTCACAAAATTTGAGTCTCAATGATCTCATATCTATGATACACTTCTCATCACCAATAAGCCATAACCAATCGGCAGGCACAATGAGATCTCTGAACTGCATGCAATGTCCTCACGGATATACTTGAAAAAGTTAATTAGATGAACAATTATGACTACAACACGCCAATAACCACTTGTTCTGGTGGTTGGCATCCCTCTTTATAACTTGGAGATCTTGAGTTCGAAACTCTTTGGCTGTGGTATTACCATTGAGTAAAGGCCCATGCAATTTCATATAAATATGTAGGTACTTCAAAATAAAGTTATTGCGCCCGTTAGTGGTGTCCTTTTTTGCACCTGTTATTGGTGCCCTCTACTGTGTCTGTCCATTGATAGAGGCCTCTGTCAGAGATGATGTTTAAAGGCAGTTTATGTACTTTTCACACGCCTCTTGTGGTGTATCCAAGCCTTATTGTAACTTGGGCATTAGTCCCTCATCCAAAAATAAATAAATTATGACTACAACCCATTTTGAACTGTTGTGACCGTTGTTACCAAAATTCTGATGATAATCATATAAGATTAAACATTATCTCAAACCACAACTGCCCTTCATTAATAACCAGCATATATATTTATATAAGCCCCCCCCCACACGCTTCGCGCGTGTGAGTTGGCTGTCCATCACGCGCTACGCGCATAGTGTGCAAACGCGCTACGTGCGTTCATTAAACTCGTGCGCGCTTTCAAATTCAATTTGCCCCTTCACACGCGCTACGCGCGTGTGAATTGACAAATTATGCAGTACGTTATTAATGAAAAAATAAGATGCAGGTGGACCCACTGATGGCAGTGTATATACTGATGTTGATCCAAATGATGAGTAGATCATCGTTACCAAAAATCAGCCCTTAGATCAACTAAGTGACACCCTATTGGCAAGTGTAAACGAAGTGTAAATAAATAAATTTTGTTAGGGGACATAGTTGGTATTTTACAAAAGTTTAAAAAAAAATGGACGGACGGACGGTGTGACCTCACTTCTCTCTTTCTCTCTCATACACTTTTGGGGCTGGCGCCCCTTAGCCAACTCAAATGGCTTAAGGGGCCAGCCCCATTAAGTATAATATATATATATATAAAACATATGATATCGTTATTAAAAAAAATAAAAATAAAACTCATTAAGATGAATATCATACCACAAGGCTATGTAACAACCATAAAATTTTATTCCAAATCATCACATCAAGTTGATGATATATTCAAAGTATTTTTGCATGCTGACCAATAAAAATCCATACCGGATGTAAAATTTTGAAAACCAGAAACACAAAATTATGCTTGCATTTTTCCTACTAATGCGGAATGGTGCTAACGCAACTACTATATATACAAGTACCTTTAAACTAAAGCAGGAGGTACATGCATACTTAATAAAGCATATCAATTAATGGCAACAAAAAGGTGCAAAGTCCAAACAAACTAAATTGTTTTAAACCAAGGATTATGATGGTTCATAGTTCCTATATCATGCATGTATAGAGGTTATACACATATTACAATCTATTGAAAGTACAGCGCAAATATCATGGATCAAAAAAAAACAAAAAACAAAACAGTAGACCTGGTCTAACCGTGAAAACTCACTTAGAGGCACCATTGACAGAGAAACAAATTCAATTACAAATAGATGACGCCAATCTATCAGATGGTTATATTCATCCTCCCAACTCCTTTGGTTTATATCCATTGAAGTGTAAAAAGTCTACTAAATAATATTATGATTCTATCATCCTCAAAATCTAAATTATATATAGATTTCTATTTAAGGAGCACAGCAAACGAAAATCATAAGATATGCATGAATACTCATATCAGTGCATACATTTAAATCAATCAAAACTTCGTCAAAATAAAATGCACCAAAATTGACAAAGCGTACCTAGTTTTATACCTCTTGAATGTACCGGAAAAAAATCACATGCTAAATGGGAAGCATGAAATGGTCACTTTACAGGAGGGAACCAGAAATGTTTAGCACGCTGGAAATAATAACATGAACCGATTGGATTAAAGCAATGAGAGTTTTAAAATTTCTCTTCAACTTTATTCGTCTTCACAACGAACCAAACTTGAACCAAAATTTGTCAGAAATTAAATTTCTTGCACAAACAAAGTAAGTAGCATTAAATATTTTCAAGAAACTAAACTTAAACATATTTTGTCTTAAGATTGTTAGAAAATATAGTTTCAGTTTCTTGAAAATCAGAAATTACAAAATTAAAATTAAATAAGAAAATAAAAACTTATCTGAAAGTAATCGAGGCTTATGTTAGACACAATGTCCTTAGGACAAATTTTTCCTCCAAACGGTGCCGATGGTTCTATGGACATCTATCTCCCGGGATACAACGATCTTGTCGTACAGAAGCAGCACTTCAAATATGTACGCCTTAGTGAAATAACGACTACTTGTGCTCTCACACACGACTCACAAAAAATACTCTTAAAACTTGTGCAAAACTTGTAATTAAATGTGAAGAAGATGTGGGTTTATATAGAGTCCAAAGTGACTCTCCATAAACCACTAGGTGTCCCTCTAAAGAGACACATGTCTCATGGCCCTAAAAGTCACTGCCATAATGAAATAATTCTAACATGGTGGACATGTGAAATCCAGTGGTGTGTGGTTGTGGACATTGGAAATGTCTACGGAATGCTCATGTGTGTGACTGTGGACATTGAAAATGTTCATAGGAAGCTAATGTGTGTGGTTGTGGACATTGACAATGTCCATAGGACGCCGCATGTTTATGGTTGTAGACATTGACAATATCCATAAAATGCCAATGTGTGTGGTTGTGGATATTGAAAATGTCCATATGAAGGCGCCCATGTGTGTGATTGTGGTCATAAAAAAATTGTCCATGGACTTTGGTAGACTTTGTTAAAGTTTTGTGAAGAAAATAAGCTTAGCATTGACTAACTAATATACTTGGGACTTGGATGGACATTCTCATAAGAAAGAAGAAGAAAAAAAAAGCAGCTAAGGTTCATCCCCACCAATTGGTGAGTCGGTGGACAAACTCCATCTCCCCCTTTGCCTTCCAACTTTAAACTATTGGTTATGTTTTTATGCACCAACTATAAAGCGTTGGCAACCAACACCTTTATATGAATAAGAACCTAACAAAAGTAACCATGGTTAAATCGTGGTAAAGAAGGATGCATCATTTTACTGGTATGTATCTGTAAATTTTTTAATTTTTTTTTGCTTGGGCACAAAACCATAATAGAAAGAAAGGCACAATTATACCTATTTGAAAAGTCTTATAAAATGCATACTTCTTTGAAAACTCTCTGTTGAGATTAACGGTATTAATAATAAATTTTTTATTAAATATTAATAAAAATTAGGTTATTAATAATTATAAATCTTCAAGAGTCTATAAATATCCATTGACATTATCCGTACAAGTCCATAGACTCTGTCAATAGAAGTCTGTGGACATTGCAGGAGTCTACAGAAGTCCATGGACTCTGTCAAAATCCTTCCAAGTCCATCATCTTTAAAAGTCTATGAATGTCTACCAATGTCCCAATTGACTACCCCAAGTAAGATTGCGCTCTCAGCGTCAAGAAGATCATACCATTACCAAGTGACCCGTGACAAGTGATTGGTGCCTTGGAGATTTTAAGGGTCAACCCTTTTTTACCCCGTCCAATTCCTCACCAATTGCATGGTATGGTCGTCACCCGCGCCAAACTTGAGTCCATAATAATATCGAAAACACCATCTAAACCGGCTTTGCTGCAACTATAAAAACAAAACTTTCTCTTCACGTTTTCCAGTTCCCACCTAATTCTCCGGACCGCTTCCCACCTATAAAACCACCGAATACCCCTCTTCAATTATCTCTCTTTAACAGAAGAACATCTCCCTGCAGTATACTCAAAAAAAAAAAAAAAAAAAAAAAAAAACATCACTCTGCAGCGCCTCACACGTGACACCACCACTTCTGAATCGTATACGCAGGTACCCCTGCCATTCTTGATTCTCTGCTTAGTCGTGACTAGTCTAATAAGCTAGCTAGCTAGGGTGAAAGAGGAGGAAGTGGAGGAGGAGGAGGAGATGGAGTTTGATCTGGGGATATTAACTACGGTGAAAGAGGAGGAGATGGAGTTTGGCAATGAATATCTGTTAATACTTTAGCTGATCATGATGACAATGTGCCACCGGTGGACCGATTGTTGACGCAAGACTCCATGGCCTAAAGCTCGAGAACGGTATATAAATTCTCCTTTCGTGAGATTGAAGTCTAAGAAAGCGGATGAATTCCAAGCTGAGATCTTCAATTGGTTCACACAATCAAAAGGTATAATTAATTAGGGTTTTGCAACTTAATTATCGATCCAAACCCATAATTAGGGTTTCTTGATCTCGTAACAAACTGATTCAACTAATTCTATTTTTTTTTTTTTTTTTTGTTTATTAGTGCCCCTTAGCACCAGAGATTTAGCCATATTGATATTTAAAACAATGATGCGTTCATATAAAGCGTACTTAGCAAATGATCACCCTGATAAGGTATGCTGCTGCGTGATTAACTCTGAAGTGTGTTTATTCTTACTATACTTGGTGCTATATATTTATTTATCTTTCAAAAGATTTACGTTTAATTGAGGATGGATGATGTTCACTTTCTATATATACAGTATTTAATTTGTTTAAAACTTTAGTCAGTTGAACTAGACTATAGGCATGCTGATTTAGTCTTCATAGTATGAAGAGTTCTAGAGTTTTAAAAGTATTATTACGGTCAAAAGCAGATTGAAAAGGGGGAGATGATTTTGTTTAAAATTAGTTTGATCCTGTTAGCAAGAATTTTATATAAATAATTTTATTAGTAGTGAGCTTCCTAGCGTTTAGACACAAAATCAGATTCCTTCTAAACCTAAACTGCCTTCAGTGATATGTTTTAACAGGAAAAGTACTTATTCAGAACCATAACACAAAATTCCCACTCTCCAACCAAACCTCTCACTCTCTCTCTCTCTCTCTCTCTCTCTATATATATATATATATGTGTGTTTTGTATTTGTGGGGTTGTTTCTTTCTTTCTTTCTCGCTTTTTGTTTGATGTGTTTGGGTTTCTTTTTACTATTTTGTGTTCTTTTTGCTAAATGACTTCATGTTTGAGCTATGCTTTCTCTATGCCTTTTTTCACTCAATAGTGTGAAACAAACTTTTCATTTTTTTGGTAATCATATTTCCTGCTACTTTACATATATATTCGCATTTAGGTTTTCTTTTTCATCCTCTTTAGATGGATGAAACATGTGTTTGATTAGTTTTTTTTTTTAATCTCGTAATCATGGTGGCATAATGCGTTTGAGGGTTTTGATTGGATTTTACTAATTTCAGACATCGGAGATTTGGAACCTCGTTTAAAATTTATACATTTACTAACAATATCTCCAAAGCAGATCTACACTCCCCGTAAAAAGATGCAGAATCTTAAATGGGTTTTTAAGCTCCATAAAATTCTCATAATTTTACTTCCTTTAGAGAAAATACATAATTATTCTTCAACTCAAAACTTGAAATCTTGATGAGAAGTAGACATCTCTCTCTCTCTCTCATGTTGGTGGCGGTGGAATGGGGGTGACGGTGGTAGTGTTGAGGATGGGGATGGGGGTGTAGTTATTTTTAGTGGTGGGTTTAGAGATAGAAAGGTTTTAAAGGCATATCCTCCCCTTTAGTAAAATAGAGGTTTCCCCCTAACCATTTTTTACATTCTTGAAGACCCCTTCAACCAAGCATCTCCTCCCTCCAATCCAGCTTCCCTAAAATCAGCACGCTTTATTTTTCCAACTTTAAATTTGCATTTTGTTGGGAAAGGGGTTCTGTAGAAAGTGATTTCTTTCAGAATCCGTTTTTTTAGAGGAAGTGATTTTCCTACGGAAAGTGATTTTAAGCCATCAAAAATTCCCATAAGCTCTTCTTTCACCTTTGCGTTCGAATTTTATGAGATTATGCATTTTACTCATTTTGATTCGCTTCTTGCACTTAAAACCTCCTATTCGATACCACTTCCATAATGCAATGATGGTCTCTGCTCATTTCTATACGCACCGATTATGTTTCAGCTCTTATTAATGTCAGGCAGCTTTACTAGGCTGTTAGCTATATGAGTTGTGTTCATTAATGTTTCCTAACTCATCTATAGCTAGTTAATTGTAGTAGAAGAGTTTGTGAGATTTATAATTTTGGTATTTTGATGCTCATACATTCGTTTTTTTGCAACTCCAAGCAGATAGCATGCGAATTAATGGATCTGTACAAGGAGTGTTTGCAGAAATCAGCCTTCTGTTTGGGAGAAGCTTCCCTCGAAGCATAATAGTAAGTAATTCAGTTAGATCATCCCATATCCTAAAACCTATTGTCCTTATTATCATTTGTAGTAAAGGTGCACTCAAGCCGGAGGAGCAAGGTGAGGCCAGGCATGCCTGGTGCTTCTTGACAGTTTGTAAGCAAGGTGACTTTAGTAAGGCGGGGACGCCTTTTGCACCATACATGCTCCCTCGTTGGGCAAGGCGGACGACTGGGAAGAGTGTTATTAGTTTTTTTTTTTAATATTTTTTTGGTTTTTTTACAAGTCAAAAAACCTGACAAAGGCATAAATTATTGTTTTCCAGGTACCTGGGTAGACTACCCTATCTCGAAACTCTAGCCCAAGGGAGGGTCCTTGTTGAGAAAACATACCCTCGTCGTAGGTGATCAATCTACTTAGAGTTTTCTCTCAATTGCGGAATGCAGGATTTTAGAAGTAAATGAATGAATAAATAAATAACTCTCACGAAGCAAATAAAGAAGAAATAAATAACTCACATGACACGCAAGATTTATAGAGGTTCGGAGCTAGTCATACATCCTCTTTGAGCTATACCAAGCCAATCCACTATAAACAAGGAAATACAAGTGTACAAGGAGTTAACACTCACTACCTCTCTTCTCAGAGAGATTACACTCCAGAGACTATCTCAAGAGAGATTACTTCTCTCTCTATCTCTTAGCTTATAGCTTTCTCGGTACAAATGATACAATGAGGGAAAGAGCTTATTTATAGGCATATTAGCCTACTAAGACAAAATAAGCAGCAGCTGCATGCACCTCCTTTCGGTGGCTGTGCAAGCAGTAAACCAAGAATAAAGATGGCTAAACCACCTAACAAAACTATGGGAAGATAACCTGACTGTTCCTTAAAGTCAAAGAAAGGGGTAACAATCTCCCACTCAGAGCCGAACTAACTCATTCCAAGAGTTGCCGTACACTATTACCTTTTTCTTTTCAAACTGGATTGTCAGTGCTAACTGAATCTCCTTGATGTGGCTCACATCCTTGTCCTTTCAGAATAAGAGACCTACTGAAGCTTTGCAAAGCTTCAGTTTTTTCACTGTTACCCCTTTGGTAAACATGTCAGCTGGATTCTTTGAACCAAGAATCTTTTTGAGTAATAACACGCCATACTCCAACAGAGATCGAATGAAATGATATCTGATGTCGATATGCTTCGTCCTGGCATGATATACTGAGTTCTTGGTAAGATGAATAACACTTTGACTATCACTATATAGAACACTGTTCTCTTGTTCCTGCCCCAATTCTGCTAACAAGCCTTTCATACATATCATCTCATTACTGGCTTCTGTAACAGCCACGTATTCTGCTTTTGTTATTGACAATGTCACCAATTTCTGTAACCGTGAGTTCCAACTCACTGCAGTAGACCCCAGAGTATAGACATACCCTGCCGTGCTTCGCCTTCTATCAAGGTCACCAGCAAAGTTTGCATCCACATAGCCCCTCAGAATGGAGTGCCCCTTTCCATAGCACAAAGGTACATTGGTGGAACCTTTCAAGTACCTGAAGATCCACTTTACAGCTTCCCAATGTTGCTTACCAGGATTGCTAGAATACCTGCTCACTACTCCCACTGCATGGGCAATATCCGGTCTTGTGCATACCATAGCGTACATAAGACTCCCAATTGCTGAAGCATATGGCACACTCGCCATATAATCCTTCTCTTCATCTGCTGTGGCGCTCTACAACTTTGAAAGCTTGAACTGGCTTCCAAGCGGTATACTAACTGGCTTAGCACTCTCCATATTGAACCTTTTCAGAACCCGTTCAATATATTCAGCCTGATTAAGCATAAGAGTTCCCTTATGCCTATCCCGGCTGATTCTCATACCGAGAATTTGTTGTGCTTCACCAAGATCTTTCATGGCAAACTCACTTGCCAATTGCGCCTTCAGATTCTTAATTGCCTGTAGAGAAGTTCCAACAACTAACATATCGTCAACATACAATAGTAAAATGATGTAACCAGATTCAAACCTTTTGGTGTAGCAACAGTGATCTGCGTTATATCTCGAGTAGCCACTTCTATACATGAAGTTGTCAAACTTCTTGTACCACTGTCTTGGGGCCTGTTTCAAACCATACAAACTCTTTTTGAGTTTGCACACTATCTTCTCTTTGCCATTTTTGATGAAACCAGCTGGCTGCTTCATATAAATTTCTTCATCAAGGTTACCATGAAGAAATGCAGTTTTTACATCTAACTGCTCAAGGCGGAAATCTTGTGAAACCACTAGGCGAAGCACCACTCTGATAGTAGTCATCTTTACAACTGGAGAGAATATCTCGTTGTAATCAATACCTGGTTTCTACTGAAATCCCTTCATAACGAGCCTCGCCTTGTAGCGTGTGTCACTATTTGCTTCATTCTTTTGCCGATAGACCCACTTGTTCTCTAACGCCTTTTTGCCTTTCGGCAACTTTGCTAACACCCAAGTGTCATTCTATGAGAGTGAGTCCATCTCATCCTTCATCGCAAGTTCCCACTCACTAGAATCTTTAACCTGAAGCGCTTCATCAAAATGTTCCGGTTCACCACCATCTGTAAGCAACAGATGATCCATTGTATTCATATACTTTGGATTCCGTTTAGGAGTCCGTGACGATCTTCTTGGAACGAATACCGTAGATGTTTTAGTCTATATACTTGACTGATCTTGTGGAGCTGTGGGAGGAACTCCCACTGCAGTTGGAACACCTTCCTGTTGCACTTGAGGTTCCTCTTCCCGTGGAGCCTCTGCTTGTTCTTCCCCTTCCACTGTTCTACTTGTCATCCCTATAACGTCACTCATGTCAACATACTTTGCCTTGTCGACTTGAGTTTCGAATTCATTACATTGGAGCTGTGTTGCATTCCTGTCCTTATACAGTGCATTTTCATTGAAGGTTACATCTCTGCTTCGAATAACCTTGTGACTCTCGTAGTCCCAAAACCTGTATCCAAATGTGTCACTTCCATAGCCTATGAAGATACACTTCTTTGCCTGAGGACCTATCTTTTTCCTCTCTGTGGATTAAGATGAACATAAGCAACACATCCAAAAACTTTCAAATAAGAAAGGTTTACCTTTTTACCAGTCCAATCCTCTTTTGGAATCCGCATATCCAATGGACTACTGGGTGTCCGATTGATTAGATAAGCAGCCGTCTCTGTAGCATGTGCCCAAAAAGCTTCGGGCAATCCTGATTGCAATCTCATGCATCTGGCATGCACATTTAACGTCCAATTCATATGCTCAGCTACCCCATTCTCCTGTGGTGTCCCTAGGAGCATTCTCTCCAAACGTATCCCACTAGTAGCACATAGCTGTAAGAATTCCTTTTTATCATACTCACCACCATTATCTGACTTGAAGCATTTAAGCTTTAGACATGTTTCAGTTTCGACCAAAGCTCTTCATATCTGAAACACATCAAACACGTCAGATTTATGTTTCATGAAATAAATCCATACCTTTCTCGAATGGTCATCAATGAAGGTAACGAAGTACTGAGCACCACCGTAAGAAGTGACATCTGCTGGACCCCAAACATCTGTATGAACCAGATCCAGTTTTTCTTTCCTCAAGCTTCTGTCTCCTCTGTTGAAACTGACCCGCTTTTGCTTTCCAAGAACACAATCTTCACAAAAGCTCATCTCAACTGATTTTACCTTAGGTAAATGACCATCTTTATGCAGAATCTTCATATTCTTCTCACTGATGTGCCCCAATCTTCTATGCCATAAGCCGATGTCTTCCCTACCACTAGCCACTGCTAAAGTAGGTCCTTCCGAAGCCCGATAGAGAGTACCACACTTTTGACCTCGAGCTAACACCATAGCTCCCTTTGTCACTTTCCAATTGTATTTAGAAAAATGAACATCACATCCGTCATCACAAACTTGGCCCACAGAAACCAAGTTTCTTCTCAGATTTGGAACATGTCGGACATTTTTCAGCTTCCATATTGAACCGTTGGCTTTCACGTTCACATCACCTTTGCAGATGATATCACACGCTTCACCATCATCAAGGAAGACTTGACCGAAGTACCCTTCCTTGTAAGAGGTCATGATCCCCTTATTACCTGTAGCGTGGAAAGAAGCTCCCGAGTTTACTATCCAAGACTCCTCCATGCTGTCCTCGGAGAGTAAAAGAAAACTCTCGGTAATCACATTATTGTCATTCACCATGAATTTTACTCCGTCATCTGCGGCTGCAACCACATTGACCTCCTTCTGTTGATCACTGTTGCTTCCACCATTTTTAGTACCTTTTCTGTCTGGACAGTCTTTCTTCAAGTGTCCTTCCTTGTTGCACGTCCAACACACACCTCTAGGTTTGGATTTTGATCTCCACCTAGATTTGCCTCTAGATTTATCTGAATTTTTGTTAAAATTCGTACCTCTATCATATTGCATGTTCAAGGCAGAGCCTGAAGAAGAGCTAGAAGCGGTATACCCTCGTTCTAGTCTCCTATCTTCTTCACCAAGTATCATAGCCGTTACATTTTCTAATTTAAATTTTTCATTCCCCGTCGAGTTGCTGATAGACGTGACAGCCACATCCCAACTCGTTGGTAATGAAGACAATAACCTTAAAGCTTTGACTTCATCAGGAAATGTAATATCAACCTTGGATAATTGTGAAATAATTGATTTGAACCTTCCAAGGTGAACTGATACCGTTTTGCCTTCATTCATTCTTAAATTAATAATTGTTCACATAACATAATTTTACCTGAAGCCGACGACTTTTGATATAGCCTTTCCAAAGTGTCCATTAAGTCTTTTTTTTGTAGAAATTTCATCTACATTGTTGTACACTTCCTCCATAATAAGGCACCTACGGATCACTATTAAGCCTTCATTCATTCTTAAATTAAATAATTGTACCCCTATTCATGAATTTACTATTCACGTGAATTGATACTGTATTCACTATCCGTGGCTGAATTTGCAACGTATGAATAGTACCACTATTCACGTATTCACTATTCACGGATGAATAGTATATGCAGCTCTGATACCAATTGTTGAGAAAATATACCCTCGTCGTAGGTGATCAATCTACTTAGAGATTTATCTCGATTGCGGAATGCAAGATCTTGGAAGTAAATGAATGACTAAATAAATAACTCTCACGAAGCATATAAACAAGAAATAAATAACTCACATGACACGCAAGATTTATAGAGGTTCAAAGCTAGTCGTACGTCCTCTTTGAGCCATACCAAGTCAATCCACTATAAACAAGGAAATACAAGTGTACAAGGAGTTTACACTCACTACCTCTTTTCTCACAAGAGATTACACTCCAGAGACTATCTCAAGAGAGATTACTTCTCTCTCTCTCTCTCTTAGCTTATAGCTTTCTCGGTACAAATGATACAATGAGGGAGAGAGCTTATTTATAGGCGTATTAGCCTTGTAAGACAAAATAAGCAGCAGCTGCATGCACCTCCTTTCGGTGGCTGTGCAAGCAGTAAACCAAGAATAAAGATGGCGAAACCACCTAACAAAACTATGGGAAGATAACCTGATTGTTCCTTAAAGTCAAAGAAAGGGGATCCACTTCTTAACAGTCCTCATAGAAATTATGAACTCCTTAAGAAGCAGCAAGTAAATAGACAGACAATTAAGTGAGTCTCGATAGGGCACATCTAACTTTCCTTTCTCACAAATCCCTCTTGTCCCTCGATGTTTTGTAGCCCCAGGATATAGGATAGGTTAATGGTAGAATTTATGATGAAGTCTGTTAGGTTTTCTATTTTCCTATTCCCTACAAGTTTTAACCCACAAATGGAGGGTAGTTCTTGGAAAATACAGGTTTTATGTCTTTGCTAAGTTGTGTGGCTTTTAGATTCACTTGAAGGTGACAAGGTTTCAGAAGGGGCCGGATCATGAAACATGCTAGCTTAGTTGTTTAGAGTCTTTAGACATGATTTGGACACAGTCCATTTTGGGGAGAGGTGTGTGTCCATGATGAAGAGAGGGTAGGATCAACTGTTGGCTTTAATTTGGATTTGATGCTAATTAGACCCAAACGACAGATCACTTAATTTTGACAGTGAACTTGGCATACCTATTAGATTGTCTATTTGATTCATATTTGATGACGTGGATATTGCATTAAACGTCATTGGAATCAAAACCAAATTAAATCAATTAGCATTTGAACACTTCTACACGTTGATGTGAAATCAATTAAATTTAGAGAGAAAAGAAGAAATGAGAGTCTCACTCATTCTCTTTCTAAATTTAATTGATTCTACATGAGCAGGTAACTTTCGTAGTACCAAGACCATTTCTTTGATTATCTACCAAATTAATAATAAGTATGACAAATTACCGAACTGAAAAAGATGACGAAATTCATGAACTGTCCATTGAAGAAGAAAAAACAGACCTATCATTCGATTCCATCTACTCCATGCCATCTTTAACAGCCCTACAGAGTTGAGAACTAATTCTGAAATTAAGAAACGAATTTGGAACGGATCAAGAAAATGAAATTAATTAATTACGTTTGGGAAGTTGTCACAATTGAATTCAGAGATTAATTATCGGATCAAGAAACATTGAAAAGGTTTAGTTTAAAGAGAGTTTGGAGAGTTGAAGCTTTACAGATGTTAATGGTGAAGCCGGTCTAGCATTCATAGACCCGCGCATTGTTGTGAGAATCTGCTTGTTTTCTCTTCAGTGGAGAGAAGTGTAAGTTGAAAGAAATGTTAAAAGGGACAATTAACGGTGTACCTCCAAAAACAAAACAAAAAAGCGGACGTTAATTGACCACGTGCATAACACGTGATTGATACTCTTACCAAAACGTTAATCGACCATGTGTGCACAATACGTGATTGATTCTTTTACTAAAATGCCCTCACGTGTTGTACACATGAACTACTAAAGTCCTGTATTTTCAAAATGCCAATAATACATCCATGTCTCCTCAACTGCTAACGCTCTGCTCGCGGCATTTCATCTCTTAATTATCCAAGGGACCATGGCCTAAAAACTGCCGTTAGCAGCAAAGAGAGAGCTGCAGAATGGAGAATATAGGACATAATTTATGCTTATTTTATATGCGTACTCAAATTATCTACCACCATTTGCACATCCATCAAAATAAAAGAATCTAATTCAATTGGAATCTATATAGTTAATCTCGATATTGGACCTGTATCGGCCGAGGAGCAATACACGATATATCAAAATATCGGAATAAATATTGGGATATATCAGACAATATCGGTTGGTTATATAAATAAATAAATATATATCTTATTATTGATATAATGCAAAAAATATCAAAAAAATTAATACTTATCCTCAAGTCTCAAACTTATACTTAAGATCCACATTCCAAAAACCATAACCATAAAACATTACATAATTAGTGATAAGTTTATAAAAAGTAAATAGTTCAAGTGTTAAGACTCCATCCAAGACTATCAAGCACTAATCCAGAAACAATATCAATCTACATTACTACAAACAATATATATTATTTAGGATTATAGAAAATCCAGAAAAAAAATAGAAAAAAATGAACAAACAGTATAAGGAAGTAATAAACCTAGAAAAAAAGATGAAGAATTGAAAGTTGAAACAGAAAGTTGAAAGTTGAAAAAAAAAAGAAGAAGAAAAAAAAGAAGACGTTAAAATAGGAAAAAAAAAGTTGAAAGTTGAAACAGAAAAAAAATGGAGGAGGATGGAAGGAAGAAGATGAAGAACTGAAGAAGATGAAGAAGAGAGCTGAAGAAAACGAAAAATAGGGCTGAAAACAGAAAATGAAGGAGGCCTTCTTCTCTTCTCTTCTCTTCTCTTTTCTCTTCTCTATAAATCAATTTGGGTAAATTTGTAACCCTAACTCGATCTGATTTTAATAGAAGGAGGGATTTTTTTATTTTTAAAACTTCAAAAGAGGGGTTTTTGTTTTAAAAAACAAGAAGGGGGAGTTAAGTGAGAAATTTTTAACTTTAGGAGGAAGGGACCGATATTGTCCAAATTTGCACCGATATTTTTCATAAATCTTGGACAAATATCGGTAGATATATCGGAAAATCGTCCGATAATATCGGACACATATTTTGAGTGAGATTTTAGCAAAAAGATCGGTAAAGGCACGGTACACGAGATCTCGGCGATATCTCGACGATATTCTGTGAGATTAACTACATAGATTGGAATCCATCAAATTGCAGAGTTTTTATTAGTTTGGATTTTAAAAAGTTAATAAATTTTTAAAGTTGAACTGAAAATCAATGAAAAAAACATAAAATTTGTTAAGCCAAACTCAGAATCAAGAGAAAGTAAAGAGAAGAAGAGAGCTGATTTTATTGATATAATATTTAGGGTTACATAACACTCATATATATAGCCTCTCCATTCTTCAAGTAACTTGCCCAACAAGTTTCCTATCTAATAGGAAGTAGTCTAGGAGTAGAACTCCTCTTATAACCTATATTGGTTTATGGAGGTGGGACTCAAATCCCATACACGTATGAAGACGTGTTCTAACACTCCCCCTTTTGGGTACCACCCTATTCAGATGGTTGCCTCATTAAAACTCCCACACACAAAACCCTATGGAAAAAAATGTGCAAGGAAAGAGTACAATCCTATATCTCGAATAGGTTTCGGACGCGTTTTAGTTGCCTCATCAAAACCTTGCCAGCAAAACCCAGTGGGAAAAAGCTGCGCATAGGGAAAAGATTACAACACACATAATGTCCGGTCATAGTGGGACTAGTCCCCCTGACGTAGACGCTCCACCTGATGTGATCGAATACACTATGTGTATTCCGATGCCTTGTACCAATTTCTAAAATGTGGCTATCGACAATGTCTTTATAAATAGGTCTACTAGATTCTCCAAGGAATGAACTTGTGTAATGTTAATTTCTTTCGTCTCCTGGAGCTCATGGATATGGTAGAACTTCGGTAATATGTGCTTCGTTTTATTACCTTTGATAAATCATTCTTTGACTTGAGTGATGCACGCTGCATTGTCTTCATATATAGTCGTTGGTTTGTCCTGGATAGTCTGAATTCCGCAACTGTTGTTGATATGGTTAATCATAGACCCTTGCCAAAAGCATTCTCTGTCCGCTTCATGAAATGCGAGAATCTCCGAATGGTTCGAGGAAGTCGCAACCATCGTCTGCTTAACTAATCTACAAAAGATCACAGTCCTTCCATAAAGGAACACATAACCAGTCTATGATCTGGCTTTATGTGGGTCTGATAAATATCCTGTGTCGGCATACCCAACTAACTCTGGTTTGCCTTATCTTGGGTTGAATATCCCCAACTCCATAGTGCCACGCAGCTATTTCAGAAGGTGCTTAATTTCGTTCTAGTACCTCTTCATAGGCGCTGAACTATGCTTTGCTAGTAAGTTTACTGCAAACGTAATATTAGGTCTGGTACAACCTATTAAGTATAATAATGCGCTAATTGCTCCAATATAGGACACGTTAAGCCCTAAGAGCTTTTCGCCTTCATCTGGTGGGCGAAAGGGTCGAGATTTTCATCTAGCAATCTCACCACAATAGGTATACTCAACTTGATGAGCTGCATCCATGTTGAACATTTTCAACATTCTTTTAGTATAAGTAGTCTGATAGACTAATATGCCGCTGCTAAGATTCTCGATTTATAATCCGACGCAAAACTTAGTCTTTTTTAGGTCCTTTATTTCAAATTCCTTCTTTAGGTATTTAGCGGCTTTCCTGATTTCATTAGGATTCTCAATGTTATTCAGATCATCGATGTATACTGCTATGATTGCAAACCCTTTGTCTATTTCTATAAGAAAAACATGTGCATATAGGACTATTTGCAAAGCCCTCGGCTTTGAAATACTCAGTCAACCTATTAATTATACCACATGAGCCCTGATAGTTTCAATTTATACAGTGATTTATCCAGTTTGATAGCATTCGCCCCTTGGGCATTGGGCTTATATGCTTCCGAAAGCTTAAACCCGTCCGGTAGCTTTATGTGGATGTAGGTATCTAATTTCCATATAGATACACAGTTACTACATCCATAAGACCCATGTCCAACTCATTCTCAACGACTGACAGGCTAAGCAAATAACGAATCGTGATTGCATCCTTGAGTGGAGATTAGGTTACATTTTAAACGATGCTAGGTTTCTCCAAAAACCTTTGTGCAACTTGTCTCGTTTTATACCTGACAGTTTTTTTCGATTCATTTTGTTTCGTTACGAACACCTATTTATAAATAACAGGCTTTATGGCATCATGCCTTCGAATTATTTATCCGAATACTTCCCATTTTGGCCAGAGACTCTAACTCTGCCTGGATCGCAGATCCCTACTGTGGCTAATTTGTTCGACGACGACACTCTTCAACAGTCCGTGGTTCTGCATCCTCATCTAGAATAGCAACGACGAAGTAGAATTTGTTGTCGATAATTACTTTAGTTCAATCCCATCTTTCATACTTACAGATTCATTTTATTTAGATCTCATTCACCTCCTCGAGGTTTAACTGTAAAGTATTGATGGATCGTGTAGCTACTATAGCATATTTTATGGGTGACGCCTCATTTGAGCGATGACTACTCTGTTAGCCTCCTCATCTGAGCGTAGACTACACCATTAGTCCTTCGTCCCCTATTCTGCTTTTTATATATGGCAGAATCATTTGTTCCAATGGATATGCCACGTTCTTAACGTGCCTTTGATTCATTTGCTAGTGCAAAAGATTTTTCTTCGGGACCTCGATCTGTGCTAGTGCATTACCAGCTAGTATATGCACGTGTATCACTTTCATTGTGTCATTGAATGCGCCAGGAAGTTCTTGATCAATTCTCTGAAGGTGATGAAACAGTTGAACATCTTGGTCACTTTGATTGGGTCGTGGATCTAGATGAGACAACGATGGTGTTCCTCAATAAATTTTATGGCACTATATTGTCTTATCTCCCCCTAATGCCAGAAATTGTGTCTCATCAAAGTGACTGTCTGCAACTTTGGCAGAAAAGACTTCGCCTAGCATAGGTTCCAAATATCTGATAATAGATGGTGAATCATAGCCCCTTATAAATGCCTAGGCGGTATTGGAAACCCATCTTTGTGTATTTAGGTGGTTTTATAATCATCTGCACGGTACATCCGAATGTGCATGAATGGGCGACATTAGACTCCCTGCCCATGACTAGTTGCTTTGGGAATATTGATGATATGCCATTTGGACGAATCCTGATCAATGTTGCGGCATGCAAGAAAGCATGCCTGCAGGTGGAGGTCGGAAGCTGTATACGCATTAATAGTGGCATAGCGATATCTATAATCGCTTGATCAGATTCTCCGCCATATAGTTTTGCGTATGGAATTTGGGTACTAGATGTTCGATATCTATACCATTGGTAATACAGTAATCATCAAATGCTAGGAGATAAATTCACTAGCTCTGTCTAGTCTCACATACTACATAACGTGATTTGGGAAATGAACCCGCAATCATATGATCTGCACTAATAAACATGCCAACGATATATTCGTAGTCGAGAGCAGGAAAACATTAGACCATCTACATGATGCGTCGATCAAGACCATTTAGTACCAAGATAGGCATGTTGGTGGATGGATAAGTCCATATAAATCTCCATGGATGCGGTGGAGAAAGGCTGGGGACTCAAACCCCACCTTTTATGGTCTAACTAGGTTATTAATTTCCTTGCGTACAGACGATGCATTGTTTATTGAAGAATGGAATCTTCTGTTCTTGCAAAGATAGTCCCATTACATTGTTGATTATCTTCTCCATCATTTTTATGCCTAGATGTCCGTGACGATCCTAACGGCAGTAGAATATTGCCCGAAGAATGGCTTGAAAAATTTTCAACACCAGTTTCGGACCATTAACTGTAGATGTAATGAACATAACGTTTTTGTCATTTTCTGCTAAAGTTTACATTTGATATCCATTGTTATGAATATCTGTAAAACTCAGCAATCTCTTTCAGATTTACTCGAGTATAGAACTTCTTTAATACAAAGTATTAATCCATTTTGAAGTAGTTAGACATGTATTCCCAATGCCCTCTACCATATTAGCCGCGCTAGATATGGTTGTGACCTTACCGTCACATTTGGTCAAATTCGAGAAGAATTGTCTTCCTCGAAGGTAAAAGTGCATAGTACTACTGTCCATAAGATATGTGTCTACTTTCATAATATTATCAACATGGGCACTATATCCAGACAAATTCATGTGGGCATAAAGTTTATAACTAGTAGATCAAGCATCAATAATTATGCAGTTTAAAACACAACATGTAACTAAACTTATAATCATTAGAAATAATAATTGTTTAAATGGGCATCGTTCAAATAAAACAAACTATTAAAATAGTATCTAAACTGGCTAGAAAGTTTATTACTAATGAAGAAGAACTAATTAAGTGGATTTTTCGTCGTCCGCAACATCACTATAGTTGTAGAAGTCAGATGAAGCACACTTTGGATCATCGACAAATATGTGATAAGCCTCTAACTAATTTTGACTAATAGGACTCCTAGTTGAGTCTCGCATGGCAGGTCCTCGACCAATGCCCGATCTTTTTGATACTGAAGCTTTTGACAACTATACTTGGTTGTTTCTTTCCCTTTCCTTATTTTGCTTTGTGGGTTAGGAAATATGTTATTCCTTTTGCCAAGTTTCTAGTTATTTGAAATTTTCTGATTTTCAATTTGTTGGCACCCACCAAAGCTGCCTATGTTCTGTCCCCTGCCATAGTTTCTACCGCAGTCACGTTCTGCCGCTGTCACTTATTACAAGCACTTCTGGCGCAGGCTTAGCTCATGATTCCTCATTAGGAATTCGTCATTATATTCTGCTATAAGCAGAGTAGTTATCAGTCAGTCTGAGATTGAAACCCTTAGTTTCCATATTGTCTTCAAAACAATATTTGGGGCATGGAACATGCTTAGAGCCTTTTCGAGCATATCGAACTCTATAATCGTATCTCCATATAGCATCATAAAAAGACGATTCGATGGACTATTGAACTGTATTCAATCACTGATAAATAACTTAAGGTAGTATGACATCCTATGTCCATATCTTACCTGTAGTTTGTCTCATCGAGTTAGTGGGGCACAAACAGTGGGCTACTTTATCTTTAATTTTTCCATCATAAGATGTCTAAGGAAGCATAGAGTGTTAAGTGATTGGCAGATGACTCATTGTTGTCCTTAACAATAGTCATCTCCATTGCACTAGATGCCAGATGTAACTCTGCATCCATGCACCAAGTGAGATAGTAATCTCTAGAAAGGTTCTGTTGCAGGTAATCCATATTTTTAGTTTTCGAGATCTATCATGCAATGCACATATAGTTATATGGTGTGATAGACTTGAGCATGAACATGAATCTATAATTAAGTAGTCTAGGCCCATCTTTATTTTCTTTGGGTTTAAACAACCCAACATTTATATATTATTTCTAAAATTCGTATTTATGTCTGTCAGTATACTTTGGACCCAGTTTTGAACATCTTATGCTCCGAATTGAGCTTGGGCTATTTGTAATGAAGTTGTAGCTCTTTGAATCTAATTTTCAGAATAATATGGCTTGTAATATTTGGACTTACAATATGTAAGTTATGGTCATTAAAGTAAACCGTGTACATATGGTTAGTTGTAGACTAACATTAAGGAATAATGTTTGTTCACTCAAAACTTTTGATTTAGACCACAAGATCATTTTGATTGATACATGTCTTCATATCATTAAACAAGGGGCATAAGTTCAATCAAAGTTTTTGTACACAAAACCTTATCTATAAAAATTAGTTTTTGTTATTAAACATATATCACAACCACTAGCTAATAATGCATACACTACCATTACAACTCACCACCACTAGCTAATGATGGATGCACCATCACCTCTAGCTAATAATGGATGCACCACCACCACTAAATAATAATGGTTCCACTACCATTTTCCACCATCATAATTGAAAACCTTTTGGAAGCCTATATAAGGAGGCTTAAACCAAATGAAAATGAGTACCTTAAAGAAGTTTTCTCCATTTTTATTCCATCTTCTAAACCATTCAACATCAAGCTTATTTACTTCTTCAAACTTTAAACCTTATTTTTCCACCATTAAACCTATATAAAAAGAAGGGTGTTTCAACTAGAAGAGGTATTTTTTCAACATCAAAAGAGGAGATTTTCAATTTGAAGAAGAGGTATTTTTCAACATCAAAAGAGGAGTTTTCATACTAGTATTGGAAGCAAATCAAGGTAGGGATCGAAACCCTAGTATAAAACATATGTTCTTAATTATATTATTTTTGAACAAAACATGTAGGTAAGAAAATCTATAGAAACTCTAATGGTGTTTTTGAGGGGTGTGGAACTCAATGTACCTCATTTTCCTCTCCCGAAGAAGCTGAAGCTTTAGCTTTTCTACTTGGAATCAAATTGGCTCTCAAAATGAATTTCTTTGATTGTGTTATTGAAGGGGATACTATGAATATAATCCGTTTTATCAACGAAAACTCCCTTAACATACCTTAGAAGATTCGAGCTATCATCCTTGATATTAAATCATTGGTGTCTTCTTTTCACTCCATAGGTGTCGTTTATGTTAATAGAGCTTGCAAAAAAGCAGCTCATGACTTAGCTAAATTTGCTTTAGATAGGCAAATTTCTGACCGGTGGTCTACTCTTACACCACCTCCTTATATTTCTGAAATTATGTTTGCTGATCTTTCAGCTTTTGGTTAATGAATGAATTCCCTATTTCCTATTAAAAATATTCTCTAATTATGCAGTTAGGAGTTCAATGGAATTTAACAAACGAACTCATAAAGTGGGCTGAATTAGTAAAGAGCGGGTTTGAAGATCAGTTCCCTAAATATTTATACTATTCTAATGAGGCTTGAAAATGGCTCAAAATGAGTCGTTTAAGCCATCCATCATTGCATCACAAGACTCACAACGATTAGATGACAAACAAGTTGGATATTTCCACCACTTTATTAAATCTTTTATATGTTCAACTTTCTATCTATTTTATTCCTACGCTCCGCTTACACCTAAATGTGGGCCTGTGTAAAGATGATTGATTTTTTGGAGTCCAATTTTGCTGCAACTTCAATTTGCTATAAGGGTAAGGGACCACTATTTTTCGCCACATGGCACAAAATTACTTTAAATTTCTATCCATTTTTAACCTTAGTTAAAGGAGAAAGAAAAGAGATCACCCTAGTTAGAAGAGAGAGAAGAGATGGATGAACAAGAGAGAGAAGAAAAGAAGAAAGAGAAAAGATGCCGACGACCTGGAAACCAGCGACCTGACCTGGAAGCAGCCATTAAAGCCGGCAAGCTTCTGGTTCAGTCCCTTTTGCAGCAAAAAGGCCACCCTCAAAACCACCATTAATTTTAGGGAATTTTGGGCTTAAGTCACAGGCCAAATTAGAAATTAGGTGTTAGTCCCACGTTTTTTTAAAAAGCTGAATTTAGTCCCATTTTGGATGAAAACCTTGAAATTACTGTTATTTTGTGCGTGTCATTCACACATGCACACTTTATGACATTAATACCCTCACGTTCTGGGCACGTGAGGGACTTAAGTTATGGTTTATTCGAAATACCCAATATACCCTCACGTTTACCTAACCACGTGGCAGTTAGATAGAAGATTTAATCCAACGACTGATAACGCCCTCAAAAATGACTGTTTGGCAACGGTCATCTTCTTCTCCATTACCCAAAAATGGTTTTTGTATAAATACCAAAGATCACTCAACTGCCAACTCACTAAACTCTCTTATCCTCTACTCCTCTACTGCTCCTTCAAATTTGCAGTTATTGTTCTAATTTCAAAGTAGAACTCAATGCTTATCGTTTTAGGGTTTTAAGGTTTTTGGGTTGTTTGATAATGGGTGGTGGTGAAGGTTCATACATTTGCAGTAAGGTAAGTGTTCTCTCTTTTCAATGTGGACAACTTATTTGAGCAAACTAACCTAGATTTTTAGTTACAGGTTAGCCTCTTCATCAATGGAGTTGGATCTTCTTGCTAGGACTTACGTCTAATATTTATATTTACAGCGGGGACTAAACTATAATTTAATTACTAACAACTAAATGTTATTTCTGGTGTGTCATATTCTAGTGTGGCGGTGAGGAGCCAAAGTGCAAAATTTGTGACTCCGTTGCGCATGTGGCCCCTGCATGCCCATTCATTTATACTCAGTGTAAGTATAGTAAGTGCAATGGCTTTTGCAAGATTATGATATCCACCACCGATAATAACCCAAACAGGAAGTTCCTGAAGTGACAGAACTCAGTTTGTGGTAGTTTTCAATGGTTAGATGATGCTGTCTTAGAGGGCATGGGTGTTGTGGGATGCAGCTCAATCCCACCAAAACAACATAGGTCACTTGGTTGTTTTGGATGTGGTGAGACTGATACTGGAAGAACAAATGCCGGTGGGATGGTTCTCCATGCAGGATAGATGGTTGTGAGGGCATGAGGGAGGTTAAGACTTCAAAGTGGGTTGGCTACAAAGGTGACAAGTACTTGGGGTGCAATAAGTGTCAGGAAAAACAGTGTTTTAGTGAGGCAAAAAAGCTGAAAGAGACTCCAAAATCAAGCACCCCTTTGGGTAGCATTGTAATGGGTGCCTGGATTGTCATTGACACCACACTAGAAGACTTTTGTACCAAGTTCCAGACTAATATGAACTTAAAAAAAAAAAAAAGTCTAACTTGTAGTTGTTGTATAAAGACCCTACTTATTATGACAGTATAAAAATATTTGAATATTGAAGTACGTAGACAATACTTTTGCATTCATTTTTGTACTTGAATATGAGAAAAATAAAGAGAACACCTGATTTTCATTAAAGGCCTCACAATGCCTGTATGTGATTACAAAAGTGTAAAATAGAGCTTCACCAAAAAATACATATATCATCTTTAAACTACCAACTTCATGCCAACAATAGCATGGTCCTCCTACCTGCACAGTATGCAGAACATCTGATCTGTATTCAACATAAACCACCAAGTGGTACTGCAACAAAAAATACATCACCCATGGTCCAAAAAAACAAAGTATACCACCCATTTAAAATCATCAACAACATCCAGGATATTTAACCCTTAAACCATCATCAACATCATCTACTAAGTTCAATATAAGTCCATGCACCCTAAAATAATTCCAAAGTAACATAACAATAAGTTGAAAATAACATAAGTCCAAAGTAGCATAACCATCACATGAATCACCCGAAAACATCTTCAAACCATTCCCAGCCTCTTTCTTACCCTATCTGTATACCTTTTCCTTTAGCCCTTCTCGGCTGCAACTTAGTCTTAAAAGTGTCTCCCTGCTAGTTGGGAAGTGCCTTCACTTTGAATGGGCATCTGTCCATGCACCCTAAAATAATTGGCAGCAGTCTGTGCTGTTACTGCATCTTGGGACATGGGTATTGGGTGCCTTTGTATGCCAGTTGGAGCTGCAGTAGACACATCAGCTGTAGTAGAACCTACAAACAGTATGCGATCATAGTCTACTGAAAAAGCATTATAATAAGATAGTTTTGCATATTTTATGGTCTTTGGTTTGCATAGTATATGTACCAGCACAGTAATAAGGTAGTTTTTTACCTGTTGCATTCTTTTTCCTTGGTTTCCTTACTCTGGGCTTCCTCACATGTGCAGGTGGGCCTTTACATGTGATGTTGTGCCCATGTTGTCCACAGAGTGTGCACTTCCTCCTCACACCAGTATAAGACTTGGCTCTCTCATCCCAAGCTCTCCTTCTTTGCTTTTTAGGTCTACCAACACCCTTGGCCAACTTTAGTTCAATCACAGAGAATTGTGGCTGCAATAAAGAAATAAATCAATTAAAACCACAAGTGCAATCAGTGTGTGATTTGAGTAAATATTATAGGTAAGATGATAACTTACAACACTCCATTCTTGGACAGGTGCCATGGGCTGAATGTAACCAGCATAGGCCCTCAGATAGGTGCTAACCTTGTGATAATCACTGCAAAAATTGGAATAAGAAAAAAAAAACAAAAAAGCAAATTGTAAGCATAATATAATTTGGGAATATATTAAAGGGTTCTAAGAGAGTACTGTGTAGAAAGTACTTACTCCACATATTTGATCCTCTTCCTGTTAAGTACTGAAATAGCATGCACACATGGTATTCCACTCATGTTCCAAACATAGGTCTTCTCTTCAATATTAACAGTTCATCTATTAGCAGTATTACTCTCAGTCACACTGAACAAATGATCACTTGCTCCACGAACCCTGTAAAACTTGAGGTCCCCCTTCAATCCCTCAATGACCCTAGATGCTCTAGGAACTAAACCTTCTGGGTCCCATGTTCTTGCCTTCACCCTCCTCTCATATAGTAGAGACATCAAAAGATGATACTTATCTACTAAAGCAACACCCTATCATCAACATCATCATCAAATAAAATCAAAATCAGGCAACTGTATTCTAAATTAACATTTAAACAGAAAATCAATTGACAGTTTAAATAATGTTAAAAGGGAACACAAAAATGTCACATTATTCCTATGTTTTTCATCATCATCACCAAGAACATCACTAACTTGCATTTCATCTTATTCATTTTCAATAGGCTAATTAGGAAAAAAAATGATACCCAATACTACAGCTAAACCCTACACATGCAAAAACTAGAAATATTCTACTGTGAATGCAACAAATAACTGATACCCCAGGGATTGAACCATGTTTTAACCTTAAACCCCAACAAGACCGTTGTAACCTTGTACCGAGGGCTTGAAGCTCTGAAATCCAAAAATGGAGTAGATTCATAACTGAGAAACCCTAAATCATCTCGTACAGGGTATATAGCCACACATCAACATCCATTGATACAATCACCCACAAAAAAGAGAAATCAAGGAAATAGGATGAAAGGTTAAAGAATCTTACCGAGTTTGGACGACCCCTGCTTCCATTTTCGTATTCTGATCTCACCACAACAATGGTGAAGCCTTCAATCCGCGGATCAAACAGTATCACTAGCTTCAGCGACTGATAATGGTGCAAAACTCACGAAATCGACGAAGACGACCCTTATTCCTTAAATAATCGTCTGCAAACATCCCTTCTCTCTCTAAAATTAACCAAAACAAACCCTAGGTTCTTTCTCTCTCTAAAATCAGCAACAAAACCCCCTTTAGAACTAAACCCTTCTTGTTCCCGCCTTTTAGATACGTGTAGAACGGAGAAGTTCTATTGATTGGACGTAAGACTTCTACAAAGATCGTTAGATCCTTTTCTAAAACCATATCCATTGGATGTAAATTAGGGTATCTTGGGTATTTAGAAAGACAAAATTTAAGTCCCTCGCGTGCTGGAAACGTGAGGGTATTAAGTCAAAAAAAAACGTGAGAATGCTTTTCACACGCACGAAAAACGGAGATTTAGCAGTTTTCATCTAAAAAGGGACTAAATTCAATTTTTTCAAACAACGTGGGACTAAATCCTAATTGCTAATTTTTTTGGGACCTAACCCTAAATAACCATTAATTTTATTAACCCAAAACCACCCCTAACCTTAAAACCACCTCAATACCATCATCAATTTTTTTATTAACCCACAACCACCCTTAACCTTAAAACCACTCTCAAAACCACCATCAACCCCTAACCCTAAACCACCCCAAAACCACCATTAAAACCACTGTATCTATTCTAAAACCACCTTTAATCCCAAAACCACTTAAGAGGGGAGAGAAGAGGGGAAAGAGAGAGAGAGAGAGTGAGAGAAGAGAGGAGAGGAGAGAAGAGAGAAGAGATGGGTCGTTCAGAGAAAAAGACAAAAGAGGGGAAATAGTGAGATAAAAGATGAGAAAGTGAGAAAAGGAAAAGATAGATTTGTACGATCCCTTCTCTCTTTCCCCCTTTTTCTCTCTCCTCTACCTAGGGTTAAAATTTGATAATAATTTAATATTTTTTTTGTGCCACATGGCAAAAAATTAGTGGTTCCTTACCCTTGTAGCAAATTCAAGTTGCAGCAAAATTGGACTCGATTTTTTGCAAAAATGATATTCTCATTTATATAGGGGAAAAGTACATTAAAAACATCTTATTTTGGAAAAATTGCATCTAAGTCACCATTTTCAAACTAAATACAAAAATAACACCCTCCCTAAATTTTTACCCAAATTCTTTCCAAAATACCCTCTCAGTTTTTTGTTGTCTAGACCTTTTATTCTTCAATCTAGACCCTTTATACTTCAATCTAGACCCACATTTGAGATCATTTCCTCTAAAAAGGAAGAATAGATTGGATTAAAATAAAAGGTGGGCGTTGTTTTTAAAATATCACATATTCCTAGGTTTATGTCTTAAACAATAAACACTAATCTAGGTGTATATAGAAGGGGATCAATATCTACCTATTTAAAAATTAATTCTCAATGCAAGCATAATAAGTAGAAATTGAAACAAACAAGTATTGACTTAATCGATTCTCAAATGCGGAAATAAGGTAGAATCGAATATTTCAATCTTGCACAAAAATCATTCACACATGTAAGCATTCAACACAAATGATTTTTGTTGACGGCGAAACACCTAACGGAAAAAACCCCGGGACCTAGTCCAGAAATTACCACTATGAGTTGTGAGAAATCTTACAACTGTTCACATCGACAACATGAATCCCTCATGCAAACTCGACTGGTCTTTCTCCACGACTCGAATCCCCAAGCCTCTTGTACGCCTCCAACTCGGAATCCACCAAGCCTCGTACTTGTATGCTCGAATCCTCGAGCCTGCACCTCGCCGGAACTCCACCGACAAACTCACCAGAACTCCACCGGTGACTGCAATGGTGTTTGAAGATTTGGTATTCTTCAACACTTTGTGGCTCTCATGCTAGAATGATATGCAAGGTCTAGCTAAAATGAAAAGCCCTATGAGGATAGATCTAAATCAACTCTCATGAAGAAGTTAGCTCAATCTTTCTCAAGATCTTGAATCCCTAGCTATTGGAGACGATGACTACAAGGAGTCTCTCAATGATTTCTCACTCTAAGCTCTCTAACTCTCTTCATCTTCGATGCATAACCTAAAATGGTTTGCCTCTCTTCTATATAAAGAGAAGGAACAAAACCTAAGGTCATTTGGGTCAAAAAACCAAAAGGGTATAAAACCCCAGGCCAAAAATCGCGCAGGAAAATAGCTCAGTTTTGCGGATTAGCCTTGCTATCGATACCACTCTCAATGAGTATCGATACCACCCTGATATACAATATCAGGGAGGCATAGTATCGATACTGCCTAAGGTTGGTATCGATACTGGCAGAGTAGTATTGATACTAACCCTAGACAGTATTGATACTGACCTTCAGAGGGTATCGATACCACCCTGCCCATAAGCTAGAAAAGCCTCTAAAATGTGTCTAAATGGATTCTAAATTCATCCTAGCTTATGTGGCTAAGTCTTAATATATTCTAACCACCTATGAATGATAATCAAGGTCACTTACCAACGTGTGATGAGTTCCGGTGGTGAGTTGAGTCCGATGGCGTGCTTTCTCTTCGATCTTCGATGAAGTGTGAGTTTGCACAAAGGATACAACCTAATTCTAACTCAAGCATGGACTTCCAATTGAGTTCATTGTCTCACCATGAACATTAACAAACCCAAAGGGACCTTTTAAACGCAAAGGGACCTTTCAATCTCCCTCTTTGTCAATTTCATGACAAAACCCCATACATAAGAAAATTTTCAAAAGACACATTACAACACGAATTTTCTTACAATGGACTCAATCAAATGCAAAACCTCCCCAATAAGAAATAAACAACAAAGACAGGGAGAACCTTCTGCAAAATCACACAAGAATGATCAAGGCATCATAATATAAGCAGTAAACACCAACCTTGAGCTTCTTGAAACTCCCCCTATCTTATACAACTCCCTTATAATAACTTCTCCCCCTTTTGTAATGAAATCGACAAAGACCCGAGGAGTAGAGGAGATGAGCATAAGACGGGAGGTTCATCCTTCAACAAGTCAAAAAACATTCACAATGATAGATAAGACTTGAAGCATATAAAGATAACCAGCATATAGGATAATCCATAATAATTTATTTGAACCAAAATGAGATTTCAAACAAAGTTATAAACTGAAATAAACAAGCATAATTATCTTATATCCAAATCAGGATGAGAACAAAATGAAAAATTGCACAAATAAACCAAGTGGTGTCCTAGTCTTATCATTCTCCTCACCACTTTCATCACCAACTTCTTTTCTAGAGTCAAAAGACGAACCGGGCCCGATAAGGCTAAACATTTAATCAGGAGAAGAAAGGTGTGGTTCAACACAATTCTTCGAAGGACGGAACAAAATGGGGTCAGTCGCTGGCTCAAGTTTGCACATATCATAAAGAGTTTCTGGGGTGACTATAATAACCTTACCCAAGATAAAAAGATATGAAAGTAAAGATAACTGAGTCAACAACATGCATATTTGCATAGAACAACTGTCTATCTTAGGGTAGGCCATCCTTGTTCCTTCTAAAAGGTCGAGGCTAAAGAGACAAACAAGAGAATCTCGAATGTCGCTAAAACCCATGCGTTAAAAACGAACCCTACGCTCTATTATAAGTGAACACTTTGAGTAGGATTTGTTGAACCATTTGAAAAACGTATCGGAGTAAAATTTTTCTCCGGATACAAGCTGGGAATTTTTAAAACAATATGTCATGGAAACCACTTTTTCAACAAAAAATCCCCCTAAATCGAATCATCCAAAACCTTTTTAGTAGAAGATAACAAAATTCGATAAAAACACACTGACAAAACTGCTCCACACATGAACATAAGTGTCAAGATTTAATTCCAACCATGTAAGAAATAGTCACTGTGAGCCATACGATGAATCAAGTCCATCAAGATGAGAAAATTTACACAAGTCCATGAAAGCATCATAAGCAACTGGTTTTCAAGAAGATATTCAAACATAAATAATGAAAACCCAAGTTGAGTTGACCACAAAATCCATCGAACAATGGAATGAGTGTGTGTGCAAGTGATGATGTCACAGAGTGTGAAAAGATCCTCGAAAGTTGATAAATATTAAGATTCTCACTATTTCAAACCACACTAGTATGGAGGACGAATCAAAATGCACGTTCCAAGTAGTTCAAGACCAACATGTTAGGGCTTTACCATAAAGGTGTATTTTAGAATACAAATAGCCCAAGAGCATGTACCATGACTCATCAAATCTGCCCGAGAGTTCATTATTGACTTGTTATTGATTTGCTCTCAAGGCACCAAGACCTGTCATGTGGTCACACTACAAACTATCATGCCATTAAGCTCAAAATCTTTTACGAGAACTTATTCTTTAAGTGGCCCCACCAAGCTCAAAATCTTTTACGAGAGCTTAGTCTTTAGGTGGTACACCGTGTTCAAAGTCTTTTACGAGAACTCACTCTTGAGGTGTATAGCAACAAAATATATTATCAATAAAGCACAAGTGCTATAATTGCTCGTCCATACTAGTTTGGTTCGAAATAGTTCGAAAGAAGTAACGAACATACAAACTAGGATCAATCCACACACATTCAATCAAAATCAAGATACAAACATAAGTTCAGAAAAGTTTGAATGAAAAGTGTGAAGCAAGGAACTTGAGATCTCAACGTTTATTATCTAAAGATATTCAACAAATCTAAAAAACTCATGATCTCAAGAACAAGTGATCAAAAACTTTATCTAAGATAGATAAAATGCATAAGGAACAGATCATAGCGAAGACACACAGGTCAAGACCAAATCAAAGCACAAATTATCTGTGTGCAAAGCAAAGATACAATGGGAGGAGAAAAGCATGCTTAAAAACAATAATTTTTCAAAACACGAAGTATCACAAACTTCCTTTTAGAATGTGAGAAAAGCGATGTAATACAATGCAAACTAAAGAAAATACATTCAACTGCGTATTATGAAAGAGAGACAAGAACAACCAAGGTAGGAGAGTGAGACAATGTGAGCTCAAGATAAGGAGACTACACCTATAGCCCTTCTAAGATTATCAAAAGTTAAAGAATCTAGAGACTAGGGGAGGATATCAACAACTTGCTTATCAGTCGGCACATACTCATAAAGAATCACATTCTCTTCAACTAAGACACGGATAAAGTGAAACCTAATATCTATGTGCTCAGTTCTAGATTGTTGAACATGAATCATGGTGATATCAAAAGTATAAGTGTTATCACAACAAACAATTATAGTAGCATGTTCAAAACCATCATCAATAAGCATATATAACATCCAAAATAATTGAGTGAAACACAAACCTGCCGCGATATCCTTTGCCTTGGTTGTGGATAAAGATTGAAAGTCTTATTCTTCCTGTCATCCACAATTCTGGCCTAACCTACATCGGAGTAGGTACAGAACTCGGAGTTGCAGTTCTTTGGTGTACCAAAGTCCAAACTCGAGAGTTCCTTCCACTGGAGTCTTGATTTATCAATTCTATAACAAACCTCTTCACAAGATGCAACGAGAGGGGTAAACGACAAGACTCCCTCAAACAAACAGAGATATTCAACTCTAGGGGATGTCTTGAACTTGTTTTCTGCGCATTTCCACAAAACACATCAAAGTACCATGGAAGGCATGACTACAAATAAAACAATAAGCTTACTCTCCCCCTTGATGAGTTCTACAAGAATCTCTCCCCCTATGTGATATATCACCCATCACATAGTAGTCCCCTTGCAAAGTCAAGAACACACAATTCTCTCCTTTTTTGTCACACATAGACAAGATAGAGATATCAAAAGAACAAGGATAGATAAAGAAAGATAATGCAAGAAAACATATATACAAACCAACTGACCATCAGAATAAATATATAACTAGCTTTTATATATGCGCCAAAGACAACAAGTAGATAGTTAGATAAGCAATAAATAAGTATGGTGGAAGGTAAGTACATGACAAGTCACACAATACAAAATTTATCAAATCTAGCTAAGGTGAATCAGAGTTATGATAAGAAATAGAAACACGGTGTGTGAAACTATTCAGGCTTCAAAAACCAATGGATAAGGTGCATATTGTTAGATAATTCAAATATCTACATAATGCACAGTAAAAAACATACATGCACAATATATACAAAGAATCAATTCATGCAAACACACTCTCAACCAGATCATTAACAAGATTGAATCTTAAAGCTAGTCTGGTACAATATGCATCAACACTCGACCCAGAGACATACAAAAGTAATATAGGGAAGAGTGAGAATACAAACCTACAAAAAGTATTCTGATTAATGTGGTTGACCATCAGTAGTCACCACTTGTGCAGTACCCTATTTCTCATTCAATATTGACAATGAAACAAGATAACAAGCATAGAAAAATACACACATGTTGCAAAAATAGATTTGCCAAAAAGATTAAACATGGTGTAAGGTATGATACTTGGTTGATATAAAATTATCTTCATATGCAATGGAACTTTCTCTACAAATACATACTTCATAAGCTAGAATGCATATAATAGTAAAATGCAAACTAGTAGAGCACCCACTCAATTTCCCTAACAAAATATGTAATCAGCACAAAGGGAAGAGTGAGAACAACAATAAACAAGTAATAGAACAACTACTGTCACCAACCAGTAAACATTTGGAAGACATACCAGTATTGTAAACAGTGGGAGTTACCTTACCCATGTGACCTTAAGTTTCTTGAAGATATTCTTTTGGTTCAAATCCATATGAGTAGGTTTGGTTATCTTAGACACAACCTTATTGGTCTTGTTCCTCTTCCTTTTCATTTGAAAATATCTAAATCCAAAGGAATAAGCACCTTACTTGTTGTTCAAAAGCTTGATTCTTCTTAGAAGATCTCTGTACAATTATAAGAAATTCATCAAAAGAATCGAGTTTCTCTCGGAGGGAAACCACCTATATGAACCAAGAGAAACCAATGATCATAATCAAAATAAAACATTTCAACACATATTAAGTAACTAAAAACCAAACACCTTGAGAGGGATTCAAAGATATTGGTTGGCTCGAAATCAGTCGAAATGACAAGTAAAATATACATTATTTACAGCTTGTTACCTCATCTGATTCCGATGGTTGTATCCCCACAAATGTCATTGGGGATGTGAAATCTTGCCCACTTGAGCTGACGGGTGTTCAATGTTGTCAACTCGTTTCTTCACTCACACCAACTTCTCTATCTTCTTCAGGATTTTAACCTTTGGCTTGGGTGTGGTGGCTTGCTTCACCTTGGTCTTCTTGCTTTGCTTCTTGACATGTGGCCTCTTACCATATGTTGTTCTACTGCAGTTGGGATTTGCTAGTCTCCTAATCTTTCTAGTCAAAGCACTTGCTTTACCTTGAAGTTACTTGAACTTCTTCAGCAACTCTTTTTCTCTTTGTGATCAGTGGAGGTCTTCCAAGTAGAATTTGCAAGTATTTTGCAAGTTACCTTGATATCCACAATAAGAGCATGTGTGGATACTTTGAGGCAATCTCCTAGCACCTCTTGGCTTGGCTTGTGGCTTGGCAACAGTATTTGGAGCTTATTGCTTGCCAACTTGCTTTGGAGCTTGCTTGTCGGATTGCTTAACAACTCTCTTTTATGGAGGAGGATAAGTCTTAGCTTTCACAAAGGTCATTGACATCGAAGTGCTAGCAACCTTACTTGGATCAAACCCGAGTCCCTGTTTATTTTCTGAATTCTTCGATCCTTTCAACATTGACACAAGATTGTTCGACCCGTGATTGAACTTTATGAGCATCTCTTTAGACTCTTTCAACTCTTCCTTCACTCTCTTCATCTCATCAATGAGAGATGCGACTCTCTCATTTGCCACCACAAGCTCATTCTTGAGAAACTTGGTTTATTTTTCTTTCCCTTCAAGAATCTCATTGCCTTCCACCTCTCTCTTGGAGGCTTCTTCTACTTGAAGAATTAGATCATTCTTCAAAGTCTCAAGGCTTGAAATCTTCAGTTTGAGCTCATTATTATCCTTTGACAAGCTTTTACTATTTTCCAAAATTCTTGAAAACAGCTCTTTCTCGTGGAGATCATCTTCACTCTCATCTTCCTCACTTGAGGATTGAATAATCCCTTCGTCTTCTACTTGCTCATTTGAGGAGGCATGTGAAGCAGTGAAGGCAACATAGTTTCTTGTCATTACCTCTTCACTATTATGAAAATAGTCGGATTCCGATGATAAATCATCAAAGGTAACATTCATTGCTTTCTTGCCCTTTGAATAACTGAAACTCTTCTTGTTAGGGCAAATATTTGCAATGTGTCCAAATCTATAACACTTGTAGCATTGCACCTCATCACTCTTCTTATTTTCAAACCTTTCTTCATCATGTTTGGACTTGGAGAGGAAGAGTTCTTCTTGTCGAATTCTTGAGATCCTCATTTCTTCTTTTTCATGTGTTTCATGAATTTCCTTGTGAGGATAGCAATTTCTTCATCAGTTGAGTCATTGAAGGATTTGTCATTCAGTTTACTAGCTTTCTTGATGGCCTTGAAAGCTATATTCTCGAACTCCTTTGAAGAGCGGAAGTTTGACTCAAATGTCCAGAGATTTCCTGCAAGTTCATCAGGTAGAAGAGCATCAATAACTTTACTCTCCTCAATAGCCGTAACTTTGGCTTCAAATCTCTTGGGGAGAGATCTCAAGACCTTGCGGACTATCGTAGAGTTAGAAATAGTCTCTCCTAAGGCAAATGTGTTGTTTACAATCTCACCAAGTTTGCCATAGAACTCGTTGAAGGTCTCATTCTTCTCCATTCGAAGATTTTCGAATTAAGTTGTCAACATTTGCAACTTTACAACTTTGACGGTCCGGGTACCTTCATGTGTGACCTCTAATTTGGTCCATGCCTCTTTTGCCACAAGGCAATTGGATATGCTTCTAAAATCATCGACTGTAACCGCATTAAAGATGGTATTCAAACCTTGATTGTTATATGTAGCCTTAGAAATATCATCCGAGGTCCATTCATCCTCAGTTTGGGTCTAGTCACAGCAACTGTAGACGCCAAATTTTCGCACACCAGTGAAAAATACCCATTTTAATTGTGCCCCAATTTGCGTGCTAAATCCGATCAAAATTGGCTTAACATGACCAAGCAGGTCTAACTTCATCCCTCCAAAATTCGGTTCAACGCTGAGTTAAGAATCGAACCAAAATCAAAGGAATCTTAAATTCGGGGCAGAATAGGCCTAGTGTAGAACCGTTAGGTTTCCTTTTGGTTCTAGGTCAATAGGTGGGGCCACGTGTCATCTGTTGGTTGGCCATTACAAATAAAATGTTTTCAATAAAAAATAATAAATTTAAAGTGATGGGACCCAATTACAAATAAAACATTTATTATGTAGGACCCAATTTTTTTATAAAACAAAAAAAAGTTTGTTTTAAGACAAAACAATTCAGGTCCAAGTTTGGGCCGTTTTTTTTAGTTGAAAAAGGTTTGTTTGTTTTAAGCAAAGAAAAGATTTCAAAATGTGGGACCCATTTTATAAAAACAAAGCATTTTATTTTGAAAAGAAAATTAGATTTTGTTTTGGTGGGATTTTAGTTTGTAAAATAAAAAAGAATTACAAGTGGTGGGGACCACAAATCAGTTATATGTACGTAGGTTATTTTTGGTAAAAACATTCTTTTTAAAACAAATAAAAAAATAAATCTTTGCTGATGTGGCAGTCAAAACCCCACACTTAATTTGCGGTTTTGACCAATTTTGACTAAAACCGCACATTGAATGTGCAGTTTGGACTGCATGTGACGTGGTAGCCCAAACTGCACACTCATTGTGCAGTTTGGTCCTGCTACCCATTTCACCCACGGGTCACGTTAACCCACACGTGATGCTACGCATTTTTTTATATTTTTGGTCAAAATTGCAAACTAGCCCATGTTTTGTCTCTTTCTCAAATTATTTTCCATCCCTTGCGTTTCAAAAAAACCCCTCCCTGATCTTATCTAGCCACCTCATCTAAGTTATTTCTAGCCACTAGTTTTAAGGAAATAAGAGAGAATCTTGGGTGGTCTTCACCCACTTGGACACTTGGCATTGTTTGGGTGGAGTTTCAAAATCAACCAATCCTAGAGACACACATGTCTTTCTAGAATGGGGTAGGGTTTCTATATATAGTAGAAAGAAGGAGAAATTAGGGGTCTTTTTTTGTTCCATTTTTAGATCTCTCTTTCCTTTTAGGGTTTGATCTATTTCTTTCTTTTAGAGTTTTCTCTTCATTTTAGGGTTGAACTCCCTGGTTTTTCTGGGGAGAAGAGATGGAAGTCTAATTAGGGTTTTGGTAGAGAGAAAGGTTAGAGGAAGAGAGGGGAAGGTGAGAGAAAACAATTCTCTTTTGATTTCTTTCCATCTTGGTGAAAGTAGTGATTTTAGCGTTTTCTTTGTTTGGGATTTTCTTCTCCATTTTTGGGTAAAGGAAGGACTAGCAGAGAGTTCCAAGAGGAAATAAGAAGGAAAGAAAACATCAAATCTCTTCCATTCTCTCCCTTACATCACAAGTGATGTCATAGGTTAGAGATTCTTTGATTTTGGTTCTCATTTTTTAGAGAAGATAAAGAAATTTGAGTTAAAGAATATATCTCTACAATCTACTCTAACAAAAGGGATCTCTCATACATTGAATCCTGCGACCTATCCTTGCTAGGTAAAATCTCTACACCTCATCTTTAGAATTTTATGTTTAATGCATGTAAAGTGTGAAATAATATTTGTAGTGATGTATGGGATGATGTAGGGAGTGATTTATGTGTTAGTATGTGATGATGTATGACATGGTGATGAAATCATGATGTAATGAAGAATTTAATACTAAGGTGAAATTCATGCATAGTTTTGATGATAAAAGGGTGTAAATTCTAATTTGATGTCTATGTTATGTTATTTAGCATGAAATGCATGGATGTAGATTTTTATATGAGATGATATTTTTTACATGCATGTATGTATGTGATGGACCATGCTAAATGGATGTAAATCTTGGCTTTAAATGCTTTTATAATGAATGCTTTATAACCATGATATGTGAATGATATGGATGAAATATGTGATGATATGGTCTCTTTTGATTTCACATGAAGTATGGTATGTTTATTTTTTTGATATGAGAGTAAATATTATCATGTTTTCATATACATAATATGTTATGAGCATATCATTATTGATAATATCATATGGATGGATTTTTCTCCATGCCTTTGTTTGCTTGTCACACAAAAAAAAAAGAGTTAACAAGGCTTTAATTTGTGTTGATTCCATGTTATCTATCTTGATCTTCATGTCATTTAGCTCAATTATGGCCTAATGCATATTATGAACAATTTGGATCGTTTAAATTCATCTTAGATTTAAAGATTGAAGCTATTTTTGCACTCTTTTTATTGATGCATGAATATATGATTTAGGTCCATATCTTTGAGGAAAGCATGATGTGTGTTTTGTCATAATATGATGGTGCATGCTTGAGTATCATGAAAGTGTGTTTTTAGTCTCTCACCAAAGAGAGCAAGAAGTGTAGGTTTTAATGTTAGAAAGTGAGCATTTGCCTTGATCTTCTTAATAATCTCATGCTTTTTGACATGTTGAACATATTAGACGGTGTGGATCGTCGAATTTGGTTTAAGAATTAAGTGTGAGTCCTTAATTAGTGCTCTTTTTCTTATATGTTTAATCTCATGCACCTTATGCGTAAAATTCATGTTTATAATGTCATAATGATAAGGCTCGATATGATTGATGTGCTTACACTACGTTTTGTGTTTAAAGCTTTAACATCGTTAGCGCGGAGGCAGGTTACTTCATTGTACTTGTTTATTAATTTTGAGTAATTAGTAGCCTTATTTTTCATGTTTTAACTGGTTTGATAGCTTTAGGTTGAAATCGAATAAACTTTACAAATAAGCTACCTTCGGACTTTTGCGCCCGTTCTCTTGTGGTGGGCCCATGGGCCCATCCCCCGTTTGGGCCTTAGGGCCCAACTCTCTTCTTTCGTGGGCCTCAGTGCCTACATTCTTCCTTTTGGGCGCAAAGCCCTTCCTATGGATGTGGGCCCAAAGGCCCACCCCTTTTGTTGGACCCATCGCTCCAACTCTTTCTTGCGGGCACATAGCCCATTTCATCTTTCAGGCCGTAAGGGTCTTATCCTTTCACTTGGATCTAAGGATCCATGTCTCTTCCTATCGAACCTAAGATCGCCAAACCCTAAAAATAAATAATAATAGAGTTTAAGGTCTCTAGTTTAGTTTCCCTATAGGGTTAGGGCTTTGTGCTTTAGATTCCTAGGTTGCAATAGCCTAGGGCTTCGTGTTATTTTTTAGAGGACTTAGGGTTTCATATAAGCTGAAATTCCTATTTTACTCTCACCTTTGTTTTAAATGTTTTGAAATTTTGAAAGAAAATATTTTTCAAAATTCATCTCATTTAGCTTAGGGTTTCATGCATATAGGGTCAAGATCTTCCTAAAACAGATTAGGGATCTTTAGAAACCCTCGTGCGACATTAGAGCGTAGGGCATGCATACATCGCGTCCTATCGACATTCGTTTTCTTCCCAGGCACACGTGCATGGTGTGATCCCTTTTTCCTGGGCACATCCTATTTTGGATGTGATCCCGTCGTGAGATTCACACCTAAGGGTGTTATGAGTCTGTCTTTTTTTCTGGGTACGTGTCCTGATCACATGATCCCTTTTGGGGTTCACATCTACGGATGCTATGAACCCTTTCGTCTTTTGGGCATATCCTATGATGGGGTGATCCCGTTGTGAGATTCACACCTAAGGGTGTTATGAATCTGCTTTCTCTTTGGGCACGTCTCATGTTAGACGTGATCCCTCTCTGCCCAATAATGGTGTCTACCATTAGACCTAGAACTAATAATTTAGTCTAGGATTGAGCTGGACATCTTCACTATAAATAGGGGTTGAATCTCCAGTATTCAATCAACCATTCACCCCTCACCTCAACAAG
>MVGT01003023.1:207183-219883 GCA_002174775.1 Macleaya cordata
CTTAGTAGAACATTTGTCATATTGTTCGCTTGTTCTGGGTAGAACATTTGTCATCGTGTTCCTCTATACCAAAAAGAACATTTATCTTATTGTTCCCTCGTACCAGTAAGAACAAACAACGACGGAGAAAAAAAGAAAAAGCATTTTTGAACTTAAAAATCGAAGAATAAACTTGTTAATAGGTTGTCTTACCTCAGATTTTTCTTGTTTAATTGGGTTAGAAGATCTAATAATCCCTTCCCAAGTATTTTGAGAAGAATCTTCCATTAATGGAGCTTTCTTCCCAAATTCATCACCATCCACAATGTTAATAACACCAAAATGATGCTACTGGAGAATGCTTCCGGTGTCCAGAAAACTATGTTCGAAGGTTAATGAAGGAACAAAAATTATATGGGGAAGAAGATGGGGTTTGGTTAGTACCCTTTGGAAAAGTGGTTAGTAAAAAAAACACTTCTAAGGACCTCAAAATAAATATATAAAATAAGTGAAACAGCCCATATCACTTATGACCTTTATCTTATTTTGAACAGCCCTTATCACCTCACAGCCCTTATCCAATTTTGGATGGTTGTTACCAGTGGCCTTATTCTATACAACTCAAGCGTAAGGGAGCTTGTGACGTACAGTGCCGCCCACTAACAGACTGATAAATTTACCGGGCGCGTAAATATGAAAGCACAAAGGCGTGGGCAAGGAAAGCCATGGAAGAGGGGAGCAGTGCTCTGTTTATTCAACTGCATAAGTTGTCATCATCATCAGCGGCGACATCCGAACAAACCCTAGCCCACGTCCTCGAAACCCTATGGAGAACCAGAAAAACCGGTCTAAGAACCCTCGAGAAAGCTTCCATCCAATCCCTTCTTTGTCTTCCTTCCCTCGAAGAACTTGATCCGGTAAATAAAAATCCTTCCCATTTATCATTCTCTAGGTTTCTTTTTGTTTAACAATTCGTGGAGTTCTAGGGTTTTGAGTATTATATCATTGCTTCTAACAAGTATTGTTTAGGATTTGGAACTCATTTTGTTGCATTAAAACAACAGTTGGGACTTACAAATATCAGATTTTATGACGTCCATGAGAACCCAATTTGCCACTAAAGAAAGTAGAAAGAACATTTCTAAATTTCTCATCCCATTTTTAAGAAAGGATTAAACTCTAAAAGATATTTTAAAGGGAAGAAGAAAAAAAAAAACCCCCCCCAATTAAGTTAAAGGGTGGCAAGAGTATTAGTAAGGAATCTTGAAGAGGTAGGGACTAGTCTATTGGAGTCAAAATTTGAACCAATATATTGAGTTAGGCAAGAGTAATTTGATGATAAATATTAAGGGTTTTAGAGGACAACAATTAGGAGTGACATTACTAGGGTTACTTGGTAATATACTAATATTTGAATGTTTTGGTCATCTATCTATCTTTTTTTTTTTTTGCTTTGGCTACATAAACTTCAATAAAGGTACTTTTTCTCTTTTTTTTTTTGATCAATAAAGGTAAATTTGGATGGGATTTATGTTTTAAATTGAAAGCACAAAATACAAATTTAACCACCTGACTTCATAAGTCTATTTTTTTCCTAAAAAAGAAAGATTTGCAGAAAGGCCCAAAAGGATGTGATTTGGTATAGGTGAAAAGATTTGAAGAAGTGTATGTTCTAACTAAATATATAGCTCTTTGTGGATAGAATAGTAAAAGACTGAAAGGTTTTGTTATTTTTTAACTACAAAATAAAACAATTAAGGTGCTTTGATTATATAGTTTATTAAGAAACCGCGATTTATGTAGAAACGTTTTGAATGCATACATGGAAAAATTTGAAGAAAGAAATGTAATTGATTACATACATCACATAAAAGTTTGTGTCATTTTTTTTTGAAGTTTGCCGTTTCAGTTTGTATACTTTGATAGAGCGAAGCTCTGACAGCAAAATGGGCTATTTCTTTAATAGTTGCTACGATTAGATAATGGTTATATCTAAGTTTCGAGTTTAGTGGAATGTTATTCAGCAATCTCCTCATCTGCTGCAGCTATCAATCTCGAAATGCCCTTATATTTAACTTGCCTTTGCTGTTGAAGTAGGCAGTTGTGATGCATATCCTGGAATCTGCTCGGAAAACATGGTTAGAAAGTGGAAGACAATTGGAATTAGAGATTATTGTCTATCCAACGTGGTTGTGCAATAACTTTCCTCCATGATGAACTTTATAAGTTAAACTATGGTGCTAACTTGAGCAGAAACCTGGGGTCAAATCGCATTGACATCATTTCAGATAATATAAAGGGACCAGTTGCAGAGGGGCATTAAGTTCGATTTGTATGTTAATGGGGCGAATACATGTCCTGAGGTATATATATCAGATCAGCTAATTATGACGAAGAGGGGTCATGGACTTGGAACTTGCATACAGTTATATCTTTTGACTAAAACTCATCTGTTTTTTATGAAGTTCGAAATTAGATGGCTATAGAATGGACTTAATTATCTTTGTCATGCTCGAATCTGCTTTAATTTCGCTTTATTATTGATCTTCCCATCCGTGGCTGCTTAAAAACAGAGCAAAAAGTTAATACTAAAAAAATGAAAAAATGAAAAAATAGAAAAGTAAAAGAAAAGTTTGGTTTTATCACAAGCAGTAAAACTAAAGCATGTAAAGTATACAGTCTTTGTCAGACTGTCAATTGTGCTTGTATTTTCTCAGCGAGCTATCTACCCCATGGTCCTTTGAGCTATCAATAACATCTGAGATCTTGTCCGTAGGTTTTGGCATGCCTCCGCTCGCTTATCAGAAAATGTGTACATGAGAATTTAACTGCGGATAATCTACTAAAGCTATTTCCTCCGGATTTGTCCCTGGATCTGCAAAGCATTCTTGTATTGTTACTCCAGAGATATCAGAACCACTGGAAGGATGATGCATCAATGGACCAGGTGACATGTTATCTCAAACTTGTTAAACAAATTGAACTTATTTATTTGACTTGCAGTAATTGAGTTTGAGTTACTTTATATCAAGAGAAGATCAATGTGAAGTAGAGCTTACCTTTCAAAAAAAAAAACAAAAAATTGAAGCTGAGTTTGAATGATGAGGTTTTGAGTATTTTAACTTCAGGAGCAGCTAAGCTTAATTGCTTTGTACTATGTGTCACAACGATGATGTGCAGGTACCATCCTAGCTACCTAGGGAAAAATGAGTTTGGAAATATGTCATGGAGAAATAAATGACCAAGATGTCAGCATGTGATTGGAAAATGGTAGCTATACCAATTCCTTTGACATAACCAATATACAAGATACAACAGTATTAGAAGGGACAATCAAACACCACTGTGGCACTACGGGTTGTTGGTACCCATATATCTTAATGCAATATAAACTGTCCTTAATGGAGATCGAACTACTCCCAAGTGAAAACTAAGTGGGCTTACTTGTATCATTGTATGCATCGCCAATTTTCCTACCTGATCCAAATATTCCAAATTATTGATTATTTTTCCCAGATGGTGATCCAGGTGGATCACCTATTAATAGTAGATGGCTGGTTTAGTAAGTTTCTCATATATATATGAGAATCAACTTTTAGTAATTACTAATATAATAGTAGATGGCTGGTTTAGTAAGTTTCTCATATATATATGAGAAGCAACTTTTAGTAATTACTAATATAATAGTATATACTTAACTTTCTATTTTAGAAGTCTACTTGTCCAGCAAGGTGGATGTTTTCTATTGTGAAATAGAAAACTGCTGGGAGAAGACTTGGTGTCCAAGAAGGTTACCAATTAGAAACAGCCAAGTACTCTTTTCTATAAGTAGGAGTTAATCCCTTTGTGTAGGGGGGAGTTCTTTTTATTGATTTCTTTTGAAGGGTATAAACCTACGGGTTGTGTAAGAGTTACCATTGTTTTTTTCTTTTCTAGTTAATTCTTTAAAGAATATTGAGAATCTTAGAGAGGTAAACTATCTTCAGCAGCATTGTCTTCTTCTTAATTCTATTATTTGTTCTTGATTGAATGTTCTTCTACTAGAAACCTTTGATCAAGTGGTATCAGAGCCTTAGATTTCTGTAGTTCCTTGTGGTGTATGGTCTCAACTCGCAATCAAATCAAGGTTTTGGGTAGAGAACTAGTAGCACCTTTAATTTCGGAGAGAAAACTACGACAAGAGAAGAAGAAATTGATGGCAGGAGAAGAAAACACGGAAACACGTATCGACTCATTGGAGAAAAAGTTAGAAACTTTGACGGAGAAGGTAACAAAGTTGGTGACGGCACTTGTAGACACACCCAAGGAAGAGCAGCCTCGTGTTCTTAAAAAGGAGACCCAAAAAACTCATACCTCTACTTCTAGAGTGCATGTGAAGAGGAGTAGCATGACGAAAGGGAAGGAGATGAGCAGTGATGGGGATGATTCCGATAGTGAAGACGAGGAATCCGACAAAGGTGATGAAGAGCCCAAAGATGACGTGGAACCGAAACCCGCAAAGAAAGGTAACTTTAAAAATTCTATGGATGGTCTTAAAATTGATGTTAAGATTGATATTCCTGCATATGATGGCGTTGTCAACGCTGAAAAGTTGGATCATTGGATCGATCAATTGGAGACTTATTATACTATTTATCAGTATGATAGTCGCCAAAAGATCAACTTTGCTATGCTGAAGTTAAAAAATCATGCTCTTACATGGTGGAAGGCTTATAGAAAACGTAATAGTATTACAACTATGACGTGGAAGAAATTTAAGCAGGCCATGCGAAAGCAATTTTATCCAGTCGGCTTCGAGGAAGAAAGGTGGTTTAGGTGGCAGCATCTTAAGCAAAACTTTGGGCAGACCGTACAAGAATATGGGACCGAGTTTCAGAATCAAGCTATGGTGTTGGAGTTAGACCTTGATGACCACGATATCTTTATGAAGTTTGTTGGAGGTTTGCATGAGTATATACGTAGAGAGTTGCGTTTATTCAAGGTCCAAGACCTTGAAGAGGCTTTGGTGACAGCTATTGCCATTGAAGCCAAGAACAAGAAGAGCGATAGGAAGGATGACAAAGGGAAACAGAAGCAGACTAGTAATGTGAAAGATACAAAAAATGGGGAGCAACAGTCTGGAAAGAAAAATCTTTATTGCGAACATTGCAAGAAGACTAATCATACCAAGGATCAGTGTTATGTACTTCATCCTGAGAAGCTAGAGCAAGACAGAGCTAAAAGGAAGGAGCGCAATGCGCAGCAAAAGGAGAAGAAGAAGACATTGAATGCTACAAAATCCGTGGAGATTCCAGAATTAGTGCAAGCTGACCCGAAATTATCTCTCATGACCCATCAGTCTATCTCTTTAGAAGAACGTGAAGCCTTGTTCAATGTTCGTATACAGGTGAAGCAGAATTTGATAGAAGCTATTATTGATCCAGGTAGTCAAAAGAATCTCATATCCGCTGCAGTGGTTCAGAAATTGGGATTGGCAGTCACACCTCATCCTAAACCATACCCACTAGGATGGATTCAAAAGGATGTCGAGTCAACAATCACCAAGCAATGCACTTTTAAGTTTGCCATTACTGGAGAATTCATTGATGAGGTGACATGTGATGTGGTGCCGTTGGATGTATGCCAAGTTATTCTAGGTAGTCCATACCTATGGGATCGAGATGCTGTTTTCTATCGCAAGCTTCAAAAATATCGATTTATGAAGGATGGCATAGAGTTCTTCATCCGAGCTAGCAAGGCTTCCCTTGCTAATAGCTTGGTTACTGCTGCTCAAGCCAAGCGGATGGTGAACGCTTGTGGTAAGTTCGTCTTGTTGATGATCAAGCCGCATGATGAGGTTCCATCTTCTGTTGTGTTGTCCACTTTGTCACTCTCTCCACGACAACAGTCGGAGCTTGAGAAGGTGCAGGCACAGTTCCAGGAGCTGTTTGGAGAGATCCACGAGTTACCACCAAAGCGACCAATTGAGCATGAGATACAGCTTGTGGGAGATTCTCCATTACCTAATTTGGGTATGTATCGTCATTCAGTAGAGGAAAGTGAGGAGATTAAAAGGCAGGTCACTGAGCTCCTTGAGCAAGGAGTGTTGAAGCCTAGTTGTTCACCTTGTGGGTCACCAGTGTTATTGGTTCCTAAGAAGGATGGAGGTTGGCGTATGTGCATCGACTTCCGAGCACTTAATAAAATCACCATCAAGAATCGGTATCCTCTACCGAGGATTGATGATTTGATGGATCAGTTGCAATCAGCTTGTTGGTTCACAAAATTGGACTTGAAATCTGGCTATCATCAAGTTCGAATCCGAGAAGATGATACGTGGAAGACAGCCTTCAAGACTAAACAAGGTCTCTTCGAGTGGCTTGTTATGCCATTCGGCTTATGCAATGCTCCTGCTACTTTCATGCGTCTTATGAATGAGGTACTTCGCCCTTTTATTGATGATTTTGTCATTGTATATTTGGATGATATTTTGATATACAGTCCTACATGGGAGAAGCATCTTATACATCTAGAGAAAGTATTAGAGACTTTGCAGCAACATCAATTGAGACTGAATGGTAAGAAATGTGAGTTTGGGAAGGAATCATTGGTGTATCTTGGCTTCATTGTTGGTGGTGGACAACTTAAAGTGGATCCATCTAAGGTTAAGGCTATTACGGATTGGCCTAGACCGCGCACAGTGACTGAAGTACGTAGCTTTATGGGCGCTTGCCAGTATCTCCGTAAGTTTATCCGACACTTCTCTCAAATTGCAGCACCATTATTTGAGTTAACAAAGGCAGGAAGGAAGTTTGACTGGTTAGAAAAACATGACGATACCTTCAAGTTGCTTAAACGGAAGATTTCTGAAGCTCCAGTTTTAGCTTTGCCTAACTTGCAGAGACCGTTTGAGGTAGAGACAGATGCTAGTAGCTATGCTTTGGGTGGTATTTTAATGCAGGATGGGAAGCCCGTGGAGTATTACTCAGAAATGTTTAATTCTGCAGTGAGGAATTATCCAACCTATGACAAGGAGTTATACGCCTTACACCAATCGGTGAAGCATTGGCGATGCTACTTGTTAGGGAAGGAAGTTGTAGTCCATTCAGACCACAAACCTTTACAGTTTCTTCAAACACAGAGTAAGTTGCAGCAGGCCCGACATATGAAGTGGATGTCCTATTTACAACAATTCAACATCATCATCAAGTACAAGAAAGGTACGACTAATAGGCTAGCAGATATGTTGTCTAGGCCTCCAGGATCTTCCGCTTTGCTGGTGGCTATGCAAATACAACCTGTGATGCCGTCCGAGTACGTGAAAGGGTATGATACTGATCCAGATTTTCAAGTGTCATATGCAAAGCTGCAACAAGGTAAGCCTTGTGAATTTGAACTGAAGGATGGTTTGATGTTCAAAGGAGAGCAACTATGTATTCCGGTAGATGGGGACAGATTGCAGTGGATACGAGAAGCTCATACTTCTAAGGTAGCAGGTCACTTTGGAGTAGAAAAGACATTACTCAATCTACGACGTTATGCCTTTTGGCCTCGGATGCAGATGGATGTTGCACGCTTTATTCGAGGGTGTGTGCTCTGTAACACATCGAAACCCTCAAGGAAGTTAGGGTTATACACACCGTTACCGGTGCCATCTCGACCTTGGGAGAGTATCTCGATGGACTTTTTGGGTGGTTTACCTACCTCTAAGACCGGGTTTGATTACTTATTAGTAGTAGTTGATCGGTTCAGCAAGATGGTTGTCTTGATTCCTTGTAAGAAGACAGTTACAGGAGAAGGAGCCGCTAAATTATTTTTCCAACATGTTTGGAAGCATTTCGGTTTACCTACTTCTATTATTTCTGATCGGGACAGCAGATTTCTTGGTCACTTTTGGAGGTCTTTATGGGGGATGATGGATACGAGGCTGAAACGAAGCACTGCATTTCATCCACAGTCGGATGGCCAGACAGAGGTGGTGAACCGAACCATGGTCCACTTGTTACGAGGCTATAACTCTAAACATCCTAAGACTTGGGATGAGAGCTTGCCTTATTTACAGTTTGCATTCAACCGAGCTATTCATAGTTCTACCTTGAAATCCCCATTTGAGGTCTGCTTAGGTTACCTACCCTCGAGTCCTTTTGATTTGGCTTTCTCTCTTACTGAAAAGCAAGATGGCAAGGCTGAGGAAGATAAACTGAAAGCACAACGACTTTTGGAGCGGATTTCTAAAGTCCATAAGGAAGTTGAGGAGCAACTACAAAGATCCCAACAACGATATAAGGCTCGGCATGACAGGTATAAACTCCAACATGACTTCAAAGAGGGAGATTTAGTCTGGTTGAAGCTCAGCACAGAGCGGTTGCAAGGAGAGGGAAAGAAGTTGAAGCCTCTTCGGTACGGGCCATTCAAAATTTTGAAGAAGATTGGAGAAAACGCCTTTCAACTGGAGTTGCCGCCTTACATGAAGATGTACTCCGTGATTAATGCTGAGTATTTAAAGCCCTTTGAGCCATCCTTGTTGGATGATGAAGCTGATGTGCGTAGTTATCAACTCCCTTCACTTGATGACCTATGGTTTGAGAGGGAGGATCCATTACAAGAGGATTGTATCCTTGAGAAGAAGGTCAGGGGGACTAGGCGTGGACAGATTGAATCATACCGGATTGGTAGAAAGGGTCAATTGCCGAGTAAGTCCAAGTGGTTTAGTAAAGAGATGGGAGCTCGTGAGTTCCCTCATTTACAGTTTTAGCCTTTGCAGGTGCTTTCGGCTTCTCCAAAATGGGGAGCCATGATCCAGGTGGATCACCCATTAATAGTAGATGGCTGGTTTAGTAAGTTTCTCATATATATATGAGAATCAACTTTTAGTAATTACTAATATAATAGTAGATGGCTGGTTTAGTAAGTTTCTCATATATATATGAGAAGCAACTTTTAGTAATTACTAATATAATAGTATATACTTAACTTTCTATTTTAGAAGTCTACTTTTCCAGCAAGGTGGATGTTTTCTATTGTGAAATAGAAAACTGCTGGGAGAAGACTTGGTGTCCAAGAAGGTTACCAATTAGAAACAGCCAAGTACTCTTTTCTATAAGTAGGAGTTAATCCCTTTGTGTAGGGGGGAGTTCTTTTTATTGATTTCTTTTGAAGGGTATAAACCTACGGGTTGTGTAAGAGTTACCATTGTTTTTTTTTTTTCTGGTTAATTCTTTAAAGAATATTGAGAATCTTAGAGAGGTAAACTATCTTCAGCAGCATTGTCTTCTTCTTAATTCTATTATTTGTTCTTGATTGAATGTTCTTCTACTAGAAACCTTTGATCAGATGGACTTAAGATTGCAAGATTTTAGAGCTCATTTAGAAGAATGGTAAAAAAGTTTGAATTATTTGTTTTGGTTTCAGTGATGAACAGAATGAAATCCACTAGGTTTGGATCGATATGTATACGTACTGATCATGTATCACGCCGTAATGTATTGAAATGTCTTGGTTTTTAAACTAACTAAAACATTAGTTTGAACGAGATTTTAAATCTTGCTTAGAAGTAATTTGAGTCCCATTGGGCCATAAATTCATTCTGTGCATGTGATTTCATATTACATTTCTCTTTGTTCAGTTTTCCTTTTACTTTGATGATGCTCATGCTGTCTTCACTTTTGCCAGCCACAATGCCAAAGGACAAGCGTTCCATATCAGGTTACAGTTGGTATACCCCCTTCTCTCACACCTTTTGCAGCTGCAGAACTATCATCTCCGTTGTGGCCTCGTCAAGATGATGCTACTGCTTGCTTTAATCCCAGAGATGTTGGCAGTTGTACACCGATAATTTCTGATACAAATATATCGCGTGTGGCTCCCGTACCCCTTCAGCAAGATGCTATCTCTCCTGAGAATATGGTATTGAGAATATTCATGTTTTATTTCCCATCCACATGCAGTTAGAACAGGGCTTATGATGACTCTTGATTTCTTCCTTCTACTTTTTTAAACAGTTATTATACTCAGTTCTCTTTGATATGAGATAGCAGATTGCAGCATGACATTTCATAATTTATCTTCTGTCTATCCTCCATTCGAAAAACTACTAGTTGTTTCTGAACCAGTCAATTGGTGGGCCTACATAGGAGATCTCCTAGGTCCTGTATCTTCACGATTGGAGTATCCTAACCATTTTGTATTTGGACTTGAGCAAATTAGGGTAATTTCTGGCAGGACTTTCAGTTAATGACTTAATGGTTCATAAAGTGTTTGCGGGGAGTGTTAAAGGCCCATAGTTTTTGGGTTTGTGATGTGGCGCGTGATGATGAGGCCGTGGACCCCATTAGGATATGTTTGAAGATTGAAGATTTAGTTGTTGTTTTTGGTAGTTAGTATTCTAGGAAGTCATTTTAATTAGGATCTTTTGTAGGATTTGTGTTTATCTTCTGGTTACTTGTTTAGCAAGTTAGTTTTAGGGCTTTCATTTATAAACAATGGCAAGAGTCCAGTGATGTAGGTAGAGTTGAAGAAGATGTAGCCTTAAAAAAAAAGGCTACATCTTCATGAATAATAATAGATGAGATTTTTTATTTTATTTTGAGATGTTTGATGTTTAAATGAGAGTCGAGTTTCTCCTGCAATAAAATCGTTTGATCGAATAAATTGATTCCACATCCAGTTTACACCAGTTTGCAACTATAACTAGCCCCGGCTCAGCCGCTCAGGCTTGGTATTCTAGAATTAAGGTCTGGCCTACTGGTGGCCTGTCAGACCAAAATTAGGGTGCACTTAAGGGAAACTAGGTAGTTGGTGAGCTTAACTTTGGTGTCACCAAAACCTATAAATAGATAAGGCTTTATGGTTGACAAAACCAGCCAGATGGGTTTGTTATGATATGCTTGTACAGTCCAAACTTTGTTGCTCTGCATGTCCGCTTGATGTGGCCTCTAATGTGATTTACATGGTATATAATATATTGGCATATTGCTTGCCATGGGCCTGTATTACTGGACCAATAGTAGTGACAGGCCAAGTTTTGCTAAAAAATGGAGTCGAGTCTGGTGCAAGATGAATTGATCACTGGGGTGTAGTTGAGGGCTTGAGGCTTTGTGTTTGCTGAAATCTCTTTGGTAGATTTTTAGGCCTATTATGGGCCTGAGTGTGCCTGCGTGCATGCCCTTAGGTTGTGGGATGCACCACCAAAATGTGCTTGCTTTTTATTGTTTTTTTTTTTGAGATCTAGGGTATCCGGGTCTCTTAGAGCACCCGCCTAGTCCCTAGGGTGTGGGCAGACCTCCCTATCCACACACAACCGGTTAAAATCTTATTGTGGGAGTGGCCATCAGGAGGATCGATCACTCGACCTTTATTATTGAACATTTGTGACTCTTCAGTTAACCAAATAGGACAGAGAGGTCAGAACCCCACTCGATAAAAGCTTTTCAATGCTTCATCCTAGTCATTGGAAGACTTCTGTAGCCAGATGCAAATTTATTTGTTTATGTTGTAAACTTCCACAATGATGACGTATTAAAGGTATTTTTGGTTTTGAAGTAGCTAAAACATACAAATATTGGTTTTTTTGGATCATGATAAACCATGTAACCGTTTAGATTTTTACCTATCATTAACTCTTGTTGAGTTTCCTTTATCTTGCTTTGGTAGCATAAAAAGATGTATTTATTTATGACTTATGTACATCCTGGAGAACTGAAATAGAAATCACTTTTTCTGCAATGACTAATAATTTAGGGAATTCTACCTCGCCTCAAGTCAATGACTTGGACCATGGAGAAGCGAAGCTCAACACCAGCTAATAGAATGGCTATCATCAGTCTGAAGGTATGCAATCCAGTCTAAAAATACATTCTCATTCTGGCACGCCTGAAGTGTCCCGAACTTGGTGTACCGTGTATTCGTTGCATCTGCGCTATGTTTGCACCATAGCAGCCAACAAACGTGTTCCAGATGTCTATGCATGTACCCCTTTTAGGACAATTCAGATGAATGCTCTAACAACTATTTTGTAGTTATTATGTTCGTAAGTTTTCTGGGTGCTACATTGTTATGTTGACCCATGTGACAGAAATATACCTATGCAGTTGAGTGCAAACACAGACGCATAGAGAAACCCAAAAGATTGCCTCCTCCAAAAACATGCATATCCCCTAAATGATGTTTCTGGAAGGAAGCAACAAACTAAATCTCTTGTCAAACTTATTTCTCAACAGGGTAGCTGCAGATAAAGTTTTAGGGTCCGTTTGGGTCAGGGGTGTTGTTTTTACAGGTGAAACCAAAATGTTGGGGATTGGTTTTTCATAGAACGTGAGTAACCACTCCTCTAATTGTTGATGTTAGGTTAGTCTGAGAAAAATTGATGGGAAAAGAGTTTTTTTTTTTAATCTATTAATTTTTTTACAACGAAAAAACTCAGAGAAGAGAGGGAGGGAAGAAGGGGCGGATCTGGTTTGGACATGTGGTATCTCCGCTGGAATCGTTTGAGTTATTCGTCGGAATTATCAATTTTTGCCGGAAATCGTCAGATATCTGATCTAAGAGAGAGATGAGAGAAAGAGATAGAGAGAAAAACTAGATCAGAAGGGGCGGATCGGGTTTGGACATATGGTATCTCCGCCAGAATCATCTGAGTTGTTTGCCGGAATTATCAGTTTTCGCCGGAAATCATGGATCTCTGATTTAAGAGAGAGATTGAGAGGAACAGAGAGAGCGAGAGACGAGATCAGATCAGATCTCT
>MVGT01003023.1:244821-274010 GCA_002174775.1 Macleaya cordata
AATTCAATTCATACTAATTTCATATAGAATAGTCTAGGAATCTAAATTCTAACCTAAACAGTCACTACAAGGGTCCAAGTCCCTTTAGTCATCCTCTTTTAACATTAATAAGAGGAAACCAAATACCTCAAAATCATTGAACCTAAAATTCAATTTTTGAATTTGCTACCACTAACAAATTCAATCCACTAGAATTTAACCACAAAATCAAAATCAGTCTCAAGTTCTTCAAATAACTCCTAAACTAGGTCCTTATCAAATCAATTAAGGCCTTTAGGATTACAAACCCAATTTGCTCTAAATATCCTCTTCAATTAATTTAGACCTCCGAATCTACAATCTAACCCAAAACAGTATATTTGGGTCAAAATCAACCTTCCCAATTATCAATTTTATCAATTAAGGGTTTGAAAGGTCTAATCAAACCTTAAACTATTAACAAAATCAACCCTAAAATTGAAAACTAAGATTAACAACATAAAATATCTAATTAAAAACAAAATGAAAAGTTAGGATCTCCATCGGACCATCGTCATCATCTTTTTCTTCTTCTCTCTCTCTCTCTCTCTCTCTCCTTCTCTTCTTCTCTCTCTCTTTCTTCTTCTCCTCCTTCTCTTCTCACCGTCTCTCCCTCTATCCCGTCTCTCAAATGAAGAGAATAAGAGAGATATCTCTCTCTTTGCTATAAACTATATAAGGCGGTGGAAAAAAAAGTTAAAATAATAATAATAATAATAATAATAAAAAGAATAATTTAAATTACTTAGGTTATACTAAGGTATAAGCACATACAACAAATTATGTGTATATAAAAGAATAATTTATAAGGTTACTTATTAATACATCACCCATACATACATATATATACACAATTAAATAAATTTTAATTGGTCAAAAATCAAGGTTAAAATCGTGGGTACCTTCGGTACAAGTCAAAATCGTGTTCCAGGCTTTGGTTTGGGATCATTTAGTGTCCGATTTTCACGCGTGAGTAGTCAAAATTTAATAACTTTTTGAGATCTATCCATTCGTACGGTTCGATTCTACAAATTACGCTCCGAACAAAAACTCATTATTTAATCCTAGACTTAATTATTTAAACACCTAATAGGTTCCACGATTGAAGCGTTGGACTCGACTCAACTTGACTCACCAAAGTCAACAAAATTATTTTGGGTCGTTACAGTTGACTCCTAGTCCAATGTGTTGATGTAATTAAATTACATTGAATATGTCAAATGATGATTATCATTGTTTAATGTCAGTTAATAATAATGATCATCAAAATTATTGTTATAGTAATTGGTCCTTAATTCTGAGAACTAACATATAACCGACATGAGAGTAATGACCGTTTTGTTTTGCTAATCAGTGAGGTCAGAAACAAAAACATGATCCAATATTCTGAGTAAGATGGATGGTTATTTATTTCATAGTAGGAATAAGTTTGTTCAATAAGGAGTCCACATGAAATGACGTTCACCTGAATCACCTTGTAGGTTCTGATGATCTAGACAAGCCAGTGGTCTCCTAAATTATTTGAGAGGTTTATTAGATCATTAGGAACTATTGAATGGGTGATGATCAGGGACAAAATGTAACGACCCAAAATAATTTAGTAGACCGGTCAATGTCAATCCGAGTCAATTAGAGTCTAATCCAACGATTTGACCGTGAAACTAATTAATTATTAAAATAATTAAGTCTAGGATTAAATAATGAGATTTTTATTGGAGGATTAATGGAAGAATCTAATCATACAAATAGATAGATTTCGAAAAGTTATTGAATTTCGACTACTCATGCGTGAAAATCGGACACCGAATGAGGCCGATATGAGGTCCGGAATGCGAGTGTGAATACGATGAAAATTTAACGCGATTTTGACCAATACCCACGATTTTGACCACAATTTTGACTAATTGTACTTTATTTAGATATGTATACATAGCTATATATGTGTGTGATGTATTACATAAAATCCTTATAGCTTTTGCCCTTTTGTGTACTTAATTATATATGTATGTTCATATAGTAAATTCTTTCTCTTATATCTATCTAATAATTTAGTGAATTGGAATTGTTTTCAATTTCATCTCTCTTACACCACCTGCTACAACAAAGAGAGGGAAGTGAAAACAGTAGAGTTCTAGAGAGAAATAGAAAGGGAAGAAGAGAGAAAGAAATGGACGGTGGAGAGAAGAGGAAGAAGAAGGAGAAGAAGAAAGAGAAGAAAGAAGAGAAAGAAAGAAAGGAAGGGAGAAAGAGGGAGACAACAAAGAGAAAGAGAGGGAGAGATGATGAGAGAGGGAAGAGAAGAAAAGGATGAAGAGGATGACGATGGTGGTGATGATGACGGCGACGGCGCCGGCGATGCCAACGCCGACGACGGTGACAGTAGAGAGAGAGAAGGGGAAGATGAAGATGAAGTCTATCCTTCATCTTATTAAAAATTTGTTGTTGGAGGTATAAAAAATTGAAAACCCTAGCTCTTAATTTTGTTTTATATTAGATGTTTTTATGTTATTTTTCATTAGTTTTCAATTTTATGGCTGATTTTGTTAAAGTTCTTCAATAGTTTAAGCCTCTCAAACCCTTGTTTAATAAAATTAATAATTAGAATGTAAGATTTGGGTCTTTTTACCTAAAATAGAAGTAAAAAAAAATCTATTTTCTTTTGTTAGAAACTAATTAGTATTTGTTTGAACTCTTAAATTATATTGGATTATAGTTAGGCTAATTTTGGTAGTTTAAGCTAACATTGATCTTACTTTGAATTAGATAAATTGAAATAGGTGGTGGAAGAAGAATGAAATTGATGATGTTAGGTTAGGATTTTGTGAAGAAAAATATGGAATTTGATATTGGATACTATTTTTGGATGATGTAAAATAAGGGATTTTTATTGAAAAAGAAAATTAGAGTAGTTAAGAGTTGAATCCCAAACCCTTAAATTTAACAATTAGAGAAACTTGATAGGCATGTTGTGTAATTTTGGTTATTAATGGAATTTGATGATGAATACTAGCTTATTTTAAGCCTTTAATATCTTTTTTTTCAACAAATCAGATTTTAGTTATGAATTGAATTACTTTGTAGTTCTTCTCCCTAGTTGCATACAAGAAATTAACGATTTTCTTAGAGATAGTCTAAACTAAGGGTTGTATTTTAAGGCTAATTGTAGTTAATTAATTTAGTTAAAATTTGAATTTCTGATATTCAATTATCTGAATTTGAGGAATTAGGGTTTATGCTAGTTGTACTTAACTGAATAGAATTCTGGAACCCCAATTTTATGTTAGAACAAATTCAGATTTTGAACCATGAAGATTTCTATAAATCTAGAGTTAATTTTAAACACCCAACACTCTTTTTACTATTAAATTGAACTTCTTATTTATAGAATTAAATTAAGTTATGATTTGAATTTTAAAAACCCCTTATTTTGGAGTTCATCAATATTGAGATTTTAAGAGTAAATTTTATTAGGATGGATTTCTAAAACCCTTATTTGGTTATAAGGTGTTTGATACAAATTGAAGAGTTTTGAGTTAAAAGGGGATATTTGGAGTAATTTAGGTTCAAATTCTAAAACCTTTTTGCTGTTAGAGACTTATCTGGGATGATATTATTAGTATTTCATAAAGCCCATATTCGATGTGGCAAGGTATTTTCATAGATTAAAGGTTTGTAGGTGTTAAGAGAGAATGATTAAAGGTATTTGGACCTTGTAGAGACTATTTATGTTTTTAGATTACCAAACTATTTGTATGAGATTAATGTGAATAGTATAGAATTCTGTAAGTGAATTGAGTATGTTATTTACAGTTGGATTGTGTACTAGGACCAATGCATTGATTGGAGGTGAAGAACGCAGTAAAGAGTTAGCCTTGCGGGATTTGAGGTAGGAACTTATAAATACTCTCTTGTAGCCATTAAAGTACTTTCAATACTTTTTATAGGGTTTAGATTTATAAATCAAAAGTAATTATTTTGCAAAGCATGCATGATTTATTTGTGATGTCCTATTGATGTGAAAATAATTTCTTAAAAGTATAGTTTTACATAGTGATGTAAAAAAGTAATAGTTATTTTTAAAATAAATAGATTCTAATAATTATATATATGAATGAGTTATATACATATATAAGTATGTGGATGATTCTTTTCTTACTTATAATTAAATAAACTATATTTTCAAAAGAATCGAGATTTAATCGTTATCGAGCTTTGGGGATGGGTATATTTCCAAAACCAAATGGATTTTTGGGTTCTTATAAAATATATATATATTTTACTTCCTTCCATCTGTTGGGAGAAGTAGTTGTTTTGAGATGATGTATGGGATGGAGGTTCCCAGTTGTTGGGTATGTGTTGGTGATTCCCTAAGTACGGGCTTTTCCCCGGAATATATACTATATATGCTATGTTGGGCTTTCCCCTGGCTATGATTATTACCGGCTTTCCCCAGATTATATTACGGGCTTTCCCCCGATTACCAGGCTTTCCCCAGATTATATTACCGGCTTTCCCCGGAATAATATTAGATTGGAGATCACAACATGTACATGGATGTTAGTTTTTATAGGAAAAAGTTTTTTCTACTACTAAAACTTATAATATTATAATATATATTTTTAGGTGATCCGAAAATGGACTTGTAATGCCTACACGAGCAAATCATTGAAGTTTTCCTAAAAATAATGATTTGTTCCGTATTTTCATTATGTTTTCCTGTCTTATGATAGGAATGGGACTCTCATGATATAGGAAAACTATTGAAATCTAGGTTATTCTATTTCTCTTTTTGGAAAGTCTTGTTTGGATAGGTACATGTATGATTCTAGAAATATTGAGGTTACATACTACCTAGACTAGGCGAAGACTTGAGGAACGTAATAACTCCTAGATTATTTTGATGATCATTAAGATGTCTGCACGAGTCAAACAGCTGACCACCGCGGCAACGGCTACATCGACAAATTATGGTCAAAGGTCCACCTGAACGCAAATCATGAGCTAGCGTGCTTCTCACACCAACCGATAAATCAGTCGCTCGGTTGGAAATTAGGAACGAACGATGAGGTTCCACATCGGTTAAGTTGGAATACGATTTTGCTCACTGACTAGGAGCTGAAACATCTAGTCATGGCCTCTTCACTCTAAGATGATTACACTACGCAGTATTATGATGGTGAGATGTTGTTAGTTTATCTATACTTGTATGGGTAAGTGAATGGTTATCGGTTTATGTTGTAGTAAAGGTACCAAATGCTTTTACATTACTGTATTATGATTTCTCAGTTTTCTTTAAAACCTGCATTGTCTTAAATTCATATTAGTGACTACCTGTTAGTATTATAAGTTCTCACTGGCCTTTTTGCTCAGGAAATCGAGGAGACAGTGGATGATTGGATGTTAAGTAATTTGAGGAGGCAGGTATAGGGAGAGTATCCACCTCAGGTTTATTATACTTGAGGTGTTGTTATTATTCAGTTATGATGCAGTTATTTTCCTTGCTTTGTATATATATTCTTTTGAACTATATAATGTAAAACAAGCACACTTATGTATATTTAGTATCACTTAACAAATCTTATATATGTATTATTTTATCAAGCGAGAGATCGTTTTAGAATTATGGTTTGGATCCAGCCTAGTGGATGACTAGGTATTCTATATTGAAGAATATGGTTGATTGGATATGATGAGATGATATGGATGAATGGAAATGATATAGAAATGCTATTTATGGATAAATCATCTCTTCTACAGGTTTATGACAGGTTTCAGACCCTAAAAATACAGGGGGAACTCTGGCAAATATTTCGTTCGGCCTAACCATATTTAGAGGTGATTAAAGTTCTGACGAACTAGATTAGATTAACTCTGATTTCGGTTCATAAACCTTTATTTAGGTTTGTTTTAGTACTATTTAATCACCTAGTATAGTAAACCTAACGCCTTGAGATGCGATTTAATCTCCTAGAGATTTGAGTTTCAAATTGGGGCGTTACACAAAATATGTAAATTCACCCTAGGCACTGACAAGTAAACCAGGGAAATTTACGAACGTCGAAAAATAGTGGAGGGACTTAATTGCGATAATAACAGTGGAAAGGTTCCTTTTTAAATAGCCACACTTTATGGAGGGTTCAGTTACAAATATTTGGTGGAGTTATTTGTAATTAAAATATTTAAATTATATTTTGTGTGAGACACTAAGTTTATAATTTTAAATATTTGAAAGCCTAAAAGTGTGGGACCTACTTAGACCTTATTAGACTTAGCGTAGGATAGGGATTAGGGACCTCTTTCTCTAAATATATATATAGATAGGGGCATTTTTCTCTAGCCCAGCTATAGAGAAAAACACCACTTTCTCTCCCCACCCTATTTTGTGTGTTCTAATTATTTCAATGTTGTGAGAAAATAAATCTTAGTTCTTCGGTTAAGTAGAGCACAAGATTGACGATCTGATCCAGTAGATCTGTTCGTGGAACCATCTTTACCTAACAACAAAGTTTTGAGGCTACAGTTCATGCTTCAAAGGTATGATTTCCATTCTTTTCTATTTAGAACCCATTAACAGTTGGACGCCCTTTTAGGATTCGATTAAAATTTTTTAAACCTGTAATTTTCCACTGCGTTTTTAACTGGTTTAGTCAATTCCTAACATTGGTATCAGAGCCACGTCTAGTCCAGTTAATGGGTTTGTTATATTTTGTGCAAATCATGAATCAATTGACCTAGATTAAATTCTTTAAATATTGGTTATAATTTTATATTTGTGCATGGATGTTCTAGTTTAATGTATAGGACATGGATGCTTGTAAAGGGTAAGAAACGAAGTTCTTGGTTTTCCTGGCCTATTTATTTTATTCTTTTTAAATTAGATTTGACGTACACATTTGCACAAAAGGTATAGGATGGATGTAAATTATTCTTTCGGTTTTCTTAATTTTTTTATGGAGATCAAGATGTAGAAAATTGAAGAACAAGAAGAGGAGGCCGACGACTATTTTTTAGGTGGTTTTGGGTTTTAGAAACCCTAGTTATTTTATTTAATGTGATTAAATAATTAAAACCTAAAAAGGCTCTAAATTAGTATGATCCCAATTGGTCACAAATTGATTGGGAACATATTGACTCATTCATATTGATCCATGATTTTAATTGTTAGAGTTGTGGTTGATTAATTAATATATATAATTCAATTGGTTTTAGGCTTCAATTGCATTGATTTTGATTCTTGATGGGTTTAAGTCACAAAAAGGAAAAGGGTTAGTTTCCAAAATAAAAAAGGGTTTTTATTTGGAATTAAACCTATTTTTTAAAATTGTTTTTTGAGAAACTTTAATTACTAAAATATTTTATTTCATTTTAATAAAAAAATCGGTTAGAAAGTTTTTGAAAACTTACTTTAAGGTTTTAGAAATTAGGTTTAGGATTTGGTTTGTACGGTTGGTTTTAGGTTAAGGGTTAATAGGTTAGTTTAATTTTTAGGTTTTGGTTTTAACTGATGGGCTTGGTCTGACCAAAGCCCGGTTCATTTAAAAGACCCCTAAAGAAAACTAATAAATGGAAGGAATGGGTTGGTTATGCCGTAGGCCCAGTTCATACAAATGGGCTTAAGGCATAACAAGCCCAAGTCCTAATAACAGTAGGGTTGAGAGTGACAGGTTGGTCAACCCGCCTGACCCAACCCGTCAACCCTAGACCGCCAACCCGCCAACCCGCTGACCCGACCCATTACCCGACCCACAGACCCGACCCGGACTTGACCAGGTCTGACTCGGTTTGACTCAGCCGAGTTAGACAAGCTAGAACGGTCTGACCCAGGTCAGACCAAGTTAGTGGTCTGTTTTGGTTGGTTCAGTCCGGTCCGGTCTGAACCTGACGAAACCAGGAGATGAACCGGACCGGTTCAGGCCTTATCCTTAGGTTTTTTAGTCGGTTTTCTTCCATTTACCTTGATTCAGTGCATGTGGGTCCTACCTGGACCTAGATACATATTTTTGGGAGTTTTGGGGAGACACTAAGAATTTAAAAATATTATTTTTGGTATTTTTCAGTGATTTGTGACTTAGTATTCAATGCAATGTGATCCTAAAGTACCTACTTACTCTTGGAAACCTTTGAAAAAGTATTTCTAGAAATTGTAAGTTCATTATATATTAATTAATTAATTATTTATATGTATTATTTACTAAATGCATGTGATGTAAGTTTAGTGAGATATATTTTTCAAAAATATCCCTCACTCTAATTAATTAAGTAGGAGAGGGACTGTGTTCATGGAAAAACAATCCCGCGACCCTCCACCATCGGTCCAAGAATAAGGCTAGGGGTCTAATGCCCATAAGAATAGTACAACCTAGCAGCTTATTAGCTTGTACTGCTTTAATGAGCACGGTATTCAGACTAGAGTGTAGAAAGAGATCTCCCATAAGACACTATTTCTATATCTTCTAGCATTCTGAATTGAGACGGTGGACCACACTTACCTAAATGATGAATAAAGAATGCTTCCCATAGGAATGAGGATTTATCATTAATTTAGGGGTCAGAACAAAATCGGATGTCAAAATACCTTGACATGAGATGTTAGGATAGGTTCTTTTGATGAAATGGGATTTTAACTATTTTGGTATACATACAGATATCCCATAGGATTGATGTCTATATAAGCAATCAGTTATCCTATATTTATAGTAATTAAAAGGAATTACTATAAACAAAAGTTTTTTTTCCAAATTTATATTATCTCACTATAGTTTATTCTTTTTTATTGCATGTTAATAGATGTCGAGTTTCAGCCCGTTACACATTATTCTGAAAAAGAATCGATTGACCGGACCTAATTTTGCCGATTGGAAAAGAAATCTGGATATAGTGCTTACTACTCAGGACTATAAGTTTGTCTTACTTGAGGATTGTTGCAAAGTACCTGGTACTGATGCTCTTGAGTTGGTTAGGGAAACATATAAAAAATGGGTGAAGGCTAATGATATGGCCAAGTGCTATATCATGGCTTCCTTATCTAATGTGCTTCAACAACAGTTTGAGAACACCCCTAAGGCTAAAGATATCATTGAGGAACTGCATCTAATATTTTTGGTTCATAGTCGTCCTACAAAATAGGAAGTGACTAGGAAGCTGATGAACACTCGAATGGCTGAAGGGACAGAAGTTCGTGATCACATGCTCACCATGATGGGTCTGTTTTACGAACTCGAGACCCTAAGATCCAAACTGACCACGAGTTCAAGGAGGACGTTATTCTTGCATTCTTCCCGCCTTCCTTCTCTCAGTTCAAGTTGAACTTCAACATGAACAATATGATATCATCTCTACCTGAGATGATGAACCAATTAACGGTGGCGGAAGGGATTGTGAGAGAACGTAAGCCAGGAAATGTTCATATGGCTGAGGGTTCATCTAGACTGAAGCCGAAAGGCAAAAAGTTCAAAAAGAACAAGAAGAAGAAAATAAAAGATGCAGTTAAGACTCAAGAAGCTAACAAGGACAAGGGAACGTCAAAGCCAAAGGAAAAGTGTCTCCACTGTGGTAAAGCAGGACATTGGAAGCACAATTGCAGAAAGTCTCTAGCTAAGAAGAAACCTTCAAGTATATTCCATTCATTTATTATCGAGGTAAACATTGCCAAAAATGCATCAGGCTCCTGGTATATTGATTCTGGAGACACTAATCATGTATGCAATTCGTTGCAGGGGTTCTAGATAACAAGACAGCTTGATGATGGAGAGATCTACTTAAATTTGGGATCGGAGGCAAGAGTTGCAGCGAACGCCATCAGACACGTTCATCTTCTTACTTGTAGTAGTGATAGAGAGAATAATACTTTAGTTTTAAAAGATTGTTTTTATGTGTCGAATATTCGACGGAACCTTATTTCAGTTTCTTGTCTCGCTAGAGATGGTTTGACAGTGAAGTTTGATTCGACTAGGTTTTTATTAAAAAAGATATTTTTATTAAAGCTTTTGGCACATTGATTGATGGTCTATATTTAATTTCTCCTATCATACCCTCTGCTTATAACAAGGAAGTTATAAATTAGTCTCATTCTCTCAAAAGGAAGTCACCTTCAATAAATTCTACATATTTATGGAATCTTAGACTTAGGTATATTAACGTAAATAGGATCAAGAGGTTAGCTCAAAATGGGCCCTTGGGTTCATTGGACATTGAACCATAGACACTTTGTAAATCCTGTCTGGAGGGAAAAATAACCAAAAGATCCTTTTCTGTGAAAGGAATAAGAGCCAAAGAAATATTTGAATTGGTGCATACAGACGTATGTGGACCAATGAATGTTAGAGCTAGAGGTGGCTATGAGTATTTCATCACATTCACCGATGACTACTCTAAATATGGCTACATCTACCTTATGCATCATAAGTCTGAATCTTTTGAAAACTTCAAAGAATTCAAGACTGAGGTCGAAAACCAAACAAGTAATAGATTGAAAGTTGTTCGATCTGATCGAGGAGACGTGTATCTCTCAAACTTGTTTGGTGAATACTTGGTAGAGCATGGAATTGTTTCCTAGCTCATAGCACGAGGCACACCACAACAAAATGGTGTTGCAAAAAGAAGAAATAGGACTTTGCTAGAAATGGTAAGGTCCATGATGAGCTATACCTCCTTGCCTATTTCATCTTTGGGTTATGCCCTTGGAAATGACAGCATATTTACTGAACTTAGTTCCTAGCAAGGCAGTCCTATGACACCCAAAGAGTTGTGGACAGGTCACAAACCTAGTTTGCAACATATACACATCTGGGGATGTCCAGCACATATGCCAAAAGTCAAGCAAGATGGAACCGAAATTAGAAGTGTGCGTGTTTATAGGCTACCTAAAAGGAACGAGAGCATATCTGTTCTATAATCCTAGGGAACAGAAGGTGTTCATAAGCGTGAATGCAATCTTCTTAGAAGAGGATCACATTACTAATCATAAGCCTCAAAATAAGGTCATGCTTGAAGAGATAGAAGATACAACGACAGTGGGAGTTAGACATACTCCTAACTCAGTTCCTGTGAGTATAGGTACCTATAGTCTACCCGTGTTCATGGATTAAACCATATCTCTACCCATAACTCAACAATCTTATAGAGGCGCAGTGGAAGCATCTAGGTTATCCAGGAACCGAAATACAAGGTGCACCTAATCAGGCACAAGTTCAGGTAAAGCAGGAACCTCCGGTTCAGTCTGATCCACCGGTTTAACCTGAACCGATAGACCAAGACCTACCTAATCAGCAAAAACCAGCGGTTGTTCCAGTACGGCCAGTTCAAGCAGATGAGCAAGCTCAACCTGAACAACCAGTTCAAACGAACCCTCCGGTTCAACTAGTTCCTACACCAGAGCCTCGTTGTAGTGGGAGGATTAGGAGATTTCCTAACAAATTCAAAAAGTTTGTAATGTTGGAAGAAGTTTTCTAAGTTGTTCCTGAGAAACAGAATACAAATCCTTTAAACTATGAAGAGGCAATTAGTAACACAGATTCGAGACTTTGGCAAATAGCTATGAAAGATGAAATGGAATCTATATATTCCAATCAAGTATAGGAACTTGTAAATCCACCACTCAATATTAAACCCATTGGGTGTAAGTGGATTTTCAAGAAAAAGAGAGGACCAGATGGAAAGGTAGAAACCTTTAAAGCAAGGCTAGTAGCGAAAGGGTATACTTAAAAGGAGGGTGTAGACTACGAGGAAACTTTTTAGCCTGTAGCCATGCTTAAGCCCATCAGGATACTCTTATCCATTGTCACTCATTATGACTATGAGATTTGAAAAATGGATGTCAAGACTGCCTTCTTGAATGACAATCTTGAAGAGGACATTTATATGATCTAGCTAGATGGTTTTGCAGCAGAAGGTTAAGAGCATATGGTATGCAAGTTGCAAAAATTCATATATGGACTCAAGCAAGCATCTCGAAGTTGGAACATCAGATTTGATCAGGCAATCAAGTCCCTTGGTTTTGATCAACATCCTGATGAAGCATGTGTTTACAAAAGGATAAGACAGGAACAAGTGATATTTTTGGTATTGTATGTTGATGACATCCTAATCATTGGGAATGATGTAGGAGCTTTATCCTTATTCAAAATTTGGTTATCTAATCATTTTAGCATGATGGACTTGGGAGAAGCCAACTACATCATAGGCATCAAACTTCTGAGAAATCGGATGTTAAGGTTGATAGTGTTATCCCAAGAAACCTACATAAAAAAAATTACTGGAAAGGTTTTACATGGAGAATTTCAAAATAGGCCTCTTACCTTTCAGGCATGAAATTCGGCTTTCAAAAGATCAGTGTCCCAAGACATATGAGGTGAAAGCCATAGATAAGGTATCTTATGCCTCGGCAGTGGGTAGTCTCACGTATACAATGTTATGTACCAGACCAGATATTTGTTATGCAGTAGGGATGGTTAGCAGGTATCAGTACAACCCAGGCAATCCACATTGGATAGCATTTTAGCACATTTTAAAGTATTTATGGAGAACCAAAAGATATGTGCTTGTATACGGTGGAGATGACCTAGCACCAATCGGGTACACCGATTCATACTTTCAGGCAGATGTTGATGAGAATAAATCTACATCAGGATATGTGTTCACTCTAGGCGGTGGTACTATAGTATCGAGGAGCATCAAACAAAAGTGCGTTGCTGACTCCAGTACAGAAGCTGAGTACGTAGCAGCTAGTGAAGCAGCAAAGGAAGTAGTATGGCTGAAGAAATTCCTGGTTGAGCTTACAGTTGTACCCAAGGCTATGCCCCCTATTGTTCTCTACTATGACAATAGTGGTGCTGTGGCAAACTGTAAAGAACCAAGGAACCACAAGTCCAACAAGCATATCAAGAAGAAATACAATGTCATCAGACATTATGCTAGTAAGGGTGACATCAGTGTAACTAAGATAGCATCTGCAGAAAACATAGTAGAGCCCTTTACCAAAGCGCTTCTCTAGAAGGCTTTGAATTCACATATCCATGAAATGGGCCTTTGATTCACATATCCATGGAATGAGTTTAATAAATAGTTTATTAATTCTGTTTACCATGCATATATAGTGAATATAATATAAGAAGATGAATTAATTGTATGAAGTATTTTAATAGAAGGAGTGGTTTATTTCATTAACATTGGTTCGTAGTCTATTCTAAGACTATAACATAAATGATGATTATGTTATATAATGTAATGTATCTCCATCACAGGAGTGTTGACTCCTAGTCCAATGTATTGATTTAATTAAATTACATTGAACAGGTCAAAGGATGATTATCATTGTTTAATGTCAGTTAATAATAATGATCATCAAAATTACTGTTATAGTAATTGGTCCTTAATTCTGAGAACTAACATATAACCTACATGAGAGTGCTGACTGTTTTGTTTTGCTAATGAGTGAGGTCAGAAACGAAAACGTGATCTAATATTCTGAGTAAGATGGATGGTCATTTATTCTATAGTAGGAATAAGTTAGTTCAATAAGGAGTCCACATAAAACGACGTTCACCTGAATCACCTTGTAGGTTCTGATTATTTACATAGGCCAGTGGTCTCCTAAATTGTTTGGGAGATTTATTAGATCATTAGGAACTATTGCATTGGTGATGGTCAGGGTCAAAATATATAAGTTCACCTTAGGCACAGACAAGTAAAGCCAGGGACATTTACGAATGTCAGAAAATAGTGGAGGGACTTAATTGCGGTAATAATAGTGGAAGGGTTCCTTTTTAAATATCCACACTTTATGGAAGGTTTAGTTACAAATATTTGGTGGAGTTATTTTTAATTAAAATATTTAAATTCTATTTTGTGTGAGACGCTAAGTTTAGAATTTTAAATATTTAAAAGCCTAAAAGTGTGGGACCTACTAAGATCTAATTAGGCTTAGCATAGGATAGGGATTAGGGACCTCTATATATATATAGGGGCGTTTTTCTCTAGCCCAACCATAGAGAAAAACGCCACTTTCTCTCCCCTCCCTATTTTGTGTGTGTTCTAATTATTTCAAAGTTGTGAGAATAGAAACATTAGTTCCTCGGTTAAGTAGTTCGCATATTTCTTATCAACTGGAGCACAAGGCTGACAATCCGATCTGGTAGATCTATTCGTGGGATCATCATTAGCTAACAACAAAGTTTGAGGCTACAGTTCACGCTTCAAATATATTTTTTCCATCTTTTTCTATTCAGATCCCATTAATAGTTGGACGCTCTTTTAGGAATCCATTAAAGTTTTTAAGACTTTAATTTTCCGCTACGTTTTAACTGGTATAATCAATTCCTAACACATAGTACAAATAACATATAATAATATATATAACATATACATATATAAGCATCAAAAAAAAAACAAACAATATCTACATTACCGAGAATTTTAGAATGAACTATTGGTTCGTTTTCTTGTTAAATCCTTAGATTTCACTTCCATCGTACATCGTACGATCTTCTGCAGGAATCCCACACTTTGGTGGACATAGCTTGGAATCACCTATCAAACCACATATCACTTCTTAAATCTCTTGTTAGATTTTTTTAATTGAATATTTAATTCATTCACAATATCTTTCATGGAATTTAAAGCATCCTGATGAACATATCTACTATATGCAATTTATACTCATTAGTTCATGGAAAAACAACCCTTCATGAACACAATATTAACAAGGTTTCAAAGAAAATATGTAAGATTATACTTACAACCACCCATATTTTTCCCTACCTTTAACTGTACATTTTGATGGAGGTTGATTCACCAACTTCCTCCTCTTCTTCTTAAGCCTTAAACCTTGAAGTTTTCTCTACGTTGATGGAGAAGGAATAATGCACAAGAAATGCGGACTACGGTTGGTCGATTTTTCAGTTTTTTTTTTTCAAACAAGTCTCCAAAGTGGAGAAAAAGGAGGGATCGACTATTCTATGGTCAATCCCCTCTCCTTCTCTCTCTAGATATTACCCGATATAATGTTAACCTATCCACTTCCAAGATTACATCGTATCCAAATATCTCAGAAGAGATCAAACCAACGACGGGTTTCTGATCAATAAATTAGATCAAACAAATCTTATCGATTTAAAAAAAAACAACTGACCTTCTTTAAGAGGTAGCACACAGTACATTCTGAACATAGATACAAAATGCATCGAGATACACCAATGCATAATTATATCATTGTAATCGTATCACGAATGTGTCACATCGTTTTCCACTAATGAACTTTCTTAAATTAGAATGGTTACACATGATATATATATATATATATTATCTTTTTTTATCACCATGTTATAGAAGTATTCTATGATCATGTTAATTGAATGAATCAACTAACTTTATACACCTTATAGGAAATAAACAATTCCTACAAAGGTCGTACTAGTAGCAAACCTTAATTATTAACTATATAAAATCAACCGTATTATAATAAGATTTTTGTTTATTATCCCACTCCAAACAACACAAAGTTATCCTACTTATTTTGGTTCTAAGCTAAACACATTCTTACTCCATCCTATAAACAAGGAAGGAAAAGAAAAGAATTCGCACACAATTTAAGTACCTGAGAAAACAAAACAAAAACAACTTTGTCATGAAACAAAAAATTTGAAATAAAATTTTAAAACTCACAAGCCCAAGAAATCAGGAACTTGTACTCTGATACGAAGCTGTCACACCCCAATTTTTGGTACTTTAAATCTAACCCGATTCGCCAAGTCCGAAAACTAAAGCTTGATTAATGTAATAGAAGTGTAAGTTTAAGTAATAAATAAAATTCATTTGCTTTACTTTTGAAAGACATTGAATTTAAAACATTTAAATAATGGTCTACTTTAGTCAACATTGGTTACCTTAAGGTCAGATCCAAGTCAATTAGTTAAGGTCAAGTTATATCAAGGTCAAGTAAAATCACTATTTAGGTCAACGCCCCTTAACTCGTCAAAGTCGGTGGTTATAACTATCTAACCATAATTCAGAATAATACAAATAAAACTATTCTGAAAACTATATTTAAAGGTCTACAACTTCTCAGAAATAACCCAAAAATGCATCTGAAGTATTGATACAGATGTGTATACGAATTTTAGAAAATAATATCAGATTTTTAATAATAATTGGAAATTAGTAACTTTAAAGAGCAATTACTCTCTAATTAGGAATCCGAAATACATGGAAAAATCCTTTTTGAAATGGAAAAATCAAGATCTATAATTTTATCAGAAATAGACTCGGCTCAATTTTGACCAAAACCTGTCCAAAAATACCATTTTATAAATCTGACAGTATAAATTACAGGATTTATACAATTTAAAACCTAACATCTGAGCTTACAAGAATGTTAAAACAATAAGAATTCTTACAAATCAACCCTTATCCCAAGTGATAGAATAATAGTTTAATTCATCAGCTACATTTATATCAGCTTGAATGACTCAAGCCATTTACTTCTTAATCTGTATATCCTAGTATCTTTCACCCTTATGAACGTAACTTGTGTGGGATTTAGGGGTGAGTAAACTCAGTAGGCAAATATCAACCCAAAAATAATAGATTGAAAACAAGATTCATCAAAATCACAAGAATAATTAACTGATGAACTTGTAAATAAATTACCATTAAATAATTTATTTTTTAACTATTTAATATTTTATCTCGCATCAAACTGGGTAACAATCGCTTCCTTAGTCAGAAACAACGGTCAACCGCTTCCTCAGTCAGAAACAACGGTTTAAGGGGGTCTCCCTTTTCCTACCCATTTAATTATAGTTTACATAATCTTTTTAGATGTATTATCAATCTAAATCAATTTTCATCACATAAAAATAAATAGTGATCACATTTAATAAAATGCATATTTAATTTGTAAATAACAAAATAATTCATCTCTATGCATTTCCAAAACATAAAATAAGTTTTTGTTATAATAGAGGAAAGTTCCACTTATCCACCTACCTTATTCGCTATCTCCAAATCCAATGGTGTAGATTATGAAATTTTATCACCTTGTTCATACCATATACATACATATATATGTATATATATTATTACTTATGGTATTTATGGGTATGACCTCCTTATAATATCGAAAATATGGGAGAGTTATAAACATTTATGTTAGAGGGGGAGAGAGAGTGAGCGAATGAGATGCAAATTGGAAGAAGAAATGAGGGATTTATATAGTTTTTAGGTTCAGATACTATAGAGATGGGAATAACTGTTCCAATAGTGAACACTATACAAATTGCGGCTTCTATACACTATATAAATTACGACTACTGTACACTGTACAAATTGCGGCTACTGGAGCGGCTGCTGGTACTGTAGTGGTGGCTACACTGTACCACGTGTAAAATATTTTACTGTACTGACGGCTTGAGTATAAGATCTGTATACTTATTACGTATATGACACTATTCAATTATACTGTACTATTTACTCATGACATAAAATACTTGATTTACTTTACTTGTAAATCTAATTCATGTAGTACAATTTGGTACTAAGCATACATATCATATTGTTACGTATATGATACTATTCACGTATATATGTTACTGTTTATATATACGGTACTATTCATAAAATACTATTCATCAAATTATGTTACTAGACTATAATTTGTAAAGTATTGTTTGTAGAACACTATTCATCTAGTACTATTCATTTTGTACTGTTTATACGGTACTATTCATACGTATGTATATTTCAACAATTGTTATGTAGTACTATGCAACCATCCTTTCACGTAAGCTTTCTGTGAAAACGTTTATTAATCTACATGTCTAAATAGACGCACACATAACATTCGATAATTAAATTTTCTGGGGCGTTACAAAATGCATCTCCAATGCAAATGTCTTAGGATGACTTTTTAACTTATGTGGCACTTAATTTTTGATGGGTCTAACTTATTTTGTTTAAAAAGTAACTAAAAGTTTTGGAGGAAAAAAAAATTGCTGATGTGGACCGTAAGACATTATGAAGATGAATGTCTAGAAGTAGATATTCTACTCCTGAATATCTAGAATAACTACCGCCACATCATCATCACATACTTTCTCCACATTAGCATTGGAGAAGGTTTTTAAAGAGAATGTCTATTTATCTTACGTAACAGTCTTATTTTACCACATTTACATTAGCATTGGAGATGCTTTTAACAACCATAATAAGAGAGATGATTTGTTCATAACTATTGCATCCTTAATATCATAACCACTATAACTAATTATGACAACTTTTGCACTCTGCCCTGCTCCAAGCTTATCTTATCCAACTTGACAATAGAATATCAAATAGGTTTCATGTTTTGATTACATAACAGAAAATATAAAACAGACTAACCAGTTCAATTGTTATTATTGTTCTTGTTGTTGTGAGTAAGAGCCTTTGAGAATACACTTAGGCGACGCTTATATCTAGGAAATTTTTGTGAAAATTCGCAGTCCAAAATACTATTGTATTTCCTTAATTGGGTAGATAAGTGCAATCATTGTACTAAATTGTAGTGGTCTCCCATATAATTTTAGTAAAATAGATTGTGAATATTTGTAGTCATAAAAATGGTTGCATTTATTCAAACCATATTTCATAAAAATTTATGAGGAGGACCACTACAATTTAGTTTAATGATTATACTTATATACTAATAATGAGAGCAGATATATGACCCCCTCTATATAGCCCAATATTGGTCCCTCAATCTACACCATTCGTTTGGGGTTAGGTGTACGTTCAAATCTATTGTTGATGTGGCAACTCATAACATCTATTTTAGTCGACTAAAAGTCTTAGTCGGCTTGGCTCTACTGAAAAAGTACAATTACATCAAATCAATTTAGACTTTCTGTCTTCGACAAAACCTTCTTCTCTCTTTCTTCTCTAACAAGTCACCATAGCTCCTCTACCCACCCAAAACGAACATGACCCAAAGGTAATAGAGAGATGAGGACATATATGAGTTAGGTGAAGTATTTCGGTCCTGTGACGAGATTTTTCCGCTCCCGAATCAAGGTATTTCTTCTACCTTTCTCTCCTTTTCACTTTCTTTTCACTTTTTTTTTCTAACCCTATTTTTTTTCTTTTCAGATTCGTACCAAACTTTAGAACTGTTCATCGGAGTTCACCATCAAGGTATTTCTTCTCCCTTTCTCTCCTTTCACTTTCTTTTTCCCATTTTTTTTTCTAACCCTAATTTTTTTTCTAAATTTGTACCAAACTTCAGACCAGTTCGTCGGAGGATCGCAATCAAGCTATTTCTTCTCCCTTTCTCCCCTTTTCATATCCTTTATCCCGTTTTTTTTTCTAACCCTAATTATTTTTTCCAGATTTATACCAAACTTCAGAGCAGTTCCCCATCAAGGTATTTCTTCCCCTCTCTCCCCTTTTCATTTTTTCTTTCCTGTTTTTTTTTCTGTAACTAAAAAAAATATTTACTGCCTCCGATTTCAACCAAACCTTTTTCTTCTTCTTCAAACCTCTTCTTCACATTCAAACCAGTTCACCGGAATCAAACTACAAAACCTAAATATACTAGACTCAGTTCGCCGGAATTGTGTTTTTTTTTAAATAATCTTAAATCCTAAACGAAAATTACCTTCTTTTTTTTTGTTGGCATGCTGATAGAAACATAACATCATGGTCGGTACTTTTTTTTAATCTATTACCAAAACCCTTTTTTGGATCGTTTTTAGGGAAGACGTGAATCCTGTTCAGTTTGATGTTTTAGTGGTTATTTTTACACTGCCCCACCTTTAGTTGTATTTTTGGGGCTATCAAAATCTTATTATGCGTTAGTGTTTCGACTATGAAAATTGCTATGCTTAAATGATAAAATGAAAATTTCTAAGTTACTTGGACTTATTGGAAAGAATGTATTTATATGAGAAGGTTCCTTTACTCTCAAAAATTTTAATTTTGTTTATTAAGCTTCATTTAGAGTTACTAAATAATTATAGGGCCTATGCAGTTCATATCTTATGCTTTTATGGATTACTCAATGTCTCGAGTGTTTGAGCATGACAACGTACCGTGCATATATGGTGAAGGTTTTTGCATATTCAATATGTCGAATACGAAAATTTTCGAATGCAGTAAGGTTGGAATTGTTTTCTTGATTTAAAAATCTAAAATTTTAAAAAGTCAATGAATGCAAATTTTAATGTTTTACTATATTTATCACTATATAGATCTTCCCAAGCATTCGTTGTGGATTTTGGTGTTGGTTTGATGAGCTACATCTTTGTCGTTACAAAGAGGACATTTGCAAATTAAAGACCTCAAAGCTATCACACAGTTTCGGGAATAAGTTCTATTGTTGCCCATTGTCAAAAAATGATGGATGTTGTGAGGGAGAAGTTCTATTGTTGCCCATTGTCAAAAGATGATGTATGTTGTGAGGTTTTTTTTATATGTATTATGACATTCAATCTCTTCTTCTAAGTTGTATTTTTTTGTCAATATTGAACATGGCACAAACCGAGGTTGTAGGTACTTCACTTGGTATGATGATTTGAATGGCGGGTCCTTTAAGAAGATAATCCAACATGAACATTCAACATCTAAGGAGAGATAAAAGACATTAGATGATTTAAGAAAGAATGTAGAAGTGGAACGTCGACTAGCAGAGGTGGAACATCGAGCAACATAAAGAATTGTTGAGTTTTATAATTCTATTTTAAAAAAAATAGATTCTCTTAAGATCTGTTAAAAAAAAACCAAGCCATATAATCTTGTAATAGACTATGAACTCTGGTACACTTAGATATTCTGTAATGTTTCCATGAAACTAATCAAGCACCGAACAAGTTAATTTATTTTCGAGACTAGATGAAGAGCTCGTGAATAAGGTGTTGAAGAATACCGGGACAACTATTAATTAATAACTGGAAACTGGAATACTCCAAGGCACGTATAAACGCTATCTTTTAAGAGATGTTTCTCCCCTTTTGGTAGAAACCGCGATGTCACTCTGGGGTGAAAAAGAAAATCTCTCTCAGGATACAATGGAGGTCGTTTGATTCAATGTGTGACTAATTGATCAAACCAAAGAATACACTCTGAAAGTGAGACTGATGATGCCTAATACGAGATGAAGAAGATACGAATTTGTTATGTCTTAGGAACTGGTTGAGGGTCGTATTTATAGCTTCAGAAGTGTCTTTTGGTCGTGACTTTTGGGCTGCCAATGGCTGTCACCAACGGTTGTCTCCAACAGTCAATGAACCTTTATAGAAATACGTGACCGGGGCGCTGCCCCCTCGACTCTTGCGACCTGACCGGTCAGGTCGAACCCCGCGAGGGGGCTCCGCCCCCTAGACCCCTGTTCGAACAAAATAACTAGAAAACAATGAATTTTAATGAAAATATCTAACATTCCCCCACTATTTTCAAAAAAATGATTCTATGTAAAAGAAAGAATGAGAAGAATAAAAAGGGTTGCATCGCCAGAGTGACTGCCTACGTACCCATGAGGGATCAAGCCACAGTAGTTCATGCAAGCGATAAATTGACTCTATTGATAAAATAGGCATCATCGAAGGAAGTAGTACATAAATGAAAGTAGCTTTTGACTTTGAACTTCCATTTAGTGTAAATAACTCAAAGTTTTATCAAGGTGCTGTGGTGAACGAATCTTGAACCAAAGACCCTATAATGACTAACCGGAGTTATCACACATACTATATTCCAAATAAGAGTGTCTTTTTTATTCCAACGCATTAACGGCCTTGCGTAATACCCTGATTTCATGAGTGCTTTAGAGACGATCTAAATCTCATAGAAAGCGGCCTGACTTTCTCACTCATATAGGTAAGTTCTTATAAAGTGATTATGCGATTCACTTTATCTCACAGTAGAACTTATTAAGGAATCTAATCCAACCTCTATCATGCAGAATTTTCACACTAGAGATTTTGAGGAATGAGATCTAAAGTAATACTCTAGTGTCTCGGTTAAATCATACTTTAACTTGTTTGTACCCTTTGAACTTTGTTTATTAATTTTAAAACATAAGTAGGGTTCCCATTAAAGATGATTGAAGTTACGTAGACCTCAATCCCATTCCTTTTGATGTTTTCGCAATCATCTCTCTAGCTAATCCTTTTGTCAAAGGATCTGCTAGATTATTCATTAACTCTACATAATCAATTGTTATTATTCCTTCCTTGAGTAATCCCCTAAGAGATTGATGTCTAAGGCTTGAATGTCGTTGCTTACCATTGTAAGTCTTATTTGCAACCTTATACAAAGTAGCTTTACTGTCACAGTAAATCATTACAGCTGGAGATGGTTTCTTCCAAATAGGAATATGTATTAATAAGTTCCTCAGCCACTCAGCTTCTTTACTTGCATCTGCCAAAGCAATAAATTTTGCCAACATAGTAGAGTCTAAGATGCATGTTTGGTTCTTAGAACTCCATGACACAGCTGCACCTCCTAAGGTAAAAATCCATCCCATAGTGGATTTAGAGTTTGACTCTATGTTATTCCAACTTGCATCACTGTATCCCTCGAGTACAATGTTCCTTTTCTGGATTACTAGTGAAGCGACACAGCATACCAACTGCGTATGCTATATCTGGTCTTATGCAATTCATTGCATACATAAGACTTCCAATTACACTAGCATATTCTAATTGGTCATAACACCTACCAGTATTTTTCATTAACTTAATACTAGGATCTACAGGAGTAGAAGTTGTCTTATAGTCCAGATGACTATACCTTTTAAGAATCTTTTCAACATAATGAGATTGAGACAGTGATATGGATCCTTCTTTTCTCATTATTTTAATTCCTAAGATCACATTTGCTTCCCCCAAATCCTTCATATCAAAGTTAGATTCTAGAAACTGTTTAGTTTCCCTTACACTTTCTAAATGAGGATAAAAAATAAGCATATCATCAACATACAAGCAAATGAGGACACATACACCATTTCTGTATGTAGAATAAATACACTTATCTGCTTCATTAACCTTGAATCCATTAGATAACATTACTTTATTAAACTTCTCATGCCATAGGAGCTTGTTTTAGACCATAAAGAGACTTGACAAGTTTACAAACTTTCTTCTCTTGTCCAGGTAAAACGAAACCCTCTGGTTGCTCTATATACACTTCCTCTTCCAAATCACCATTTAGAAAAGCTATTTTTACATCCATTTGATGAACAACTAGATTGTGAATCGAAGTAAGAGATAACAACATACGTATAGATGATATCCTTGCTACAAGAGCGTAAGTGTCAAAATAGTCTATGCCATGACGTTGCTTGAACCCTTTAGCAACCAATCGAGCTTTGTATTTTTTTATAGAACCATCAGCATTTAATTTCCTCTTGAAAATCCATTTGCTGCCTATTGGTTTTGATCCATGAGGTAAATCAACTAATTTCCAAGTTTGATTTGACATAATGGAACTCATTTCATCATTAATTGCTTCTTTCCAAAAAGGAGCATCACGCGAAGATATAGCTTCTGTGTAAGTATTGTTCTTCAAATTCTTCAATTGTGTACGTACACCGAGTACACTTTTTACTGCAAGTTTGAACTCTGATTTTTTTAAAAAAAATATGAGCTAATTTCTTAGCAAACTTCTTCTTGATATGCCAAAGACAAAACCTGTGACGGGTATTTGGAAACGTTTTTTCAATTGTATTCTTCATAGCCATATCTTGATCTGTAATGATAGATACTGGGTGGTAGCCTCCCATTGCTTAAACCCACACATCAAACAACCAAAGAAATGTTTACTCAGTTTCATCTTGCAACAATGCACAACCAAATAAAAAGGAATTATAATGATGGTTTACCCCAGTAAAAGGTGCAAATGGCATTTTATACTTATTTGTCCTATATGTAGTATCAAATGTAACAGTATCCCCAAAATGCTCATATCCCATACAACGTGCATTAACCCAAAAAAAAGTTGATTGCCCTACCATCCTCATCACACTGGATTGAATAACTAAATTGAGGGTTCTCATTTCTTTTCTCTTGTAAATAGGTCACCATAGCATGAGCATCTCCAGCTTCAAGTCGTCTCTCTCTAACTACCTTCAAGTAGTTATAAAAATATCTTTGATTAAATTCAGTATTGGATATACTTCCACCAAACACTGCCGGAACCTTACTAACCATGATATTTTGTCTTCTAAAAATCACGGCTAAGGATTTAGCTGCAGGAGGCATGTGTCTGTAAGATCTCATACAGATACACTTTAACAGAGTAACCAGAGAGTGGTTGTGTTCATCCTCAAACCCAGTAACCTTCCATTTGCCTAGTTCTAGGTCGATGTAAATAAGTAATCCAGCCTTGCAATTTGTCTTGGTTATAGATGTATTCCTCTTTTGTTTTCGTTCAATGAGGCTTTTGTGCACTCCTTCCCGAGCACATATAAATGTGGCCCTAGTTATTGTTGGTCCATGCAGTGTTCTATGCATTGTCCTTTTTTGTACACAAAAACCATTATCCTTTCCTTAGTCTACATAAAAAGGAATGCTTCATCAATAGAAGAAAAGAGTATACCAATATATGGTTTCTTGGATTTTTTCTGGAGTAGGTGGCGGGGTCGAGCTATTATCCTTAGTTTGAGTTGCATCCTCATTTTACTATTCACCCTTTCCAACATTTGTCATTGTATTCCTACCAAAATATAAAACAACAAATATTAAGTTAGCAAAAATTTTAAAAGAACCTTGTTGTAATAAATTAGAACAACTAAACTAATGAATAAGAAGTAACTTAGGTATTTGGTGTGGGTACTACAAACCCTGATTTGGCACTGATCTATCTGCATAATATATCACTTTGAAATTGTTAACATAGAAAACTTACACCCTTAGAAAGCAACTAATGAAGATTTATAGAAGTTGAAGAAAGAGACGGAATTAGTAGAAAAAACTGATCTGATTATTGGTTACTCTTTGCCATTGGATTTGAGCATTTAGACGTCGACATGGGTCTCATTAAAATTTAATACTTTGGGTCCCTAATAATGAAATGCCTTCTTTTCCATACAAATCGATCCTCAAAAAAGGGTTTCTATAGTTCCAATAGCTAAGTACTAATAGCTTTCTATACTAAAAGAAATTGTAGTAGAGCAAAAAATCAAGTAAGAGAAACAAATCTACTTTGCCCATTGAGTTAAAAGAACTTCAAGAAAGAAAGATGAACTGGGTCATGTATGCTATGTTTCTATCAGCATGCCAACAAAACAAAACGTTAATTTTCATTTAGGATTTTAGATTATTGAAAAACAAAAAACTCTGGCAAACTGAGCTTAGGATCTATGGTGAAACAGCAGAAAGGGAATATGAAGAAGAGGTTTGAAGAAGAAGAAAAAGGTTTGGTTGAAATCAGAGGCAAAAAATTTTTTTTTTTAGTAGTTATAGAAAAAAAATGGGAAAAAGAAAATGAAAGGAGAGAAAGGGATAAGAAATACCTTGATGGCGAGCTTTGGTGAACTGGTCTGAAGTTTGGTACAAATCTGAAAAGAAAAAAAAGTTTAGGGTTAGAAAAAAAAAGGAAAAAGAAAGTGAAAAAAAGAGAAGGGAAAAGAAATACCTTAATTCAGAACGGAAAAACCTCGTCGAAGGACCAGAATACTTCACGTAACTCAGATCTCTCCTTATATCACTCTGTTAGCTTTGGGTGATATTCATTTTGGGTGGGTAGAGGAGCTACGGTGAGTTGTTAGAGAAGAAAGAGAAAAGAAGGTTTTGTGGAAGACAGAAAGTCCGAATTGATTTGACGTGATTGTACATTTTCAGTAGAGCCGAGCTGACTAAGCTTTTTTGCTGACTAAAATAGATGTTATGAGTTACCACGACAGCGATATATCTGAACGTATACCTAACCCCAAACGAATTGTGCAGATTGAGGGGCCAATATTAGGCTATATAGAGGGGGTCATATATCCGCTTTCACTAACAATCAAGGCAAATACAATAGAATTCGAGTCTTGTTAAAGGAGTTCCTCAAAATATTGGAGGGATGGACAAGATTGAGGGGTGGACTAGATAGTTTAAGTTGGTTGGGGGAATGGATTTAGTTTTATTTAGGGGATGGTCACCTAAAAATAAGTTGAAAATTTTCAACCTAACCTAAAAATTCCCCAAACCTTAAAAATCCCCAACCTTAAAAAAAAACCAACACCTCCACACCTCTGGCCACTTGTTCTTTTTCTTCTTTTTCTTTCTTTTTTCTTCTTTCTTCATTCTTCTTCTTTTTCATGCCGTGAATCTGGAAAAACATCAATACATAGATTTAATTAATCTCAAGAATTTATGAATTTATGTTTATTTTTTTAATTTATTTATAGGGTACATGTTTTCTTTGTGTAAGAGTACGTGCCTTTTTTCATAGTAAATTCATCTTGGATTTCACAGTATTAATTAAAAATATTAGTCAACTTGAGAAATTTAACTAATTATGCTTAGTCTATAGGATCGATCTATCGAAGTTCAAAAAGATCTCCCGTACACTGGGTCAATCTGGAAAAACATCAATTCAAATTCTCTCCTCCCTCTTTTTCGCTTCTCTTTCCCTTTTTCTCACCTTTACCTCTCCAGATCTAAAATTTTTAGATGTGGAATATTTTTTATTTTCCTTTCCATGTGGCTGGCGGCGGTGGCAGTGGTGGCCAGTGGTGGAGAAAGAAGAAGAAGAAAAAAAAAAGAAAAAAATAGCCGGCGGTGGAGGAGTGGTGAAGATGAAGATGATGATGATGTTGGTAGGGGTGGGGCGTACTATTTTATTTTAGTGGGGTAAAGAAAGAAAGTGAGTGTTGCATTAGTTTCTCCTCACATCACTCCCCTAGTAAAAATGAGTAATAATTTGGATGGAAAAAAACTCATTTAACTTATCCATCCCCCAAACATTTTGAAGAACTCCTTTAGCAGCATCCTAGAATTTTGGACTGCAATTTTTTGCGAAATTTTCCAGATACCAAGCAGAGCCTTAAATTAATGTTTTCACTGAAATAGCTGCAAATTAAAAGAGTAGAAACGTGAGTTTCATATAAATATAGCATAGCACGAACAAAAATCTTCACTAACAACATTCCCTATCCAAAATAAAAGGTTCCAAATCAAGGGTATTATTTAATTTTTAGTCTTCTTCGACAGGTTCTGCCCTGGTTTCAAGTGCAGAGTTTTGCTCTCTCCATCACGAGTTCCGTCTAGAGAGGGATTTTCGATCCTTTCATCTTCCGGTATCGATCTTTATTAGGGTTTTCACCCTAATCCAGGTATGATTTTAAACTAACTTAATTTCTTTTTATTTGGCTTCTCAGGAATAAGCGAGGGGTTTGGTGTGGTTCTTCATGTTGCTCGCTTCTTTCATTCCTTCACGGCTATTTGCACCCCTTGTGGTCGTCGTCGAGCGTCTTCAGCTTCTAAGTTCCATTTTGGCAGCTTTTCTTTTCTTGCAATCCCTTTTTGGTCCCGCCATTCCCTATTTGGCGGTAGGTTTTAAATCTACCTACCCCTGAATTAGTTTTTCTCTTAGCTACTTTGGGTTTCCCCTGCCAGCTGGCTTGTCGGTTTAGTCTTGTTTGGCTACTTGTTTGCCAAGTGCACCTAGTCCCAGCTTTTGTCCAGTCCATAACATGTATGCAGATATTTTGTTGCGCGGTAATGATGAGCATGTGACCATAGTTTAAGGCGTTAATTACTTTTACCTTGTGTTACCACTGGAGATTAAATTCACTTTCTTTGTACCAAAGGAGGTGTATAAGAAACTTAAGAAGTAGAGTTACTAGAAACAGAATTATAACGGAGCCTAAAAATGTCGCCGTCGATCAGCTTGCCGAACAGCTTCATACAAACCTCAACCTTCCAGAACATAATTTGGAGAATATTCTCATCCTTTTGCATGAACTTTTCAATGATGTCCAAGTCGAGTGGGAAAACTCTTTGCTGGGCTACTGCTGCCTAAATTATGAGATGGATGTTAGGAGTTTGAAGAATGTTTTAAGTAACATCTGGCGACTAATCAAGAATATAGAAATCACTCCTTCCGCTTTGAAGACCGTTTCAGAGTTTTAACGTATTTCAGGGGGAGATCCATGGTTGTTTTTCGGTGGTCAGCTAGTTTGCACTATTTGGAACCCTTTAATCCTTCTCGCTGAGGTAAATCTGTACTATCTCCCTATATGGATAAAAATACAAAACCTTCTCCTTGAGCATTTAAACCTGGTTAGGGCAAAAATTATAGCCAATGCTGCTAGGGAGACGTTCTGTCTTGTTCCTAGATCTGGCAGTCTTGTACAACCTCTCCGTGCAAGAATCATAGTTAATGTCAAGATTCTCCTCATCGGCGTTATCAAAGTAATCTCTTTTTGCGGATCCCTCAATTACATCTCCTCGAATACGAATGACTGCCCCATCATTTCTATAGTTCCTGTCTTTTGCTGGATCACCCAAATGAGGCTTATGATGCAAAATTTCTGAAGCAAAGAGTAGTTGCCAACAAGGGCTCTCTCATGATGCAGCCAGATAAAAAGCTGAAGAGAAATCCTGGAATTGTCATTAGAGAAGGGTGTGGAGCCAGAATCCGGCGCGATCCCACCGCGCACGCGAGAGAGCGCTCCCTCCCCAGTGGAGTCGCCAGTCTGTGGAGCCAGAATCCGGCGCGATCCCACCGCGCACGCGAGAGAGCGCTCCTTCCCGAGAGAGAAGAAGAATGCACGCACGTGGCACGTGAAACGGGCACAAAAAGGATTCGCCCACCTGATAATGGGGTATGAGTGTGAATGTGGTGTGAAAGGAGTCGCCACCTGATTTACGGGAATCAGGACCCAAAATTTTGGAAAATCAACCTAGATCTAGTTTTTCGAGAAAACCATGGCGATAGTCCAAAGTGGATGGTCTGCGGTACAAAGATAATGGATAAGGGGATCAAGGTACGGGTTGGGAAGGTGTTAGGCACCCAACAACCGCCCGTCCGTGAGGACGGCCTCTACTTCGCGATTAAAAACTTTTAGGGAAATATATGATCAATACTAAATTATGTTACGCAAAAGAATTCATTGAATAGTCAAAGCATCGTTACATCATCATTTCATCACATGAGATACAAATCCAGAAAATACAGGAAACAAAAAGATGGGGTAGGGGTTATCACCTAGTCGGCAC
>MVGT01003015.1:0-14788 GCA_002174775.1 Macleaya cordata
GGATCCATTTCGGATCTACCCGCTTTGGATCCGAAATTTTTCGGATCCACCCAATGGGTACCCGCGGCTACCCAGTTCCGTATAAATTCTATAATTTTATAGTTTAATTTACTATTATATAACAATTTTTTATTTTTTTTAACTTTTTTTAATTAAAAAAAAAAAGAAACCAATGACTATTATTTAACAAATTTTATAATAAAATAAATTTTATAATTCAATAGAATACAAAAATACAAAATACAAATAGGTTTTGTGTGAAAAAAATAAAAAAATAAAAACTTAAAATGGGTATCGGGTACCCGCGGATCCTAGCGGTACCGGATCCGGAACCACCAATTGAGGTTCTGGAATCAGAACTGAAAGGATCCGGAACTGCTTCATATTAACGAGACCGGATCTGGAACTTTTAGGTTTCGATCCGGAACTGACCCGTTGACACCCCTACTTAGGACCCACATCAAAGGCTAATATTTTGGAAGCATTTTTTTTCTCACCATATAGATCATTTCAACCAAAAATTAACTCATTCTAAAACTTATAACCTGATCAAACATTTAATTATATTTATCACCGTTTATTTTCTTATCGCTGATTTCTAGCCAATATTTGATTGGGTTAGAAGTTTTAGAATTGATTGATTTTTTATTGAGATGATCTACATGATGAGAAGAACATGATCCCAAAAAATCAGCCTTTGATGTGGACCTTAAGCCCTTGTATTGGGCCAAAATGTGTTGGTGTCGACACCAAAAATTGGTGTCATGTTAGCACGGTCCAATTGTAAGACCCATGCGCGCATTGACGGGGCCAGCTTGTGCCTAGGGTGCCGTTACTCAAAATTTGTAAAATTTATGTTAATTATTAGTGCTAAATTTCAAAGACTTGTAAATAGACCAATCATGTGGGTCATACGGAGACGATCCGAAGTCAGAATTTCAAAGAACATATCGATATAAAACTTGCAAACCCGTATTAAAACCAGACCGGACTGACGGTTCGACCATGGTCTGATCAAAATTTTATGTTTTTCGGTTTGATCTACATCAAACCAATTCAGATCTTTAAACCGACGATTTTTTTGAAAACCGCAATTCCACCGTTAAACCAACCGGATCAGTTTGGTTAAAAACTGTTTTCTCACACACTAATTTTATTAGAAATGATGTGCAATTGTAATTCTCAATGCTAATTTAATAGTTGTGTAACATNAATAAATAATTAATAAAAGATGAATTAGACAAATTAAAAATAGCTAGGACTAAAAAGTAATATGTTATATAAATTTAGACTAATCAGTCGAAATCTCTTAATATTTTATTGGTTTTAGCATAATTATAGCAAAGCAAAAAAGCTCTTGTTTCTAAAAGAATTTCTTCAACATACTTTGACAACTTCTCTTTAAAAAAAATAGATATTTTGATAATTTTTATTTAACACATTACAGAAATTTATTAAATGATTAAGGCATAAATTTATTATATATCTATAATTATCAATTTTTATTTATCAAGTTCGAATTTTTTTATGTTTTCATATCTATTGAATTTTTCTATTTCTAAAATTAGTTAATAAACATAAATCCGACTAACCAAATCGAACCATCGTCCAACCTCGGTTCGACCAATTTAATGAAATTTCAGTTCAATCATCGGTCTGGTTTTAATAACATCAATTACACAGGAGACTTTTCTATTTTGAGGATTTTCTCATTTTACTTGTGTTGTTGTTTTTGTTTTTTTTATGGTGGTGCTATTGAGACCCCTTCATCACTTGTACTCATTATGTAGATCTTTCTAATAAAATATCAATAAATTTTAAAAATTGTAATCTCATCATCCCTTAGATGAAATCAACGGTAAAATGAATAGCTCAATGACTATTTTATTTATAATTTTTAAAATATGCTAATATTTTGTAAAAATCAACATGATTAGAAAAATATCATCATTAAATATTGTTCCTTATATCAATTTCATATGAAATCCACATGTAATGTATGAATAACTAATTCAGTTGGAGGTGGCCAAGTGGTAAACTAATTTTATAAATTAATTATAAAATAAAAAATTTCTATATGAAATAAGGAAATTGAAAGGGTTGGGGGTTGGAAAAGAACATTAAAAATACCTTAATTTTAAAAAAATTGCACCTAAGTCACCATTTTCAAACTAAATACAAAAATAGCATACTTCCATAATTTTTACCTAAAATGCCCTTACTTTTTAGATGAAATAATCTCATATGTAGGTCTAGAATTTAGGTATAGATTGAAGAATAAAGGGTCTAGACAGTAAAACTAAGAGGGTATTTTTAGAAGATTTTGAGCAAAAAATGAAGAAGGGTGTTATTTTTGTATTTAGTTTGAAAATGGCGACTTATGTGCAATTTTCTCAAACTAAAGTATTTTTAATGTACTTTTGCCATGGCCACCCAAGGCTCGTACGTAGCTCACTCACTACTATCCATAATCTTCGTCATTACGCATCATCAATTTGACTTTATACAAAGAGTAGATCAAGATACCTCGTTATTCAAACATTACATGTGGGTCCTACATGAAGTTGATCCAAAGATTGATATTAGATGATGATATTTTTCTTACTATGTTAATCATCCTGGCAGAAAAATAGCATATTTTAAAACTTGTAAATCAACTGTCACTGAGCTATTCAGTTTACCATTGATTTCATCTAATGGATGATGAAGTTTACAAATTTTACAATTGGCTATTTTTCGTGAAAAAGATCTATGTAGTGAGAAGAACATTTTCATCAAAAATTAAATCTTGTCCCAGATTAGTTAAAGAATATCATTTATGAAGATAAATGTAACTTTGTTTATTTTAGATCTTAGGTTCTTGTAAGGTTGGGGTTCCCTTAACCCGGCTCATCTCCCCCCCCTAAAAAAAATATCCTCGCCACAAATTAAATCTTGTCCTAAGGCATTGGTGTCCATAACGGAAATGCTAAAGTTACCGCAAATTCCTACAGAATTTGCTACAGATGGCTAATCCAACGGTCAATATGTTTCACATATCCTCATAATTCGCACCCCATCCCAAAGTGATATAAATCTTACCATAAATTATGACTTTTGTACCAAATTCTATAGCAAATTAACCCTAGCACTGTCGAATCCAAAAAAAGGGGACTGTAACCACTAACCAGTGACCACAATAGAAAACGTTGAATTTTTTTTTATAGTGGAACCTGTCACCCATCGATGGTTGTTTAAGTTTGAATGTATATAAAATATCGAATAATGACGCGGCAATATCTAAAGAAAGTATTTTTAGGGGCAATTCTAGAACAAAAAACTGTTATAAAGGTGGAGGGATTCCAAAGTAGAAACACGTTTTAAAAAGTAAGGGTAATTAATTCTTCTTAACGTGTGCCCTTAGGGCACATGTTAACAAAACCCAATTTTATTGGTACGGGGGAAGAATGTAAGATTCAAATAAATAAATAAAAAAAATTATGATACTTTTGTGGTAGTGTGTGATCCACTGTCCTTCTCCTCTCAAAAGTTATTTAGACACTTTTCCAATTATCTGGTAGTGGGACCCCGCATGCCACCTTTGCTTATGGCATTTGGTCCGGCATTTAGTCGATCGAAATAGAAGCGATCAGACTCAAAAGATTACAACTATGCATGATTATGCAGTTGCATTTAAATGTGGAGATTACACATATTTAGGAAGTCTAATATGCGGAAGTAATATTTATAATTTACGTAAGTACCAGCTTAGCTTGTACAATCTGTTGATGTTGATAGCACAACCTTGGGTTCAAATCTCATTGGCATCGAATAAATCAAAAAATATTAGAACGTTTGTATAATCTAGAGAGAATATGAGTATTCTTTGTCGTTGATGGTTGATCCTCTGGTACTCTTGTAGGCTAACTGACGGTTTCTCTCTCTCTTCTCTCCGATCGTTAGGAGTTGTATTTGTTGAGAATAGTCCCACATGGAAAAATGGCTGCCTTGCAACTAAACTTGACAACGGGTTAGGGTTGTGGTCAACCCTAGGCGGGTTGGCTGGTCAAGATTGGTCAATCCTAACCCTGACTTATTTTTTGATCAGGTCAGTTTTTCAAACCCTAATCCTAAGCGGGTTGACCCTAACTAAATCTAAAAATTTTAAAAGCCACTAATTAGTTATTAATTATCAGTTTGAACTTAAAAATCACTTATTAAAGTAAAAAATTTAAATTTAACAATTAAAAAATTAAATCACTAACTAAAATTTAAAATATTAAAATTAAAATCTAAATGTTACTTATTAAAAGCTTAAGCTGAAGTGTACTTTTGCAAAGAAATAAGTAAGGGAATGGTTCCGATGCCATCACTATATTGCCATCACTGTTACTATGGCATATGGGGCTCACATACAGATGAATCAATGGCTGATTTTTTGTGAGGATGTTCTCTTCACTATGTCCATCATTCTCACTAAAAATTAGCTAATTCTAAAAGTTGTAACCCCATCATCCATTGATGCAATTTAATAGTAAAAATGACTGATTCAATCACCATTAATTTTTTAAAAATTAGATGAATAGATTGCCAGTTTTAGAATGAGTTGACCTTTTGTGAGGATGTTCTCCTCGCCATTTAGATCATCCTCACAAAAAATCAGCCCTTTGTTCATCTATATGTGGGCTCCACATGCCATGGTAACCTAAAAATATCACAGTGATGGCAATTTAGTGAAAGCACCAGAACCGCTCCCAATAAGTAATTCGCGGGTTAACTTGTCTAATACGGGGGTAAAAAAAAGTCAATCATAATTTTACCTAATTAGTTGGCGGGTCGAATTTGGCGGGTCACATCAGTTTTGTCAAGTCTATTAGCAACTTAATATGAAAATTTTGTACCTCTCTATTCAATGATAATTAATTTTGAGTTAGATGCACACAAACTCAATAGTATTCTCCTTCAATTAGTAGGGCGTTCTCTCTTACATTCTGCTTTGTACTCATAAGTTGTAACTTGGCTTCAATCTTCTTTTTGAAGATACGAAGGACCAAAAACCCCCTTTTAGAGCCGTATATGAGAATTTCATCTCGTACAGCTCAAGCAGAAGCACCCAAATACTGGTTGCAACGGATATGTAGTAGAAAGTTTGAAACTTCTTATCCCTGATTCAATCTTCTTTTTGAAGATACATCATCAAAAATTTGTATATTGATTCATGTCTTTTTTTTCTTTTCTTTTTTTAACATATTGATTATTGTCTTTTATCCATTAGGTTATGGTTATCATAGATGCCTATGAACCTAGAATTCGAAACAACCTACTATACGAACAGATCTTGTTCTCATACCCAAATATGCGAAACCAAATTAAATTCATGTTTGGTTCTGCCAAATATTCAAAAGTATTTTCACTTAGAAATTTCTTTTAAGCAAAAAATAAATAGATGTGTATAACTAAAGTTATAAATTATCTAATTTATTGAAGTCAATTTTTCCTTCTCCAATTTATAAATTATCTATTTTTTTTTTTGCCTTCCCCATCAAATATATATATATATATTTATTGAAGTCAATTTTGTTGTTTTGGTTTGACGCATGCGATAGGCCCCAAAACCCTTATATTGTTCCCACTTTTGGTATCTCCACGCATGCACTGATGCACTTTAATTTAGAATACAACACAAATAACTGGCCACCCACAGCTTACTACTGATCCATCTAATATAATTTGCATTGCATTGTTATTAGCAGAGATTTGAAAATTTACTGGGCAAAAATATTCCATTCTTATCTTTCTTGTGCGAAGACTGACAATCGAAAGAGAAACGAGTAAGATGGTTGCATATTACAATTTAAGTTGTGTATTATGTGAAAAGAAAAAAAAATCACCTTATTACTTCACTCAAGAACATTTTGGATGATATCGACCAATCATGTACTCCATTGTTATTAAAATAGCTAGATAGAGGCACGACTATTTAATCCACTGTGAGAAACATTACTATAGCTCAGTTCAGGATAGAAATCAATTGACTATTTAGTCCAAAAGTATTTTGATAAGTGGACATAATAATAATTAATGATTTAAGAGTTTGAAATCAATAATTTTGCATGCCAAAGAAAAATAAGAGTCTAATAAGACGTGCGTAAATTACTATTTTTTTTCATACGAAATACAATTTGTACATGCTTGCAACCATGGGTTTTCCCTGGTGGACATCTGCAATCCATTTTTTTTTTTTTAATGGACAATATAAATCAGTATCGCAAACAAGAAGAAACACCACAAGAATAGTTGAAGACATGTCGTATAGTAGAAATTATATGGGTTAACTCATGCTAATGAAGCATTTTAGAGAGTCTCCAACCTAAGACCTTCCCAAAAAGAGAGGGGTAAAACGGTTGTTAAGAAGCGGGAAAAATACACACGTAATCTACATAATTTGGTTAAAAAAAATGAAAAGAAGATTAAATTAATAAAAAGTGCTGATTAAAATAATATTGATCAAATTAAAAAGCTTTTGTGGATTGAGACCAGCCGGTTTCCTGGCCCTCATGGTTTTCTCATTCTCTCTGGGACTCCATTTTTGTCTGCCACTTCTAAACTAACACCAAAAGAAATAAATTAAAGGGGAATACAAAGACTAAAGACTTTATTATTAAATTCAACAAAATAACAACAAACACGTTCCTATCCATATATTCTGCTGATCCTATCAGTTCTGGTAGCTATTTTTTTACTATTTCTTCAAAAAAACAAAAAAAAAAATTATCGGCTTAAGATTTCTCGTAAAATTATAAAACACGTGGGGTCCTGAGTGCAATCTAAGCCAAATAAATCTAAAAATATAGACAAAGATATGGACATATCTTCAAATGGAGGGCGGCCAAAAGCAAGTACACAACATACAACAACAACCACACCTGCATCTTCACTGTATCCATTTTATATTATTAATTACTTACTATTTTTGATGAGGGATACTTAAATACTTTGCATAATATCAAAATGCCCAATTTTTGCGCCCACATAAAGATGATCTTAAGATTAAGTTTCGGTGAGAATGACCTATTCATCATATATATCTTCTTTTCTAAAAATAATATCATTCTAAAACTTCTAATTTCATAAAAGATTGAGTGATTAATTGTTAAATTTAAATCGATTTTTTATAGGATTTGAAATTTTAGAATTAGGCACACATAAAGCATTTTAACATTGGACCAAGTATCCTTACTCTATTTTTGTATCAAAACTTTATTATTGATTTCAGGTGCAAATAATTCTCTCCAAAAAATCATATTATTCTAATAGTCTATTTGGACAAGGGATTTTATGGAGGGATTTTGTGGGGACTAGAGGTTTTGATGAAAAATATAACATGATTTTTCCACCAAATCCATGGTCCCCACAAAATCCCTCCCTCAAATCTCTTGTCCAAACAGACTATAAAATTTTCCTGCCCATGAATTAGTTATAATATAATTGCGGTATATATCCACGAAATACACATTAATGAGTACTTATTGGAAACAGCCATACTGCATATTTGTGAGACAAAATGACCTATTCTATTTCTGTTAGGTGAAAATACGCATAGAATGGAGGAAGTTATTGTTATCACCTTCGTATCTATGAAAATACTTTAAAGATAGTGATGTACTCTAAAAGCTGTGATACTTTGCCCTCCTCCCAAAAATTTTATTATTCTAAAATTTTTACCTCGTAAAAAATTAGGTAATTTATAGGCCGTCTATATAGTACACTGCAGCCTTGGATCAACACTCTATGGACCCCATAGCATAGTTGGCCACATATAGGGCATTTTAACAAGCAAAGTATCATTTTTTTTTTGAATTACACTTAAATTAAAGATGAATCCCCTTTGTGGGACTCAATACCAGAACCTACAATTTGGATAACTATGTTTCTAACAACTCTAAGAGCATCTCCAATGCAATGTGGATGTAGTAAAATAAGACTGCCATGTAGGTAGGAAAAATACACATTTCTCAAAAAAAAAAAAACTCAAATGCTAATGTGAGGATACACTTTTAAATTGAGTTGGCAATGGAATGAAATGTTATTAGTGGAATGGACGTTTAAAACGAGGACATTGTGAAGTTCAATGTCTCACAATTAGCATTTAAGGAGATTTTTTTGGAAAATGTGTATTTTTTCTATGTAGCCGTCTTATTTTATCACATCCACATTGCATTGGAGATGCTCTAACAATTAGTCAGCTCCTCTGAAACACAAATAATCATTTGTCCACCAATTCCGGGAGAGATCACACTTTACCGGATAAAATAAATAAATAAATATAAATAATCTAAAGAGTCATAGTTTAAGGCGACTTTGTGTGTGCTTCAAAGCTGTAGCTTAAGGGGACTTGTGTGTGTGCGCAAAATATAATTACCATATCCATATCCAAACATTCCCCACAAATACAACTTTTATGTATTATCTACCAATGGCTTTAAAACTTAGGACATGCCAAAAACAGGCTTTCCTTTACATATAAAATAGAATTCATATATGCACCTATACCATAACATTCAAAATGTATTTGGCAGCTTCCCTGTTCAAAAATGTCAAATATGATACTTGGCAATATAAAGAAATTGCCTTGTAGATTTGAGGTATCTCAATGAAAAATAATTTAAAATTTCAAAAATAACTAGCAAAAAGGAGCTCTATGAGGGATGCCTTTTCTCTTATGTAATTGCTTCTTTGGCTTCAATAATCCCGATTTACTCAACCAATACTTATTCACTACAGAATCCTCGCCGTCAAAATCCTTTTTTTCGTTTTGATTTTCATCCGCATAGATCGCATTAAATTCTGGAATTGGGAATGAAAAGAATTGAAAGCTATTCTTGCAATCATCTGAATGATCTGAACAGTCTGAAACCTGAAATTAAAAATTACAGAAAATTTTGAGGCTCAATAGAACAGATTATAGTTTTAATCAAAACCAATTTTAGGGTTAAAAGTTGTACCTTGCAAGCAATAGAGCAGTATTGATTTTGATCCGATAAACTTCTCATACAAATTTTACAACAAGCACCGCCATTTGATGATTTGGAAGGCTTTAATTGTGGACGAGGATTCAGAAACACAACTTTTGCAGCATTTAGTACATATGGCTGGCAAAATCAAAAATCAATATACAAATTAAAGAATGAACAGTTGGAAATGAATATCAAGATTGATAAGAGCTAGTTTATTAGATTACAATAACATTGAAGTAAATTTAGAGAAGAATATTAATGATTAATTAGGTTATGAAATAAGAAGAAAAATTATTTTCTTTTATGGTTAATTACGTTAATAGTTAAGGTAATTTAGATTCAATGGGGATTATTCAGGGATTTAGAATATATTCAGTAAACTAATTACTGATTTAAAGTAGATTCTAATTAATATTAATCAAGAATGAAATTTAGAAGAAAAATTACAGAAGTAGAAGTTTGAATCAAGTAAACTAGAGAGAGAAAATACAAATAAAAAAAGAAGACAAAAAATTGTAGAACTGATTTAGAGAGAGAAAGAGAAAAACCTGAACTTTGGAACAATCTAGATGTTTTTGCATATCATGAATTCGAACTACATCATGATAAACATATCTTCGGATTTGAAGTAGCTTATGAAGGCAATGCGAGGATGAAGATAGGCAGTGCTGGCATAAGCATCTATGGCAATCGATACAGAACAAATTCACTTCGTTTTTCCTCTGTTCTTGATGATCAAAACATGAACCAAAAAATTTACTATTTAATAGCTTTTGCATCCACTCTTCTTCCTTCTTCTTTCTCTTTTTAAGAAAGAAGGCATAACCCACCTACAAAAATCAAAATTAATTCCAAACAATCAATCAAAATTCAGAATCAAAGATTACAGATAAACTAAAAACAAAAAATTAGAATTCAGAATGAAAAAAAAAACCCATTTGAATTCAAAATCAAATCCAAACACTCAAGTCAAATTCAGAATCAAAGATTACATATAAACTAAAAATAAGAACTCAAAATGAAAAAAACCCATTAGAAAGCTCACCATTTTGAAGAATTTGCAATAGACTAAACCCTAATTTCACTTTGAAAATTGAGAATAACAAAGACGGCAGAATTCTTGTGAGAGAAACTAGGAAACCCTGAGAGAGGCTTATGAGTGTGTTCTGTTTCTCATTATATAGTTGAACTTGGCCCAATCACAAGACGTTCGAGAATTAGTTGATCTGAGCCGTTCAATTTCGAGGAAATCTGACGGTGAAAATGTGATAAACATGTCTAACAGCACACAAGACCGATTGGGACCCTTTGGGTTGCGGCGCTCTCCGATTTTCTGTTGCTGTCTGGTCGGAAACCCTAATTTTTGATAGGGAAGTGAGTTCAACACAGAATGGCAACTCCTTGTTGTTGGATAACACGTGGCATATCCGTGTCATATCTTGTCTTTTCCCGCCAGTTCAAGCGTGAAATCCGGAGTCAAAATGCCGTTTCTATTCTTGGCGGTTCAAAACGTCAGAATTACCCCTGAAGCTCCTAACTATTAACAATCCTAACCCTATATGAGAAGAATGGGTAATGTACGCGCACATGCAAGTTACCTTATACAAGCAGTGGGTCCATTGCGTGAAAAACGCAAAAAAATCGCAAAGAACATCGTTATCAACGAACCCAAGAAATATATTAACCAACGGGCACAGAGAAATCGCCAATAACAACGTACTTCTTTTATTTATTATCAGATTACATGAGACAAACCTAACGACAATACCACAACCGAAAAATTTTGATCCCAAGACCTCCAACTACCAAAGATTTATGGGAGAGATGCACAATTATGTAACCAAAAGCTCATGTGCCGCACACTTTTGGTTAATAGGGCTATTGCTCAGAGTAAACATCAGACAAGTCACACGAATTAAAAGTCTACAATATAAACCTATATATTGGTTAGGTTTTAAACCCATAATCTTATTGCCAATGGAGCTTGGTCAAATGATGTTGACCAATAAAAAAAATGTAATAGCAACTACATGAATAAGTGAATAACAAAAAACGTTATTTGTACCAAAGGATGACAAAGAGATGGACAAGTAGCTAGTGGGTTCACATGGATAAGATTTTTAATCAACTTTTGGTTGAGTTAAAAATTTAAAATAAATTAATTTTTATAAAGACTTCGCCTTGCTAAAAAAATCTCAAAATTCAGTATGAAGATATGCAAACTTAGTTTATGGGACTCTCACATAAGCTATTATGCATTTTACTTCGAATCAAATGAGCAACAAAATTTACAATGTTATCCTACAAACTCAACAGTTATCGATGCCTTAACAGGTGTTATTAAAGCCAAATAAAAAATAATCTAGTAGGTGCTAGCTAGTTTAACAGTTCCACTCCCATCGAGCTACTAATCTCTTTAAAAAAAATAAAAAATAAAAAACTATTTATTAAGAAATTGTGTTTGCTCACACTGAAATGACGTGTGCTTTTGAAAAATTGTAATGTAAAAGTAGGGTTCAACATGTGAGATTAACAACACCACCTTTTCTTTCTTTTTTATCCTCACGGTAGGCTTACTGAAAAACCTACAAAAGTTTGTACCGAAGGTAGAATTTATGGTGGATGCATATTATTTTGGGATGAATAGGAATCACGGAGGTATGTGAATATTAATTCTACCGTCGGATTAGCTTTCGATAGAAAATTATGTACGATTTTACTGTAAGTTTAGGATTATTATTTTTTATTAAATTAACAACATTTTCTCTTTGTCGAGACACTGTTGAGTTGAACTTGCTAATGGGACACCAAAAGTGGTGTCCACTTGGATAAGACCCAAGGGTTAATTTTGGTAGGATATCATTATCTTTACAAAAAATTAACTTATTCTAAAACTTCTAACCTAAGAAGCACATACACGGCAAGGGGATACGAACAAGGACACGGTGCGAGTTTTTTTTCCTTAAAATTACAACTAAAAACAGGACACGACATGAGTATGCGACACGAACATGACACTCTTAGAGGAGTGTTCGTGCTTCTTAGCTTCTAACCTTATCAAAAGTTGACTCTTTTCTTCGCCATTTATTTCTCATCTACGATTTTCAATCAACTTCTAATCAACTTTTGATGTAGTTAAAAGCTTTAGAATGGATTTATTTTTTGTGAGAATGATAAGTGGTGAGGATAACATCTTCGTCTAATAAACTTTAATTAAAAATTTAAGGTCGTCTGCCAAAATAGTCTAGGAAATATGTAGAATAATATAAAAAGGGTGTAGAACTCTCTCTATAAGAGAATAGAGGCAAGATATTTTTAGAGAGAATCACAAAGAACACTTGTTAACTGCTTTGTTATGTACCAGATATAACATAACCTTTACCCATTCATTGTAGTTCTCATGCCAATAAATAGGGAAACTTCATTCACTTGTAGCAATCCTCAAACTGTGATTAATAATTATTCTCAAGATCTTTAATCTCTTGTGTGCTTGTATACAGTTAAAGGATGTTATTTGTGTAAAAGTTCTCTTACTCTTCTTGTGTAATTTTCACAGGTTATTTTTTTATCAGTTACTTAACTTTGTCTTCTTCTTTTTTCACAATATCATTTAAAGGAATAATTATAAATAACTGATCTTAAAAATTTAATTTCTGTACTTTTATGATTTCTTGATTGTTTTAATAGTTTATGTTATTTTTTAATTATAATTTATAGTTCCAAAGACATATAATTTGTACTCAACCAATATGTATTTTTCAGATCTTACATTGACATTGAGAAACTTTGAGACATTGGAGAAACCTAAAAAACTAATGTGAGTAAATTTTTAAAAACTATAATAATTTTTCTTTTTTCTAGACTTCTTAATCTAATAACTTATTCTTATTTTATTTAATTATGAATAGAGATCCAATAACACCACTTTGGTCATACAATGTTAGCGCTATACATTCACAATAAATGAAGCATAATCAAATGCACTTATTTTGGTATGAACTCTTTATTTATGAAAATAATCTCAACTATTTAAGATAACTAGCGATAACATGTGCCTTCCACATAATTCGTCGTAAGTTTTCATCATCTAAAATCTGACCTGGCGAGGAAATTGACCAATTTTGACCCATCATAAGTTTAGGAAATAAGAGTTTTTCCTCAAACAGTATATTTCATATATCAAGCATACGATTTTTCTCAAATCTCGAGCTTATGTTAGTTTGTGATCGACATGTCATCGTCATGCGGACCATGTTTCATCTGTATTATTTTTGCTCTATGTACATGTACATGCCTTCTTTATCTACATTTAAACTATGCCCTTTAGATAGTCTTTATTTACTAAATATGTCATGGATTAAGAAAGTTATACGTATTTGTAGGATGTCACAAATTTGTAAGAAGACAAATCAAATTTTTAGCATTCTTTGTCACAAAAACACTCTATTTTATTATATAAACATATGGATTTTGGTTACTTATCCTTTTTCTAGTCTTTATAATGCCGTTCCTGGACTGAGATCACATTCCATATAGTTTAAAAAAATAAAAAATGTAAATCATAATACAAGAATCAAGCTATGAAGTGAAAAGTATTTGATCTGAATAGTTAATTAGATTATCAATTAAATAAACGAATAACTATAATAATTTAGATGAATAAAAAGAAAAAGTATTTTATTTGATGATTAATTAGTTTCCAAGTTAAATAAATAAATAATTAAGTTAATTTAAATAAAATTAAAAATAATAAACAATATCTGATTGAATGGCGATTATAACTAATTGATTAGGAATATGTGTTCTATTGCAGTATAAGAATTAAGTTGGAAGTTTTGATATTTGATCAATAAATAAACTTAAGGAGAAAAACTGCCAAACAAATTTTGAGAGAGAGGGGGGAGAGAAGTTTAGAATCCGGTGCAATTCGTTTAAGTCGTGGTAGACATATCTTTGGATTTGGTGCAGTTTATGAACGCAATGAGAGGATGAAGGGAGTTAGTGCTGGCATAAGCATCTATGGCAGTCAATATAGAACGAATCCACCTCATACTTGCTGAGTTCTTGATGATCAAAACATGAACAACTGAATCTTGCATCTACTCTTATGCTTATTCTTACTCTTTTGTAGATAAATTGCATAATCTATTAGCAAATGTCATATCACGCAAATGGATGATAAAAAAATCAGAATTTCAAGATTACAAAGACAATAATATTGTATTAGGCTAGAAAAAGAATCAATCAAGATTTATTATTTCTTTCAAATTTGAAATTAATTTTTCCCTAATTTTGATTTGTCAACCAAATTATTTAGCAATAAAGCTGTGGACCGACGCTTTTACAAAATTCATACCAGATGCTTATGTGGCATAGTGGGACCTACCACTTTTTTCCTCCTAAAGGTATTTTGAAGGGGTATCTAACTTATGTGGCAAGGGGACCTATGCCACATAACTGTCCGGCATCTATTTTGTAAAACGGTCAGTCCAAATAGCACTGATTATTTAAATTGATTTAACCATCCAACACAACCCTAACTAGACTTGATTCTATTCCAAATGTCTAATGCGGATTCCATCTACCACGCTGTGGCTAGCCTCAATCATATGCATTACATTTGAAAAAGAGCTTTGTAACAATTATCCTTTCCCAACTCTAAAATTAAAATAATATTCTTATTAAATTTTATAAAAATTATTATTATTATTATTATTATTATTATTATTATTATTATTATTATTATTATTATTATTATTATTATTATTATTATTATTATTATTATTATTTTG
>MVGT01003015.1:15419-46016 GCA_002174775.1 Macleaya cordata
GGGGATGGCATTTTCTCCCCCATCTCCGCCCCATTAGGGGCGGATCCCCGCGGAGACCCTGATCCGTGGGGATTTTTGCCATCCCTAGTGTTAAATTGCAAGAGAATTTCAATTATAAAATCATTAACAACTAAAGACTTTTTCATTCGTTAGTTCCCCACTGTTTGATAACTCAATTTATGAGATTCTATTATTCAACGTTAGAAGAGTGAGGGAGTAGAGACGGGATAGAGAGAGGAAAACAGGAGAGAGGGAGAGGCCGAAAAAGAGAGAAAGAGGGACTCAACTGACATAAGACCACCCATGTTCATGTGTGAGATGGACTTAGGGTGAAAAGCATAGAATTACCCAAAGTTTCATTTTTTTTTTTCTATTAATAAAAGAGAGTAGTTTAGGCCTGTGAATTGGGTTGGGCCAGCTTGAGGTCTGCTCGTCTTTTCTATAATTTTTGGGCCGAATCTTATTTGAGAATGAGACTGGGCTAAGCCTCAACAAAGAATTAAATCCAAATTCAAGTTTGGGCCTAATTTGGGTGTTATAAAGTTCAGCTCGAGTTAGGCCCGATCTAAATAAGATATGCTTATAATTAAAAAAAAGAGAATACATACTAAATAATAATAACATATGGTTTTACGTGTACAATATGCACAATTTTTTTTAAACTCTATACATCATTTATTATTTCAAACCAATCAAATTATTTCTTATTTCAACTCAACACATCATCTATTTTTTTTTAAATCTAATATATCATTTTATTTTATTTTTGAAACAAAATGATTCATTTACTCATTGTTTAGCAAGCCCGAACTTGGCCCAAAGCCCTAAATTGTATATGGGCCGAGTTTAGTCAAAGTTTTCTAAATTTACTTTGAGTCGAGCCCATCATCTAATTATTGAAAATCAATGGCAATTGAATCATTCATGTTTACCATTAAGTTGTGTCAATGGATAATGAGGCTACAAGTTTTAGAATTAACTAATTTTCTGTGAGGATAATCTACAAAGTGAGGAGAATATTCTCCTTAAAAATTAGCATTTGGTTCATATGCAAGCGGCCCCCACAAAACAATGTCACCGGAACCACTCTCTTTTTAAAAAGACATGATTGGTGAACCGCAAAATTCTTGGGTGCATACAAAACAACTCTTTTACAAATTATATAGGCTCTAAAATTTGGCCTATGTAATTAATCTGCCAGTAGCTTTTCTGCACCTATAATGGTGCGAGCTTTTTATTTGTGGTTGTTTTTTTTGCGCTTATCATTCACTATTTATGGTGTATCTTCGCATTATCGTAACTTGGCATTAGTCCCTCTTATAAAAAAAACCGAGTTTATGCAGGTGGCTGTGAGGTAAGTCAATTTCAAACGAGTTTGGCTGCTATAGTGCTAACCAATGGAAAAACTGTAGCTGTGCGGCCAAACCTTAGTATCCATAACCGTGGTATAGAGGGGTGACACTCTCATTTCAAAACCTTGCAATCCCACTTCAAACCACGCTCTAACTGCTCCAACACTCCCACTCCCACTTCTACCTAGAAATATTTTTTAATTGACTGCTCCAACACTCTCACTCCCACTCCATGCTTTCATTACTTATTAGAGCATCTCTAATGCAAATGTCTTATAAGACAATGTCTTATCTACGTGGCATGTCGTATAAGACAATGTCTAATCTACATGGCAACAAAATCTTCACAATAGACATTGTTGAAAAAAATGCATCTCCAATGCAAATTTCTTGGGATCACTTTTTAACTTATGCGGCACTTAACTTTTGAATTGGTCAAACTTATTTTGTTTAAAAAGTAACTAAAAATTTTGGAGGGAAAAAAAATTACTGATGTGGACCGTAAGACATTGTGAAGATGAATGTCTAGAACTAGACATTCTACTTCACAATGTCTAGAATAACTACCGCCACATCAGCATCACATCATTTCTTCACATTAGCATTGGAGAAGGTTTTTTTAAAGAGAATGTCTATTTATTCTACGTGGCAATCTTACTTTACCACATTCACATTAGCATTGGAGATGCTCTTAGGGCCAAACCCATTTGGCCAATTGGTAACGGTAGCAGTCCCTTAGTTAAAGTGTGGCCATTCTTTAACAACGACCAAAAACAAAGCGTAATGATATACAGTGACATAAATACCCCTTACATTACCTACATTTTATACAACGTGTCCTTATTTGTCATCCACTTTTCTTCTCTCACCTTGCAGAAAAAAATTACAGAAACTTGCGTCTTTTTTTTTTCTTTGTTACGCCGGAAACTGATGTCACAAAAAAAAAAACAAAGAACTAGAGAGAGAATTTCAGCTACTTAGATCGAATCTCAGACTGAAACTACCTTTTTTTTTTTTCATTAGATCACAGAGATCAAATCTTCATCGCTTCACACACACACACAACAGATAGATTTAAAAAAAAATTATATAAATATGAGAACCAATTTAATTTCCTTCAAACCCTAACGATCTTCGCAGGTCTAACAACAGGATTTTCCCGCGCAATCGCCTCTCTACCTTGAGCCTTATAATCGTAACTACAGTCATGGCGATCAGAATATCTATGCTCCGGACAGAACAGATCCCCGCACCGGCACCTGAATCCGGTCAATCCTACCTTTCTCCGACAACCAGAGCACCGATTTATCTCTCTCTGAACGGTCTTCTTAGGTTCTCGGTCAGTTTTATCGTTCTGATCATGAGTTATATCACGTTGAATCTCCATCGTCGGATCTGATGTCTTTAAGGACTGGATCGACTTGGATCTAGCCATTTTGTCTATAGAGAAGGAAGGCCGATTCATCACCTCTCTCTTAACGGCTGTAGTCTTAGATTTGCCGTCAAATTCTTTATTATCGTTATGATCGTGCGTCAGATGATCAGGATTAACCTCGACCGTCTGATCTGATGAATTTAACGATTGGATTGAGCTGGATCTGGTTTTGGGAGGAGTTGGGATGGTGGTGGTGGTGGATGAGGATTCGAAGCAGTTCTGGCACATGTTCTTGGTGGAAGGATTGCCATAGATGCCACAGTTGTTGATGCAGAGAGTTAGGGTTTCAATTACCTTGAATTTGGTTTCTTCTTTCTCTCTTTGAGCCATTTTTTTTTTTTTCCTTCTGTGTTGTTTTCTCTAATTCGATTTTTTTTTTATTTTTTTGTAATGGAGAAGATAAGAAGAGAGAGAAAGAAGAGACTTTGGGGGTTGGGGAGATGGTGTTTGATTTGATGGAATTTGGAGCTTCGAAAAGGATTTTAATGGTCCAAAATGGCGGTGAATGTGGGCCGTCTGTCTAGACTTTTTTTCTTTTTCATTTTTTCTTTTTCAGCTGTGGATTTTACGAAAATATCCCTGTTGAATGTTGTTCACTTGATGAACCCCTTTGAAGTTCCAAGATGCCAATTGAATTTGGAAAATGAAAATTGCAAGCAATAATGTTCCTCGAGTTGTGCAAATTGCACCCGGTTTTCTTAACTAATCTGTGGGACCGAATCACAACAATAAATCCACTTTGAGCACCTCATATCTAATGGAGCTGTTAAGGGGCTCCCCATTTTTTATGGATGGGACCCTGATAAGAGGGACTTCTAAAATAATCAAAATAGTTAGGGGAAGCTCATTTTTAATCAGGGGGAGTTTTGATTTTTCTTTTACATTCCACCAAAAATTACACCCGGCCACCACTATCACCATCACTATTGTCGCAACCACCACAACTACGCCTCATTTTCTCTATTTCATTTTCTTTTCTTTTCTTTTCTTTTTCCTACAACAGATCTTGGGGGGCGATGGTGGCAGTCGAGGTGCTCTTGGTGTTGGGGATGGGGGTGGCGTCATGGCACTGTTGGTAATGGTGGTGGAGTGTATTTTGTTTAACGATGTATAATTATTTGAAGAGGCTGAGCCCCTAAAAGTTACACACTAGAGATTTAATCTACCTATTTGGATTTAAGGCCCAAAAATTGAATATCCTCCTCATCCAAAGTGGGGTCCCTTTTAACATCACCCTTTCCAGTATTTCCTATGACACTGAGTTTCCAATAACTACCATTGCAATTAAGTGTCATTTGATTACTGAGAACTTTAAAAGTAGTCAATTTTTTTCTATGTTCATTCGAGTCTTTTTGTTTTCTTCTTACATCAAATTCGTTTTTTATAAAAGTAATCGAATCGGAGCTGCCTTGAGACTTGGAGGACCATGGCACCCTAGCCTCTTGAATTCTCTTTTAATTTATATAGTATTATATAAAATTATAGATTCATTCCATGTATTGGCCCTTGTACAAAATTTTTAAACATGTTGGCCCCTAGGATGACAGAATCCTAGCTTCGCCCCTAAATCGAATGCACTCTCTGGGATAAGAGGAACACACTCATCCGATATTCTAAGAGACTTAGACACCCTACTAATCAAAATAAAATAAATTAAAACAATCAAATATTTTTCTCATTTTTTTTTCTATATTTTGTTATGGTATCTAATTTTCTACATATGGTCATTCGTCCTAAATGATTGATGCTGGAGAAGCATTTTAATGTAGGAGTTTATGCCCAAAAACAATTTAAATTGACAACATTGATAAATTATATTTATTAATAAGCATGATACTATATTATTACTTTATTCATATGATGGATTAATAAGCATGATACTATATTATTACTTTATTCTATGCAAACATTTTAGTTGAGATTGACTTTGCCCAACCGATACCTGAAAAGGTTTGGGTGGATGGATTCAATGGAGGATTTTGGCAGCGTGTCGAAATCCCGAAACCCCCTAAATTTTGCTCCCACTGCAAAATAATTGGCAATTTAGTGTCCGAATGTAGGGCTATCCGTGAGGTCCTAAATGTTGAGGAGATACCAGGAAATGAACAAGAACCCAAAGGAAAGAATAAAAGATCTAGGAAGAAAAAACAAGGTGAGGTGATTACTCTGGAACCTTCCACTGGGGAACCTTCAAAGGAAAACAATCCTGTGGAGTCTGACAGGGTGGAAGAAGAGCTAGTCACTAACAAAGAAGACGAGCAAAATTTTGTGGTAGAGGGCGGAATCGTGGATTGTGCCAACAATCCTTTTTCCCTGTTAGCTACTATGGAGGAACCACAACAGGAACAACAGATCTCGGATAGGGGGGAAGTTCCAGGTGTTGAACCCGACCCTGATATGCGGCCACAAGTGACTCAGAAACCTGCTACCCCAACAGAAAAAACCCAGGATGTCCTTGATCACATCAGGGTTTCTGAAATTCTAGCGGCCTTGCCACCTCCAAAACATCCTATTGGGGGTGAAAAGAAAACTTTGACCTGGGCAGAGGAGGTGGAACAAGAGAACGACGATATTCATATCCCTAAACTGAACTGTCATCCAGGTGAAACAAGTTTAAAACTAGCATCTAGGAAGCCTACCCTAAGTGCCTCCTATCTCATTGAGCTCTCAACTACTACACCAAAACTAAGGATGAAGAAAGCAGCCCGTGCAGCAAACGTAAAATCAACAAAAGCCACCCCAAAGGGAGCCAGTGAAAACTCTAGCAATTCCAAGAACTCGAAATGTTGAAGGTCCTATACTGGAACATCAGAGGCATCTCTAAATCTAAGGCTAAAAAGAGACTTCGTAAACTCGTTAGATCTCAATCCCCTGATCTCCTTTGGATTTCTGAACCTATGATTCACTTTAGTTCCTCCTTCTGTGCTCGTCTGAGACTAAGATACATGAATATTGATGCTATCCACAACTCTGTGGATCCAAAAAAAGGTAACATCTGGTTGATGTGGAAAGCTACTCTCCCCTGGCCAACCATTGTCTCCTCTAATTCGCAAGCCATCACGGTGGATGTAGGTAATTCTCTTATTACAGGCGTCCATGCCAATGTTCTTACCATTAATAGAAGAGATCTTTGGGATAATCTTAGGTCTATTTCCCTCCTCAATAAACCTTGGTTGGTAGTTGGTGACTTCAACGCTGTGCTAAGAATGGATGAAAAGAAGGGTGGCCTCCCTCCAAAATCGATTGCTATGTCTGATTTTTGGGATTGCGTTCACGATTGCAATCTCATTGAATGTCATGCTACCGGTGTTAAATATACTTGGTGTAATAATCAAGTGGGTCTCAAAAGGATTCTCTGTAAATTGGATAGAGCTTTCTACAACTCCTCTTGGTCGGATCACTATGGCAATTGGACTATAAGAGCCCTAACGAGATCTAAATCTGATCACTCGCCTTTGGTGGGTTCTACGACCTCAATTCCAAAGCCTCTCAATGCTCCTTTTTGGTTCCAAAAAATGTGGATATCTCACCCCAACTTTATGGACATGGTTCAACATAATTGGGAGGTGCCCATTTCTGCTGGTAATGAAGCCACTCGTTTTGCTTACAAGCTGAAAAGACTCAAAGACCACCTTAAGTGGTGGAATGTCAATATATTTGGTGATATAACCACAAAGTTGCGAGATCTAGAGGGGGTTGTCACCCAGGCGATGCACGATTCAGACACTGATCCTTCGAACCTGGCCAAACTTTCACACCTGGTTACCTCCCAAAGAACACTTGATATGGTGTCCAACCAGTACGATACATTCCTCAGCCAAAAAGCCAAGGTAAAATGGATAAATGCGGGTGATAGAAATTCCAAATATCTTCACTCGTCAATCAAGATCCGGCAAACTCAAAATCAAATCCTCAGAATTATTGATGATGATGGTCAAACATGGACTACCCAGCCTGATATTAAAGCAAACATTGTCAAGCATTATGATCTTAAGTTCAAGGAAGTGCCAACCCAAATAAATACTTCCCTACTGGAGGTAATTCCAAAAAGTATTGATAATCAGGATATCTCAGTACTAGATGCGGTGCCTTTAGCAAAGGAAATTAAAGAAGCTGTTTGGAGCATGAACCCTGATGGTGCACCGGGTCCTGATGGCTTCTCAGGTGAATTTTATCGCACTACTTGGAATATCATAGGTGATGACTTGGTGAAGGCTATTGCTTTCTGTTTTAGCAGCAACCACATACCAAAAGGTATTAATAACAATTTTCTCGTATTAATTCCTAAATGCAAGGAGGCAAAGAAGATGAACCAGTTCAGGCCAATCTGCTTAAGCAATTTCTTCTTCAAGATCATCACAAAGATAATGGCTAATAGGCTGGGAAACCTAATGGATAAATTGACTACTGTTCAGCAAGGAGCTTTTATAAAAGGAAGATCCATCCAAGAAAAGATCATTACTGCCTCTGAAATGGTCAACGAGCTTCACAGGAAAAGGAAGGGCGGGAATGTAGGTTTAAAAATTGACATCTCTCAGGCTTTCGATTCAATGAGTTGGGAATTCATTATTCATGTCCTCAGATGCTTTGGCTTCTCTGATAGCTGGTGCAATTGGATTAACCAAATATTTAGATCCGCCTACTACTCTGTTATGATTAATGGTGGCCCGGAGGGTTTCTTCAAAAGTGGGAGAGGTCTTAAGCAAGGTGACCCGCTTTCACCTCTCCTATTTGTGCTGGCAGAAGATGTTCTCAGTCGTGGAATTGGGGATTTGGTCCAAAATAAGCTGCTCAGGCCTATGGTCTCCTACAAAGGTACTGCTAGCCCCACTCACTTATTTTTTGCTGACGATGTATTCATTTTTTGCAATGGCAGCAAAAAGGGCTTACTTGAGCTTTTAAGTCTACTTCATAATTATCAGCTTTCATCGGGCCAATGTGTAAATCAAAACAAGAGCAAATTATTTTTGGGGGGCATGCCTCCTCCCCAAAAACAATTCATCTGCAACCTTTTTGGGATGCCTGAATGTAGCTTCCCTGATTCATACTTAGGGGTGCCTATCTTCCCTGGGAGGGTCAAGAAAGCTCAGGTTTGGCATGTGGTTGACCGTTTGCAGGAAACTTTAGCTGGCTGGAAAGGTTCTCTCCTTTCCTTCCAGGCTCGGCTATGTCTGATAAAATCTGTTCTATTTAGCATCCCTATTTACAACATGGCGATCTATAAATGGCCTAAATCGGTCATCAATTCATGCGAGAGAATTATGAGAAACTTTCTTTGGTCCGGGGATCCTGCTAAGGCCAAACTCATCACTAAAGCCTGGCACAAGATATGCTGCCCTAAAGATGAAGGGGGTCTCGGTCTGGTCCGACTTGAGACTCTCAATAGAGCGCTCCTCTCTAAGCTGATGTGGGGTATCTATTCTAGTAAGAACAGCTGGGCAAAATTCCTATTGGCCAAATTCAGATACAAAAAAGGAGGATGGATTACATACTACAAACAATCTTCCATTTGGGGAGGCCTGCAATGGGCTATATCTAGTATGGAAGGTAATCTAGGTTGGATCATTGGGGATGGCAAGAGCATTTCCATTTGGCTGGACACTTGGTGCTCTTTGGAGCCAATCTCTAACATGGTAACAATTGATGGTAACCTATTTGATCTTGGAGAGAAGGTAAGTGACCTTATTGTAAATGGCCTATGGGTGATCCCCTCGGATGTGGCTAATATTCTTGGCAATGCAGGCATTAATATTGAGGATCTGCCTACCCCTTCCATGGGAGACGATAACCTAGTCTGGAAGCGAAGTCTAGATGGTCGTTATTCTGTCTCTAATGGCATTGAGTTGTTTAGAGACAAATTTCCTAAACATAGCTGGTCGAAGTTAATCTGGAGAAAATGCATCCATCCAAAAAGAAGTGCAATAGCTTGGAAGATTCTATCAAGATGTTGTGCAACTGATTCGAGAACCCAAGGCAGGGGGATATCATTGGTGTCAAGATGCGTTTTATGTCTTGGTAACATCGAGGATGATGATCACCTCTTCTGGAACTGCACATTCACGACTGATATTTGGGATTGGATTCTTGACATATTTCAGTTTAGTTGGCAACATGGGCCTATTAGTCTTAATAGATTGGCCGAAAGGGCAAATGGGAGGAGTGCTGCCATCAAGGATCTTTGGGCTGCTGCAATCACTAATGTCCTCACTGAAATTTGGCTTCATCGTAATAGTTGCATCTTTGATGACAAGCCTGCTTCAAGACAAAGAGTCAAATACAAAATCTTGTCAAATTTTTATGAGTGCTCTATCTTGTTGAATAGTATGATGCATAACAGTCTGGACGACCTTCTGATATTTAGAGCCCTTAAAATTACCCTTAAACCTACAATCTCTATTATGGCCTACCCTTGCTACTGGATCCCTCCTGCTTATGGTCAGCTCAAGCTTGGGTGTGATGGGTGTTCGAGAGGCAATCCGGGGCATGGAGGTGCTGGGATTGTATTGAGGGATCATACAAGTAACACAATAGGCGCATTGGCTGTTGGCTTAGGCATCTGTACCAATTTTGTTGCTGAAGTACTTGCTATAATTCTTGGTTTGGAATGGGCAAAAGAGATGGGGTGGTCTGATATCTGGATAACCTCGGACTCCCAAGCTGCAATCCACTGCTTCAATGATAACAAAATCCCTTGGTTTGTACTATCGAGATGGAACTTTATCAAGAATGGGCTAAGGACAACCTTCTCCTTTGTATATCGTGAAACTAACTTTGCAGCGGATACTATGTCCAAGAGGGGAGCTGCCCTTGCTCTTGGAGCGAAAGAATGCTTTGATCATAGGCCAAATTTCTTAGCTGTTGAAAATCCTGAATGTTGTTATTTCAGGTTTTGTTAATCCTCCACTGTTGATTGGTGCGTCTTGTGGTGCCATTTTTGTAGGGACCACAAGCTTGCATAATTTGGGGGTGTGAGGTCTTTTTCAGTTCTTTGCTGTATTTTGCTCTCCTATATTCTTTTCTCATTATATATTCTTGCTTACCTAGCAAAAAAAAATGGATTAAGTGTTGTTCACAAGATGATGTTGTAAGTAAATTATTTGTATGAAGTGTTCATACATGGAGAGATGTAATTTACTAGTTCCTCATACTCTTGTATAGTTCATAGTCAGTAATGAATCTGAACTATTCATCTGATAAGATTATAATACACTAGACTTCTATATTATAGGGTGATGTATCTCCATCACCGGAGTGGTGACTCTAAGTCAGTGTGTTGGTGTATTAAGAATACACTGAACAGGTCAGACAGAATACTTTTTATGTTATTGTCAGCACATAAAAAGATTCTGTAAACTTGCTAATTACAAATGTCCTAAATCCTGAGAGCAGAGTATACCCTACAAGTTAGTTTCTACTCACTTTGATCTACCAAACAGTGAGGTCAGACAACGCAAACGTGATCCAATATTCTGGGTAGGTTGGGTGGTCGAAATCACTTAGTGGGATTACTTTGTGTCAATAAGGAATCCACACCAAAATGATATTCCCTTGAGAGCCTAATCAAGAGTATTAATTATTCTAGACTGCGCAGTGATCCTATAAAATATTTATTGGATTATTAGAATAATTATAATGGTATGATATGGCAGGCAAGGACTAAGATGTAATTACTCGAAAGGTGCTGACATTAATAGTTAATGTTACCTTGGTGTATATTACGAATATCAGTTAAGTGGAGGGACTATTTGCTGGTATAACGAGTGAAGGGCTTCTGAATAATATTCATTTACTTGAGAGTATTCAGTTGCAGTTATTTAGTGGACTTAACTGCAATTAGATTTATTATTTGAGAATTATATGAGATATATGGACCTCAAAGTAATAAATCAAAAGCTTAAGTAAGTGGGGCCCATATGGACCTAACTTGGAGCTAAAGATATGGGAAGAGAGTCTTTCTCTATAAATAGAGATAGGGTTCATAAGATAGCCCACCCTAACTTGTGTATCTAAAACTCTCTCCCAATTTAGAATTCAAGTTATGACCTTTATGGTTTTAGAAACCCAAAATTCGTAATATATTCCCGTCAGAATTTAAAATCGCGTTTTGAGGCATTTTGGAGCAGAATTGGAGATTCGCTATTTTCACGCAAAGTTGTAGAAAATTTAATTTCCTACAAAAAGTATATATCATCTAGGCTAATCGGATCAACCGTAAGAGAGTTATGGCCGAAATACATTTGCTGTATCTTTTCGAATTTTCGACGACTGATCCAGAATGTGTGAGGAAGATCTGGGATTACATGGAAGCGTTTAAACGGTATGTATCTGATCTTCAAGTTATTATTTTAATTCATGCATCCTCATGTGATCATGTGAAGGGAAAATAGTTATTTGTTTCTGCTGCACAATTTAATCTAGATCCTATTTTCCCCAATATTTAAGTCACTAGGATTCTCCCACTTCTTGTCTTTATTTTCTTTTGTAACTTTCTTATACTTTTAAATCTCTTGATGCGGATGTTATTTTTTATTTTTTACTCATTTTCGTCTTCAATAGAGAAGAAAATTAAAAAAGGAAAAAGAAAATTAACAATGTATTTTAAAATGTCATGTAATTTGATTGAATTCCATGGTATTTTTTTTTTTGGGTGGGGGTTTGCAATTGGCATACTTGCAACCATGTAACCGAATAAATTGATGGGTATGTAAACATGGTTTTCAACTCTAGAAAGTGTGGCGAAAACAAAATTTTTTTGTTTTTCAAAGGAAGCGATTAGAAGTGCGCTGTGTCCGTAGGTTTCAAGCTCCAAAGGGTGCGAGTGCGACAATTTACTCCCGTACTTTGACCAACACTGGGCTCATCCGAGCCATGTATCAATTCAACATATTTTTCGGAAAAATTAATTATGTCGTCTAAGTTTAATTTTTTAGTTAACACAATATTGGGCTTAAAGCCCTCCTTTTATACCAGTTTCAAGTAGAGGACAAGCAATTTTTGTTTTATAAGTCTAATCCCTACTTTTTAACGTTTTATAAGGAAATGAGTTAATTCCTTCTTTTATTTTAAAACTCTAAAATTTTGGTACCTAAACTACCCTTCTCTTTGCTAACCACGTATATTTCTAACTGTTTTTGCTTGTATTGACCGATGACGTGGCAGAGAGAGAAAATAAGTTTTTTTAAAATTAAAAATGCTATAACTTTTAATCTACAAATTAGATATTTGCCAAATTTATATTTTTGGAAAGCATTTTTCAAGATCTTTAAAATGAGACCAGACAACAATACTAAATTCAAAAAAAAAAAAATTTTCGTAATTAGACTATGAAAACCCATAACTGCTTGTATAATAAAAACGGTTATGCAAACTATAGATTGCATAGTAAAAAACGATGCAAATTATAATTTGCATCAGCTATTTTAAGTAGTTTTGAGCATATGCACTTCTCTAAGTCTCTATGCAACCAGATTGAATAAGAAAAAAGCTAAAAAATTACATTTTAGACAATGCAAACTATAGATTGCATAGTAAAAAACGATGCAAATTGTAATTTGCATCAGCTATTTTAAACACTTTTGAGCATCTACACTTCTTTAAGTCTCTATGCAACTAGATTGAATAAGAAAAAAGTTAAAAAAATTACATTTTAAACAATGCAAACTATAATTTGCATAGTAAAAAACGATGCAAATTGTAATTTGCATCAGCTATTTTAAATACTTTTGAGCATCTACACTTCTCTAAGTCTCTATGCAACTAGATTGAATAAGAAAAAAGTTAAAAAACTTACATTTTAAACAATGCAAACTATAATTTGCATAGTAAAAAACGATGCAAATTGTAATTTGCATCAGCTATTTTAAGTAGTTTTGAGCATATGCACTTCTCTAAGTCTCTATGCAACTAGATTGAATAAGAAAAAAGCTAAAAAGTTACATTTTAAACAATGCAAACTATAATTTGCATAGTAAAAAACGAATTTGCATCAGCTATTTTAAATACTTTTGTTTAAAATTATATTTTAAACAATGCAAACTATAATTTGCATTGTTTTTAAGCTTGGTAAATAGGTTTTTTCTGGATTTTTTTTTTTTTAATTTGGTATTCATGTGTGATCTTGTTTTAAAGATCTTGAAAAATGCTTTCCAACGATATAAATTTTGTTCAAATCCGATTTATATTTTGAAAGTTATGGTCATTTTTATGTTAAAATTCATTAATTGGGATTTGCTAACGTGCACCGTCATTATTCAACAGATGGGTTTTTCGTCTTTTTACATCGCGCTAACGTGTGCCGAGGACTGTCCTTACATGAAAAAAAAGCATGTCCTCTACTTCAATTTTTTTCCCATGCAAGGGCATCCTACTCATTTTCCGTTTAGTTAAATTGGGTTACACTAATGGATCATCTTTATGTAGGTCCACACGTCGACGTAAAGATTTTTAACATTAAAGTGGGGCCACATGGTAATGACTCAAGAACTTTTTTTGTGACAGATAATCTTCTCATCAAGTGTATTAACATCAACCTATGAATTATCTTAAAGTGGCCCTACCTAATTATTATAGTAATATTTGCATTTCAGTGATACTTGCCTCTAGGAGTCGCGATGGGACGATTTATTATAGTATGTTTTTTTTGAGAATGATCTCAACTCAGTATTAAAAACAAACCTAGCTAACATAAGGAACACTTGCAAAGCACGTGCACGACTCGTTCTGTAAATTCAGTTAAAAGTTGTAAAGATTTACCGAGCGCTTTTAATCAAGGATAATTATAGGCTTACAAAACGCCCGACAATGGTATATGATCCCACATACCCTCGTGATATGCGTCCATATGGGATGATATGCGCACACAGTGGATTGTCGTCTTTTGTAGGGGATGTTGCAAGTCACCCCATCAAAAGCGATGGAGGGGGGCCATTCTTCACCCGCGGGTGACATCACCACATAGTCATAGCCGTTGGATGTTAATAATAGATACCCCACAGTTAACCATATAAAACTTGACGGTTAGGATTATAGTCCATTTTTCCAATTGTTAAATTCTAACATTTTTAAGTCAAATCAAACTCTAAATTTGTTTTCTTCCTCTTCGATTTTCTAACTTATTATTACAAAGGTTTTATTCCAATCCAAACCAGCTTAAATCTATTCACTTGTAGACTTGCTCTTATTGCTGGACGCCATGAACGATACTTTGACAGTGTATGTTGAAGAAATAGTATTGAAAATGGTGTCATCTCTTCAGTAACTGTACCTTGCAATTACTTCATCCTGGTAGGGCTTCTATGTAATGTTGTTGTTAGATTGTTATGGCTTACTTCTTTTTCTCTTCTTTTGTTTTTTTCCATCCAAATAACCCAAAGGATGGCAGTTTGAGATCATGTACGATAATTTTGCTTGGTTGGGCATCGATCAAAACCCTTTTTATGGTTAGGGTTTTGGGCAGTGATCAATTTTTTTTTCTTTGGTTTGGAAGTGATCAAATTTTTTGCTTCTTTTAGGGTTTAATATTTTTTTTTTTAATGAGCTTCGTTCGTTTCTTAAGAAAAATCTGATTTTGGGGGGCATTTTATTTGGTTTATTTGTCTTTTCATTTGTGTGATTTTATATGTTAATAACAATCTGATTTTTGAAATCATAGTAAAATTGAATACTCTTTTGCTAAGAACTCTTTTTGCCATTTTTGAAGTTTTGCATTCACTGTTTTTCAAAACAATGCGTGGATATTGTCTTAGATTTGGAAACAAAATAAATGCTAAATGCCTTATTTGCCCTTCTTCTCTTTGGGTATATAATTCAAATGATATGTTTAGTTTTTCCTTCAATTTGGGTATCCATAATATGTTTCAAGTGTCTATTTGGATTTCCATGGATATAGGACTGATGTATTCATAATATTTGTCCAATTTTAACTTGGTTTTAATCACTTACTCAGTTTTATAGGAAATGGAAGACGAATCCATACAAAATACGTCAAATGTTGTGGATACTTCTTCAGTTGTTGATAAGTGTGATGAAGATGAAGCAAATAAGCATACTTCTTTAGTTGGTGATAAGTGTGAGGACAATAAAGGGAAAAAGCATACTTCTTCAGTTGCTGATAAGTGTGATGACAATGAAGCAGATAAGTGTAATTCTTCAGTTGCTGATAAGTCTGATGACAATGAAGCAAATAAGCGTAGTTTAGATGAGAGCAAAATAAATGAAGAACCCAAGGTCGGGATGGTGTTTAGCTCCCAGGAAGAAGTACATCAATATTATACAAATTATGGTCTAAGAGAAGGGTTTCGTGTAACAAGAAGATCACAACGGTGTGATGACGATGGTATTATGAGATACTACACACTTGCATGCTCTCGATCAAGGAAGTCACAGAGCACTGCAAAGAATTCTTTGAAGTCAAACCTCACAACAAAAACACAATGCCCGGCTAAGATAAGATCAGTATTACAGTGTGATGGTAACTTTAAATTGAGCACTGTTGTGCTTGAGCATAACCATGCATTGTGTCCGGGGGATACACATCATTTAAGATGTAACAAGAAGGACTGTCCGAAAAGAAGACTTGAGCTAAATGATCAAGTTGGGATAAGTGCGATTAAGAGTTCTAATTTTGTTGTTGAAGTTGGAGGACATGAGAGTCTAACATTTGGTGAGAAAAAATATCAAAATTACATTGATCAAGCAAGAAGGTTAAGACTTGGGGACGGAGATGTCGAAGCAATCCGTAAATATTTTGTTAGAATGCAAAGTAAAAATTCGAGTTTTTTTTATGTCATGGACTTGGATGAGGAGTGTCGTGTAAGGAACTTATTCTGGGCCGATGCGAGGAGCAGGGCAACATATGAAGCCTTTGGAGATGTTGTTACATTTGACACTACATATCTCACAAATAAGTATGCTATGCCTTTTGCTTCTTTTGTCGGAGTGAATCATCATGGGCAATCAGTGTTGTTAGGTTGTGCCTTATTGTCGAATGAGGATATTGGGACATTTGTTTGGTTATTTGAATCTTGGTTGGCATGTATGTCGGGAATTCCTCCGAAAGCCATAATTACTGATCAATGCCAAGCTATTCAAAAGGCTGTTGACATGGTCTTTCCATATGCTCAACATCGATGGTGCTTATGGCATATAATGAAAAAGATTCCTGAGAAATTGAAAGGATGTTCTCAATACGAAGCTATTAAAATATCTTTGCAAAATGCCGTTTATGAATCTTTCACCAAAGATGAGTTTGAAGATGAATGGAGAAACATGATTGACAAGTACCGTCTTCATGATAATGAATGGTTAAAAGGATTGTATGATGAGCGACATCATTGGGTTCCAATCTATATGAAAGAAACTTTTTGGGCAGGAATGTCAACGACACAGCGTAATGAGAGTATGAATGCACTTTTTGATGGATATGTGAACTCGAAAACAACTTTGAAGCAGTTTCTGGAACAATACGACGATGCTTTAAGAAGTAAGGTAGAAAAGGAAAACCAAGCTGATTACCAATCCTTTAATTCCAGGTATGAATGCATAACTTATTATGATATTGAGAAACAATTTCAGGGAGCCTACACCAACACAAAATTTAAAGAATTTCAAGAAGAGTTGAAGGGAAAGCTCTATTGTTATTCCTCTCTTGTTAAGGAGGAAGACTCAATATGTGTATATGAGGTCACTGAGCATGTAAAAATTGGAGCTAGCGAGAAGGATGTGGTGTTTATTGTTTATTTCAATGAAGTAGAATGCGAAGTGAAGTGTATGTGTCATTTATTTGAGTTTAGGGGGATTATATGTAGGCATGCACTTTCCGTGCTCACTCAAAGAAAAGTGCAAAATGTTCCATCTAAATATGTTCTTTCTCGATGGAGAAAGGATTTGAAGAGAAAATACACTTTTGTAAAAGCCATCTATGATGATTTGGGTGTTAATCCAAGTTCACAACGATATCATGAGATGTGTAAGGATTTCTACGAAGTTGCAACACTTGCAACAGATTTTGAAGAGAAATATAATATTGTGAAAAATGGTATACGAGAATTAAAAGCAAAAGTCCTTGGCGATGAATCAATATGTGGGAGTAATCAAACCACTCAAGTTGTACTTATTGCTTCCCCAAATGGTGCAAATGAAAAAATAAAAAACTCAAGAGCAATTAATATGGTTCAAAATGTCAAAGATAACAATGCAAAGAAGCCTAGACGAAAGAAGGTACATTGAGTATTGTTTTACATGAGCAGATAGGTTCTTTCGTAAAATTTGTTGTTTATTTTCTAATTGTGTGCCATTATGAAATGTGTCTTTACAGGGCTCCAAGCAAGTGGTTGTTCCACCCGCTGCAAATCAATCACAAATGATCAATGCAACTGGAACTCAAGACAGCATGAATTTAATGGTTATTATTGTTACTATTGAAAACTTAATATTAGTTTTAGTGTTGCATCATCTAAGTTCAACTACATGTGAAATTTTTTATTTGTTAATAGGCAAATACAATATGCTTCTCGGGAAGTAGCTATGTGGTTGCTCCGCCTGCTTCAAACCAATTACACATGGTCAATGAGATTGGAACACAAGAAAGCGTAAATCTTTTTTCTTTCCTCCAATTTTTACTACTTCCTGAAAATTAAGTATAATTTTTAAAGCATTTCTTATTTAAGTTTGACTATGTTTAATGTAATCTGTGAATAGGCAAACCTGAGTTGCGTATCTGGAGGAAATTATGTGTTTTTTCCACCTACATCAACTTGGCAGGGTGGTCCAACTCAAATTTGGAGGGGTGGCCATGATGCGGGCAATATCAGTTCAACTGGAAACTTGAACTGACATTAGTTAAATTAATGAGGTAAGAACATTGATTTGCTTTAGATCAAGTTGTACCATTCATAGCCGTTAATTACCAAAAACAGTCCTTCATCTTGAAGAGGATTAGAAAAAAACACATTTAAGGAAAAAAAGAAGTAAATAAAATACAAGAGAAAACAGAGAATCACTTTGAATCCAGTGCCGACCCTTAGTGCAAAAGCGGCTCCTTGGACTATAGAGATGCATTTCTCACAGGTAAACCAGAAACAAATAAGAAAAAAAAAAAGTTCTCTAATCAGCAAACTTGGATTTTAGCTGTTAAAGAAATTAATATCTCGTTTATTAGATCAGTTGGGTAATTGGTTCTTTCAATAACTTCGGAAAAGAACTTCAGGATACGGTTTTATTCCATAGTTTATGTTGTGATTGAAAACTAATAAGTGTGCTTATGCACCCTCCAAGAGGAAATGCTCTAACCACATTAATATTGTAGCTAAAGCTCAACTTCAAGATTGATTTTAGCTTCCAAAAGACTGTATTCCACTTGGACGACACTCACTGTGTCTGTGTATCAGCGGAATACTTCGTGTCCAGTACTTAATTATCATAGCAGAATTTTTTTTTGATCGATAAAGAGAGGATATCTATATTGCAATAGGGGAAATCTTTACAGATTGCTGCAGCAAATCTTTAATAGTCTTTTGGAAACTTGAAACTCCTTTTAGGTGCTTGAATTGAATACCGTAAAAGAGATTAAAGCTTGGATCTTGATAGTCATCTACTTGAAGTCCAAAAAAGTGGTTAAAGTTCTGGACAAGCCATTGATTGTAGTATCATCGTTGTGATAATAATTCTGCTAGTTTCACAGCACTTTTTCGTAGTATTATAAAATGGAAAGAAGTAATTGGATCGGGTCAAAGAACATAACTTTTATAGTTGTATTCCAGGACTTTGTTGTGATATTGCACTTCAGTAATTTCGTGTTACTGTTCTTTTCTGTTACTGTTCTTTTCTGTGTTGTAGGTCCAAATATATGCTTTAGAATGCTAAAAACTAGTGATCGGCTTCCATATTTGAGGTCACTACTCTTCTTGAATGGTATGCAATCCCAACTCTGTTTATGCCTGCCAATGCGAGCCCAAATTTTGATTATGGTAAACTATTTCTTTTCAGTTTTCCCCATCATCCAAATAGTTTGCTTCTCTAGCAATTACAGCATTTCCATTGCGCCATTTACAGATTTGCTGCGTGGCCATAATTTGAAACCACTGCAACTGTAAGCTTTAACCGTTACAATGTTGACCAGGCATAGATTAACTTTGTTTCTCTTTCTTAAAATTCTCAGCAGAAAAATATAGAAAGAACAATTTCCAAATAGTGATGGTGAGATAAATTCATTAATTTAGTCATTCTTGTGTTTTATTATCTTCCAAGAGCATGATACTATATATTCCTGTGGTTTATTTATGTCGCATGTAAACCAGAAGAAAAAAGTTCTTTAATTAGCAAACTTGGATTTTAGGTAAAGAAATAATTATCTTGTTTATTAGATTAGTTGGTTAATTGGTTCTCTTCTATTGCTTTGTTTTGCAGGATATTACCAATGCATTTCACCCAAATATGCATAAACAACTCTAAATTTATGTGCTTTTCGGTAGCGAATCGAATAACCTAACCTGATGCATTACCAGAGCACAATCTGCATCTTGTACGACAGTGATCCTTGTATAATATATATTTTCCTCTTCAATTTTTAGAAGAGAAGAGATGCCGGTAGCGCTTACAAACTGTAGTTTTTAACAGTGATGATCCTTGCACATAGTATATATGTACAACCTTAAACATGTAAAATGGAAAAATGGCAATGAGGATCTATTTTGGCTGTAATTTACTCTGGTTCTCATGTTATAATATTGTAAATGGATCTATATGAACAGGTTTTGAAGACTGTATGAACCTGTTTTGAAGATGCCAATGTATGGCCCGGTTTTATAATTGAATAGACGACCAAAAAAAATCAAGAATATAGAATCATAGAACACTTAACAGTCAGAGATGTCCCAAGAATCCCAAATGATCCCCGAGTGGCTTTCCATTTGCAAAAATGTATTTGCATTATGTAAAATAATTAATAATTTTTGCATAAATTTATTGAATTCTTTTAAAAAAAATTTATTAAATGGTTTAGTTTCAAAGATCTCGAAAAGTATTTTTCAAATGTATGAATTTCGTCAAAATTCGAATTAGTTTAAGAGAAATAATATTTTGAAATTTGAAACAAAAAAAAAAAGATAACTTTCTCTCTCCAACAGCTATATAAGTTGGAAAAGACAAGAAGGTGATTGAAAAGGACAAGAAGGGCAAAACAGAAACATTAAAGTTCCGCTTAGTATCTGGGGAATTTTGCGAAAATTCGCAGCTCAAAATTCTATTGTATTTGCTTTAATTGTTGACATATAAGTGTAACCATTACACTAAATTGGAGTGGTCCCTCACATAAATTTGATGAAATAGGGGGTCAATAAATATAACCATTTTTATGACTACAAATATTCACAACCTATTTTACCAAATTTGTATGGGATACCACTACAATTTAGTGTAATGATTGCACTTATCTACCCATTTAAGGCAAATATAATAGTATTTTAGGGATGCAAATTTTTACAAAAATTCCTTGGATACCAAGCAAAGTCTAAAAAGTAAGGAATGGATTAAACAAAATTAAAAAATTTTAAAAGGACTAAGCCGACTAAAAAAACTATAAAAAATATATTTCAGCCTTGTAAGTAAATAAATAAAATAAAGAAGCTACATTTGGAGTTTTTGGTCATTTTACTTTTTTTTTTTTATTTGACCGGACCCATTTTCCCTTTTATTAATTCCCCCACTTAACCTACACCGGCTTGTTGGGGGTTCTAAATGTTGATGATCAAAGAAGATTTTTAGTGAAGATGATCTTCTTACCACGTATTCAAAAAAATATTCATTTTTTTAAATAAAAAATATAAAAAAAGTTATTATGATTTTAGTCCTTGTTTTATAAATTTAGTCAGGACTAAAATCATAATTACTTTTTTTACAGGGACTTTTTTTTTTTTCTAAAATCCCTTTTTTAAAACTTTTAACCCCATAAAAATTCTTGCTAGTTTAATATGAACCATCGATTTCACTATTAGAGTTCACCTAAATTTTAGAGGGGTTAAAAGTCTTGTATTTATATGATTTGTTGTGAAGATGATGTATATGGTAAGGAAATCATCCTCACAAAAAAAAAAAAATCAATCCATTATTTTTTAGCCGGGTTTTAAGTTGGGGGCAATTTCAGGTAAAGGAGGAGCACTGAAGTAGTGCCTCTACATGTGTCCATCCATACTCACCATACTCACCAATTCCCAAGCTGCCCGTAACGAAGAAAGAAATCCAGTGTACCTCACTCGATAAGTATGATATCTACAAACTTTTATATGTTCCACACTTCCACTTACTTTATTCTTAGACTTTTGTGGACCCTAAACAAAATGATCCAAATGTTAAATTGTGTACTCCATTTCAACTTTCAAGTTTTCAGCTCCAGTCTTTAGAATGACCCTTCTAGGATCAACTTTTTGACCGACTAATGCTAGACCCATGTACATGAAAATGGTCCCTAGGATGAATTTTGAGGAGGATGGTTTTCTCATTAGGTAGCTGATTTTAAAACTTTTTATTCAAAATCCTAATATTCTAAAACTTTTTATTCAAAATCCTAATATTCTAAAACTTTTTAACTATTTTGTTTTAAGTAATCTATTTTGTCATTAAACCAAGGGATACAAATTTTAAAATGATATCGGCATGTACATTTCTGACATGGCCAATTAGAAAGCACCACATCGTTATGTCGCCCTAGCGCTAGGTGTGTTAACATGTCGGTAATTTACATTCGATTATTGAACTACTCGAAACCAAAATTAAATAAGTTGATTCTGGTTTATGTTGTGGTACTCAAATTGATGGAACAGAATAGTGTCGTTAGGTCCATGGGTATATTGTTGAAAATTTGAAAATAATAATACTAAATTTGAAGATCGGTTTCAATCCTTATCGTTATCGATTCCATTTATAGTCTGTTTGGATGGAGGATTTTAGGTAAGGAATTTGTAGGGATCAGAGATTTGATGGAAAATTAGTTTAATCTATAACATGATTTTTAACTTCATTTCCATCAAATCCCTGTTCCCCACAAAATTCCTACTTAAAATCTCCCGTCCAAACATACTTTTAGGTTCTTTGGAATACCGGCTGATAATATTCAGAACAGTAACCTATTATACACAAAGGGTTCTGATTCCTAGGCTCCTAGCTGTTTCTATTCCGGAACTCAAATAAGTAAAACTAGGATAGGGATAATTGGGTCCAGTCTGATTTGATTCTGATCATACTAAAAGTTTGTACCACACCCCTAACTTTGAGAATAGCTCCTTTTATATTTCAAAGTACATTGATAAGACCATGGTAATCATATTAAAAGTTGTGTTACTTTATCTTTATGAGTTTAATAATGTAAAAGATTAGTGAACATTTTTTTTAGGTAAGAACAAAGTTTTCAATGATAGTACCACAGTACTACTATAGTTTGTTTTATTGGAAAAAACAGAACTCCAATTAACATGAGTTTTACATGAAAATAATGCTGACCGAACATAAATACTAGACATAACTTCAATCGAGAACTCAATGCATGAGGATCAACTATATGTCGTCCCAGGCACTAATTGGTGTACAATACATTATTGCCTGGCCTATTACATCTAGCTATTAAGTTCGTGTAGCATTACTCTTTCCATTAATAGATTTTCTAATATAAAATAGAAGTTTAAAGAATATAAGGTTGAATTTTTTGGTTTTCGATCTAAAAATAATTGCAAAAACTAAGATACAATCCAAAAATTTTAATTGTATTATTAATATTTTCTAACGACGGATCTAATGCAGCCTCCAAAATATACCTATTAAACTCCAACTATGTGAGGCTCACATAGAGATAATGTAAGAAATAATTTTTGTTGAGGATGTAGATCATTATATTTAAAAATTTGTCAATTCTAAAACTTCTAACCTTATCAAAAGTTGGTTGAAATTAAATATATAGGGGGGCACATGGTGATGAATCTTCATAAAAAAATCAGCCCTTACATCATCCTCTGCGTTCAATGGTGGCGAGTTTTCTATTCTTGGTGTTAGGGCCCATGCAAGCCATCACACAACTTGGCCCCAGCTCGTCTCTGAATCCATCCATAGCACGGATATTGTCCCCAATTAAACCACTTTCCCACTTAGACTAGGTGTGGAATTCTATTTTAAAAGGCCTCGGTGCTTTGTAGTAGTGTGACCCATCCTTATATTTCACTTGACGTGTCTTCTTGTAACCCATGTGGGACTATTTTCAAGGCTCTAATCGAGCCACACCTTCAACAATCTCCACTTTTACTTGATTTGATCCATTAATGTCATCACATGATCTAGCCAATTTCTTGTGACACCTCTAGGTACACCTTTCTCGAAGTCTATGCTAGCACAACTCTACCTTGAGTAGCACAAGGTGTACTCAAGTTCAACTGCGCCGCCAATAGTTGCAACCACGCTCACTCCACCTTCAATCTAGATCTCCCAAGCTGAACCATCAGCTCTGATACCACTTATTACGGCCCACGCAAACACCATTACATAACTTGGTCTCAATCTGTCTCTAGGCCCATCCATAGCACCGATATTGTCTCCAACTTAACCACTTTCCCACTTTCCCACTTTGGGCTTTGGACTAAGTAAGAGGTTTTATTTTAAAAGGTCTCGATGCTTTGTAGTAGTGCGACCATCCTTATATTCGCTTGACATGTCATGTCTTTTCGTAACCCTGGGACTGTTTCAAAGGCTCTAATCGAGCCACACCTTCAACACGTGACAGCGTCTATGCGCTTCTCACCCACCTTTTGTGGTGTATCTCCACTTTTTTTGTAAATGTGCATTAGTCCCTCTTATCAAAAGCACCCATTGCTAGTGATTAGCGTCCTTTCCTTTGACTTGGGAGGTTGTGGGTTCAAACCTTACAGGCTACAATATTGCTATAAGATTTGGCCCATGTAATTAATTATGTTGGAGTTTAGAGCTTCTCTTCGACTGTGGTGGCAGATTTCTCTTCGTTCGTAGTGACGATCTCTCTTCGCCTATGGTGGCGAAAAATCTTAGCGGTGTCTTTGTGCTTCTTACATACCCATTGCTAGTGATTAGCGTCTTAGCGGTGTATCTTCATCTTGTCATTGTAACAATCCCTTGTACAAAAACAAAAAAACACAAGTATATGTGACAGATGAAATATTCGGACATTTATGTTGGGTTGGGCTGGGTCAGTTTGGGCCTATAGTTGATAAGGGCTGGTTATGGGTTTGGTCTCAGATAAGCTGATGGAGAAGGGTCATTTTTATGTGCCATTTCATAGTGACCAGGTGGCCAGCTGGCCACACCATGTGGCCATCAAATGTGGTTAGATAATATGGTTCAAATTAACATTACAGTAATCGGAACCGTTGTAAATTGATGAAGCTCCCGCTCCAAACCACCCACTCAACATTCCAGAACTTCGGACATTTTTTAATTGACCACTTGATCCCTTGATCCGGCTCTCCCATTCCGCCTCTGCAATTACTCTAGGACGCTCTGACAGGCTCATTTTTCATTAATCCAGACAAAAAATTACATGGGGGATCAGTGGATCAGACAAAGAAAGTCTGACAAAGGATCGACATCCATCTAAAAATGGGTTCAGCTAAATTCAACCCAAACATGAGAAAAATCAAAAACTTCTTGAAATTAAGATTGAAAGTGAAACTGTAACAGATGAAAAGCAGCTGATCCCCAAAGATGAAAATGTGATAACTGTACATTCTAAGCTTTTTGCTACAATTTATCAGCTTTTCTGAAACTGAAAAAATCATCCTAGACATAATTTACATAGTCATCTGGTAGCTATGGAGAATATTTTGAGACCAGGTACTGAAAAAAAAAAAATGAAGGAAAAAAAGGAAAAGAAAAGAATTTTTTTTTACTGTTGTGGTGGATTTTGGACCAGCTTTGGATGAGTGGCTGCATAGATGGATGAGTTGGGATCAGTCCTCAAGTGGGAAAGAAGGTGTTGCACATCTGGTCTTAAGAGTTCCATTACTTTCCCACATAGAGTCAGTATTTCTAGTTTAGGTTTACTGTTACTCTGTACAGGTCCTCCCTGTCCTTCATATAGAACAGCATGGTGGCTGAGAAAAAGAGAATCAGGATCAAAAAAAACACTTGTAAGAATTTCAAGGGAAAACTGAAAGAAGAAAGGATTTCAAACTCAAATGACAATATAAGTGAAGGATGAGGCAAGAAAATCTTACAGGAAATCGATAAGATCTGCTATTTCCGAGGCTTCAGTAGGAGTTGACGGCTGTGAGTTCCTCCCAAAGACATCAGCCATGACATTGAATAGCAAGGCTAGGGACTAAAAAAGATGAAAGGTGCAATCCAAAATTTGTCATAAAAATAAAAAAAATAATAAAAAAAAGAAGCAAAAACTGGAGAACATATCATCTTATTGAATTGCCATCCAAAAATTGAGACTTGTTTGGAAAAGAGTGGGTGACAATCCAAATACATTCAATAATTGAAGTGCGTCGAAATACATATAACTAAACTGGGACTCTAGGAGAGTTAGATAAGTTGTTTTTATAAAACTAATATGTACCTTCATGAACAATGGGCGAGCAAAGGCTAGCCGAGGAAGCAATGGACCCATTATACGGAATGCTATTCTCAACATTGCAACAGATGTTACTGGTCTAAGATGCTTGATGACTGCATGCGACCCTTCAAGCCATTCCTGAGGAAGGTTACTGAAGAAAGCGTGCAGCAGGGCAACTATATTGCCTGGTAAAAGATAAATTGTATGATAAAGGTCAGAGTTCATTTTGTACATAAATGAGAAAGATACAGAACACTGTTCCACATTAAATCTTCTAGGACTATCTTCACAGGGCATTTGACCAAATTATTATCATTTGATAACCCAAACCATGAGAAAAAAAATGGAAGATAGAAAAAAGAGAAAATTCCTAGGATGCTATTGGCAGAAATGTACTCCTTATTCAACTCCATTTTTGAAGCACACATGCCAGGAATTTGGTGCAAGTTACGGGCTTAACACGGTTTCATATTCCACTAGATACTAGAAATTCTGTTTCTCCACATATAATATATGCACATATATAAACTGTTGGTACTCTGTCAGAATTTCATAAATCAATTAGGGACTTATAACAGGTTTTAACTGTGCTGGAGAAGAGAAAAAGGTCAAAAAGTGCAAAGTTCTTGAGGCCAGTATAAATATTTGTTAAGATGCTGAACCCCGTGCCACTGAATGCAACTAAGTAATATCATAATAAGAAATGGAAGATACAGTGAGTTAACAGTTGAATCTGAGACAAGGAAGCCTATCAGTAAATAATTAGAATTACAAGAGTACCTATGGCAGTTGAAGTGTTATCTTGAGCGGCCCATGTTGGATCCAACAAAGCATATCCAACAGCAGAGTCTAGCTCCTTCAGTGATTTTTTCCCATCATTGAGCCACCAACACTCTTTAATTATACGTGATGCCTCCTGATAAAGTGGTATATGGAAATCAGGAGGAAGCTGAGCCAATAGAAGACCACAAGCTTGGATCAACAGACAAGATAATTGTTGGCATGTGTAACCACTTTCGGAAACAAAGTTGGTGGCATTAATTCCTGAAGTAGAGGGAGTCGATCTGCTTGTGCTCATGGAATCCGTGCTTCCACCAGAAGGAGAAGTTGGAAGAACAGAACCTTGACTAACACCACTTGGTGTTCCTTGCAGACCATTGCTGGATTGAATTAGCGTCGGTTGAACATGGACGACAATATTAACAAGTGCAGACACTATCTGAGCAGCCGATACTGGCAGCGAGAGGATTTCAATGGCTGCCGTTTCCAGGACAAGCTGGGTATACGTTCCGGGATCCTGGATTTGGTAAAATGGTTTCTGGCCCTCAGAAGCATTTGTTGGTCCTGGCTGTGATGATGCTGGCATCTTATTATGGGCAGCACGTAGAGAACTATTTGCAGTATCTCCCATTGATCCTGATTTGGATTTGCTATTTAGAGGAGGAATAACATTATTAACCAGACCCAATAAGAGAGTCGCAAAATAGTCTGGAGGTGGGCATGTCGCAGGATTTGGTGTAGCTATGTGACGAGGGAATGATTCAGAAAAAGGAATCTGGGGCAAAATCTGGGAGTCAGGACAAGGAATCAAGCATAATAGAAAGTGGATAGCATAAGCAAAACATAATTACCTTGGAAAGATCAAGTACATTCAGTATTCGCACAATCAATTTGCTTGGAAGATGACCATAAAAATAAGCAAGAATATCCCGAACGAACGTGAACCTTAGTGGGTGGTAAGCAAGAAATGCAGAATATACAGCCAGAACTTTGTCAGCTATATCTGTGGCATCATTTTCGATAAGCCTATAAACAATCAAAGGAATGACTGGGAGCAAACGTGCTGCAATATCATCAAAGAAGGGAGGGTACCTGTGACGGTCAAATACATGTTAGGGTAATCCAACTAACAGTGGTCTCCCATAAATGTGACAGTTTAGACCAGCGATGTAGAAAGAAAATCAACTAAATTACATAAAACAAAACATTACTAATTTTTGGATCTAGTTAGACACGCAATATGCGACAATAATGTCAAAATACAATTCCTAAATTTTAATCAATAGGCCCTGTACAAATGCAAGAAGGATAGTAAAGTTGGTTATTTGTTAATGAAAATTTATAAAACTTACATTAACGAAGAGTTCAGTTCCTCTCTGAAACTTATAACCCTAACAAATGTGGATCTCAACATAACACTGAAGTCGGTAAAGTGGATTCCTAGGAATTTTTTTCAACTTGTAATCCTAAGGCTAGAAATGATAGAATAAGCTGATTTTTTGGGTATCATACAGTTTTCTGCTATCACCTTGATTGATGTTTATGAAATCAAATGACTAAAAACAAATGTAGATATTGCCTCTTGACATACGGCATGCATGAATGAGCTTATTATATGTTTGTAAATCATACCGGTCCTTCCAAGAGAGATGATTCCCAAGAGCTTTCTGCAACTCAACACGCTTGAACAGTCCTGAGTGAAGCCAATGCTCAGGAAGTCCACGATTCATACAGAATAACTTGATTCTTTGTTGAAGCTCTTGCCTGTCAAGTAGACTTATCTACAAAATGGATACGTATAATTTGCATAAATATATCTTTGTAGTAAACTAAGCTTACAGTATGTATGATTTTTCAAGGACAAAAATATCCCTAAGAATTAATTTGAGTACACAGTTCTTTATGGAGATTTATTTTTTATTCCTAATAAAGAATAAGGAAGTTTGTTAAATTAGGATCATCGTCTTGTAGATATCAATAAATCTAAAATCTCATACAGTTGCAAGGAAATATGACATGATCCATTATTTGCTTTTAGTAATCTATTATTAAGAAATTTAAGAAAGAAGATTGAGTTCTATCATACCACAATTCGCAAAGCATGTGGATCATCATCACGGTCAATAAGTGCTAGAAGCAAAATATCCAATGGGAGTAGCTCATGTGTCCAGATAAGGAAGGCAAGGTTTGCACTAGCTTTCACTAGAAGGTCCTGAATGGGAAGAAGAAATGGAGCAAAATTAGTTTCGAAAACCACCAAAATTCTGAAGTAGAGAGACTAGACTAGAAACAGGCATAGTGAATAGACCTGTAGGAGATGTCCATGTTGCATTTCCTTATGAATATGATGAAGAAGAACATCCACCATTGTGTAAATATTTGATGTCACTTCTTCGGGGGAAAATTCTCTCAAGACACGTCCCTGCAATTAGACTCAGACAAACAGATTGAAGCAAAGGATCAACTGAAGGACAACATCAATCTCATAACCATAAAATATTAGAACCTTGAAGGAAAAACTGAGAGAAGGCTGTGAACTCATACAAGATTTGCACTATTAATGCTTTCAGGGTGCCCATGCATAAGCATCCAAGCACCAGCACACAGATATTGTCGATGTTGAGGAAAACTATGATTAATGTAGGTCATGACATAAGTTGGATCAGCTGAGGGCGAAAGAAGCTGTGTGCATTGGTTAATAACAGTTGTTTCTGCCTGCCAAAGTAAGAAGTGCATACTATATAGTTAAATGATGTCTCAAGAGATCAAAAATCTTAAGTGGCAAAAAGGAACAGTCAGGAACCACATGAAGCCATAAAAAGGAGTTCAGTTCCAAAAAATTTCAAACGGGTTACAGAAGAAAGATTCTCTGAGCTAAAAATCCAATATTTACAGACTCTCACTTGTGGTAGAATTATCTTATTAGATAAGGTAAAGGAATGTATTCACTTCACATGAAAAATGTAAAGGGAAACATTTCTAGACTAGGCAATAATGATATTTTGCAATTCGAAATTCAATATAAGAGTCTTCCAGATTACAATTTCTTCTACTTGCACACCTCGGGGTTCTTCCATATTTTATATCACATCTTACAAAAACCACCCATTGTACAACGAATCTTCTGCAAATGTACGCTTCAATTTTCAACCAACGATCTAAATGGTGGTATAGGCTTACAACTCAAGGCCTGCATCAAGGTGATGGTACCCAAAAATGCCTGCACCTCAATAGAAAGCGTAAGAGCTCCTGAAGCAAGCAAGGTATCAATTGCAGCTTTGTAAAAGGCAGATGCTGAGGTTTCTACTATTTAGTTACTTATTTTTCGGTGCCTAAATCTTTTCATAATGAATCACATCTAATATGCATATTTTACGTGCATATGAAGGTGCTGGCACTGGCAGGTTGTAATAGCTGAAAAAGTTTAAAGTTACCATCTCTTTCTTTCCCCCATATCTTAGTAATATTTACATAATTCTAAATTAAATAACATTAATCTATTTTAAAACATTTCACAGTTTTTACACTAACAATTGTTACAACAAAAAGTATACTATCCATAATTTATTTTTATTTTAAAAAAAATCAGTTTAAGGAATTATTACAAGTTCAAGAAGCAAGAGATGGTACAATAGGAAAGTAGAAATTTTTAAATGGATTCAAGAGTCAAAATGGCTTTGTTAATTTGTCTACACAAACCTGTTGCCAAGCTTGAATGGCATGCCCTCTTTTGTCCATCCTTCCCATTAAAGCATCACGAATGAGAGGTGGGAAATAGCGTAGTGTCTTCTCTGACCATGTATGTTGACTAGTTGCCATTACTTGCTCCAAAAGTGGTTGAAGGAAAACCATGTGCTCAACCTCGGCAATACCACGGGTCTTGATAGTGATGGCAAGACTTATTATCGTCATCCTATTCAAGGTTTCTGTGAATTCAGTTGGACCCTACATAAACCAGGGAAATTATTTTGTTAACTTAAAGAAAAAGACATTCTACAGATTCAAAATTGAAAACCTCCAAAGATTTCACCTTCAAATCTTTTTTCACCAAAAAAACGTCTCGTAGCGACAAGATGAGATTCATGCATAAATTTTCAGCCAATCTGAATAGGCGATGTTCTCCACGTTTTCCCTTTAGCATAGAAATTATTTTTGCAACATCATACATTAAAGCCTTGCTTTTCCCATGGTACCTACAAAAGAGAGGATCTCCCTTAAGAAATAGAGTACAAGACAAGCAATCTACTTCACACTTCATATTGCACTTTTAATAAACTTAATTCTCACAGGATGGTTTTCCTGGCATGCCAACCCTAGAACGCCTTTATGCATCATATACAGATATTAAATGCTCAGTTTGAACTTTAGAAACTAAAATATTGTGCTTCAATTTTTAACATGCTCATATGAAACAACATATAAAAATTTTCACCCAAGTCGCAAAATGTGAGAAGGAACTGTAG